>CM021104.1:110761992-110832844 GCA_007115665.2 Sequoiadendron giganteum | reverse complement strand
CAAATGATAAGATTGCAGCTCGTCCTCTGCCTCTCGGGCTGCCTGCAAAGAGGGACACACCTCAATGGAATTCCCCATGGTGATAGGGAAATCAAGTCCACCCTTCTTTTTCCTTTTCTGAATCTTATCGTAGGCAATCAATTGTCTAGATACCTCAAGCATTACTATGTGATCAGTGGGGTATCGTGGTAACCGATACGGATACGAAGTGAACCCCTGCAGCCTAATATATGTGAATTTTGGGAATTGGATGAGCCAATACCCATATTCCTCAATCAATGTCTGTGCTTCTTTAGATATTCTCTGCTGCGTCCTCTGCTGAAGTGTCCTCGCGATGTGCATTGTGAATGCATCATTTGCCCGTTTATAGTTGGCAATGTTAGCTAAATGTAGCTGTGTGCAGGCTTCATGGATTTTGAATTGACCAGGGGCACATCCGATTGGCTCCTTGTATGAAATCCCTCTGTACTTAGTCATTCTGGCCAACATGTAAATTACATATGAGCTCATGTAGAAAGTCTTCGTCACCTTCAAGCTCCTGAATTGCTCATCGATGTGGTTGCTAATCATCCTAGCCCAATCGACACACTCCTTTCCTTCCAAGATGATCTCGATGAAGTAGAACATCCAAGGCTCGAAAATGTAAGCCTGTGCACTCCCATTTACCCGGCTTAACATCATTATCAAATCACAGTATTCTTGTTTCACGTCTGCGGCAATTATTTGCTTTGGGAGCTTAGTGCGGGGTGGCCTTGGCTTCTGCATCCAAACTTTGTTGATGACTGCAGTGACTCTTTCGAAAGAGGAAGAGTACATCTTATCCACCCTCTTATTTGTCCTGTATAACATCTCCTCAGCAGTCGGAATCCCAAATGCCTCTCCGATGGCATCCGGTGTGAAGTTGGCGAGCAGTTTACCATCCGGAGAGACAATCGTCCTACGTTCTGGCTTGTAGTGATTGGCGCACTCCATAATTAGCTCCGGACATTGAATTGCTGGCGGAAAACTAGCAGCTGCGTAGATTCCACTTTTCATTATATTATGTGCCGTGACTGATGGTTGATGGCCCCCTAGCCCGAACATCCTCGATTTGAGTGCATTTAGATTAAATGAACCAAGGTTGGTGTCATTTAATCCCGCCAACTTTGAAACTATTGCTGACTTTGGGAGAAATGGCTTAGCGAGCCTTTTAATCATTACCTGCCGGGATGAGCTAGCCTTGCCCGCTTCAGTGTTTGCAGCTCTGCCTGCGGCTCTGCTTGTTCCTGCAACATCCTTTGCTCCGGCCATCTGCAAAATAAAATAGAATAGCAATAAGTTAGGCTGCAGATTTTTTAAATAAAATGAAGTAACCTCCGAGACGGCTGCGAACGTGGAGTTAGCTTTTTGAAAATAAAAACTCTCAGCATAAATTACTAACTCCAAACTTCGTACTGTATAAAAAAAACTTCAAGCTTATAAAGAAGCTTTCAACGACTGCACTTCCGACTGGCGAAGAAAATTGCAGCCAACTACCAACTTTCAGCAATGTGGATACTTTCTCAGCACAAAATGAATTTCTGCAACTCAACACTCTGCAGCAACTTCAACAAATAAACCTTCCAGCAACTGCGGAAAACAACTTCAACCTTCAACTTCGAAATTGCAGCAACACACTTTCAGCTTTTCGAAAGAAAGAGTCTCGGCAAATGAAAATTTCTCCAGCACTTCGCACTTTCAGCAACTCAACACTCCGAAATAAAATAAACTCTCAAAGAATTTCTCTCCTCAACCACTTGGAAAATATTTCAATCTCTAAAGAACTTCTTCAGCAACTTCAACTTCGAAACAATGTGAGGAGAAATGAGAGAAGAGATTGTTTAAATAACTCTTCTCGGAGAATCCTGCTAAGTAGTGCTGGGGCTATTTTTAGCGCCTTCATCAATTTTCCACTCTCTTCGTTCGGAATCTTCTATTTCAAGCGTAGTAGTGGGCTAGTCGTCAGCCGGTCATTATGGCAGTTGCCATTAATAATGATTCCTTCCTTGTAAAAATTTGAATCCTTCCTCTTAGTCTGCCAGTTAACTCTTGGCGATTTAAACAACTCGCGAGAAAAAAAAATCACTTGACTTGATTTAAAATTCCATTTTAAAATCTCGCAGTGTTTAAATAAATTCAACTCGAAAAATTTTGTGGGAGTTGTAAATTTATTTCCAACTTTTAAAATGTCTGTCATTTAAATCCTCGATTTCATAAAATTTGCCTTAGACATTTTAAATTCTCTCTTTAAAATGTTCAACTCCGGGTGATTTAGAATCACTTGCATGCTCGAAATAATTCATCCTTTGAGATTTAACTTCCGTTAGGAAAATAATCTAGGCAAAACGAATTTCCTCTGAAAATATTAAAATTTCCCTTAGGAAATTAATTTTCAAACTCTGTTAACTCATGGGTGCATTTTAAACGGGTTCATTTGATTTTCACTTGACCCATGGAAAATATTCATCGATATCGAATCTTCCCCTTGAAAAATATTCGTCAACCTTCAACTGCCTTTGGAAATTTCTAAAACTCATCAAATCATCCTTCCATGCCAAGGGCGTATTTTTCCCTAGTGAAATGCTATCTCACTTAGAAAAAATTTTCTAACATTTTCTCTCTTGGCGTATTTCCCTTGGTATAATTTTTCTCTGATAAAAAAAATCTCCATGCCTTAGGAATTAAAATTTAGATCCCTCTTCAAGGGCGCATTCTTACCTTGGCACTTTCGTTTTCAACACTTAGAAACTTTTTCTAAGTCTTTACTTTCAACTTGGGCGCATTTTAGACGTTGAACTTTCGATTTTACCTTAGAACTTTTTTTTTTAACATTTTCAATGTCTTGAAGGTGGGCGCACTTTGAAGGGTCTACTTTCATTTTACACGCCTTAGTTTATTTTCGAACTTCTCAACACTTCCAATTACCTTGGGCGCATTCACCACTTCCAGCTTTCATTTTCCATACATAGGCATTTTTACCTAACCTCTTGTTTCATGCCTTAGAAGAATTTCACTTAAGAACACTTGCAAGGTGGGCGCATTTACTAGGCCAAGCTTTCACTCAAACACTTAGGCGTTTTTCACATGTAAGCCTTGACTTGAGGGCGCATTTTGACCTCTCTACTTTCATTTCAATGCCTTAGGCGTTTTCCTTGTTAACCTCTCCATGGTGGGCGCACTTTGATGGGGTAGCTTCAAGATGAAGGCGCATTTCATGGGGTGAGCTTTCAACTTGCCTTAGGCGTTTTTCCACCCTCTCAACACTTTGACTTGGGCGCATTTCCTTGCTGGAGCTGGGCGCATTTTGGGTGTCAAGGTTTTGTTTTTGCCTTAGAATATTTTTCACCTTTTCTCCTTCTTAAGGGCGCATTTCACAGGGTGAACTTCTATCTTCAATGCCTTAGCCGCTTTTCACTAGGCAACATCTTCCTTGGGCGCATTTCACAGGGTGAACTTCTATCTTCAATGCCTTAGCCGCTTTTCACTAGGCAACATCTTCCTTGGGCGCATTTCAATGGGGTAGCTTCAAGATGAGGGCGCATTTCATGAGGTGAGCTTTTATTTCGTAACTTGGGAGTTTTCTAAACTCCCTCACCTCAAGCCAAGGGCACATTTTCATGGGTGTGCTTTCACTTTCCATGCCTTCATCACTTTCTTCAAGGTGAGGGCGCATTTAGGGGGGTTAGCTCTCAACTTAACACTTAGAAATTTTTTTTTTTGATACCCCTTGAGCTTTGGGGCGCATTTTGCCCCTCAAGCTTTTGTTTTCACCACTCAGGAAATTTTGACTTGGCCTCACAACCTTGGGCGCATTTTCATATGCCCACTTTTGTTTTTGCCTTAGAAAATTTTGATGCTATCAATCTGTGAGGTGGGCGCATTTTGAAGGGGATACTTTCATTTTCCCACACTTAGAATATTTTCCATGCCTCTGCCTGCCTTTGTTTATGCATTCTATTTTTAGCAAGTTGTGCTATTTTTAGCAAGTCCCTTGATTTTCAACCTCTAAGGCTCCATTTAGCCCGAAAATTTCACCATATGATATTCTCTGCCTGGTGAACCCGTTTTGCCAGTCCTCTGCTCTGACCTGCTATTTATAGTAAGTTTTGACTTTCTGACTTCAGTAGCTCCGTTTTGCCTGAAAGTTGCAACGCTTGATCTTGATAGCTTGAGTGTTACTCTGATGCCAACCTCGGGTGCAGACCTGCTATTTATAGCCGTGCCCTGACTTACTAAAAATAGTAAGTTCTCCGATTTCGCTCAAATTTTGCTAGCAGGTACCTTGAAGTGTGCTGACAGGGGTGGGGTACTTCGTTTCAGCTATTTTTGGATTTTACCCCTATAAAAGTGGAAACCCTAATTTGACTTGCATGTATCCCGAACGGTCTCCGTTTGTCCTCGTTCCTTCTGCATGTCGTTCTGCTTGCTGAACTGGAGTGTTGGGCGGCTGCCAGAGTGTACCCGCTAAAAATAGAAACTGCCTGAAAAAGTGACTCATCCACTGCCGGATGGTTTTGCATGTCATATTGCCCGTGGGATCTCAAGAAACCCAGAAAAACCCAAAAAACTGGTCTGCATGCATGCACTGGCTAAAAATAGTAAGTCCTCAAAACTCGATCTTCTCCGCTTGCAAGTCACACCGTTGCGAAGCTCTCGAAAAACCCATAAAGAAAAACCCGACATGCGCTGAAAAACACTGCATGCGAACCCTAAAAATAGCCTCCGAAGGCTGACTTCTGAAAGTGGTCGTCTCGGTTTGCATGTTACATCACTGCGAAGGTTTTGGAAAACCCAGAAGGATTCTCCAGACATGCATCCGAAAAGCTCATGTGGAAACCCTGAAAATGGCTCTTGAAGCCTGAACTGCCAAAAATAGCAAGTCGTCTGATCTGGCTCAAAATTTACGTGTAGGCAGCTTGATGTTACCCGGATGCAGTGGAACTGACAGAATTCCAAAATCTCAATAAAATAGCCCCAAATTGAATACTTACTAAAAATAGTAAGTTGCCGGAATACAGTGAAAATTTAGGGGGACTCTGCTGGAAGTCTTCTGACTGCTGTACTAAGCTTAGATTTCAATTTCGTGACTCGGTTTGACCCTTAAGAGCCTGGATGGCGGGAAACCCTAATTTCACAGATTTGAACAATACTTTAACCTGGGTCAAACGACAGGACATCCCCGGAAGGACCAGAGACCAGAGAGAGAGCGAACCAAAGCCAAAAGACCAGAATGGAGCAAAATTTAGGGGGTCCCCATCTTGATGGGGTGATGTGTGAAAAAGGTCACAACAAGTATGT
Source organism: Sequoiadendron giganteum (assembly GCA_007115665.2). Taxonomy (NCBI): domain Eukaryota; kingdom Viridiplantae; phylum Streptophyta; class Pinopsida; order Cupressales; family Cupressaceae; genus Sequoiadendron; species Sequoiadendron giganteum. Next base: position 110,827,528 of record CM021104.1, on the reverse strand, counting down.
GATAATAGACATACGTATGAAACCCCTATAAGAAGTATGTCATAAACAGAGATGGGATGACTGTTGCAGGTCTGATTATGAACATAATTAGTATTGCTACAGGTAGAGAAGCAAGGGTATTCCACACAACAGCCTACCTAACACACAGCCCGAACTCTCCAAGGGATTAAGGTGGAGAAAACCTCAAAATATCACCTTCTATACCTTGCTAACTCACTGCAACCAGTCTGATATATTAAACTAAGAACAGTACAGGTCTGTTATAACAAGAACAGCTGGTACAGTGATCTGTACGGCCTCACAATACTACCAAATTGCATCCAAATCCACACTAAACCCTTGCAAACAGATACTAGACCACCCAACACCACTAAACAACAAAGGAAGTCCAATGATAACAGAACAAATCATACCCAACAATGCACAGAAGCTCCTAGAATGGTACGATCAGCATAGTACAATTTACAGCCCCTTTAAAGCTCTTAATAAACCCCAAAAAACCTTGCCAAAATCTGTGCTAACAAGCAAGATGAAAATCATTCAAATAGGGTATCAATTTGTCTCCCAAGTTCCCACGACATAGTTCCAAACTTCTAGGCCCTTGAAAGGATGGTACGGCCTACCTTGGAATTTGTGCGAGCTGCAATAAACCTCCAAAACTGGCTCGCTCAACCACAAGGAGCAGAACCACACCAATTTTTTGATGAATTTTGAAACTAATCACAAAATTCTAGCATAAAATGAAGGAGACAGCCAACTAGGGCAAACACCCGTAACCACAAACTGTACGGCCAACAAGAACTAAATCTGAAAATGATCTAACACACCAAAAAATTCTGAAATTAATCACCAAATTCAAATACCAAAATTTGCAATCAAAATACTTCGAAAATCTTCATTTTTGAAACATTGAATTTGTGACATTGTGAAAAACAATGGTGATTCATGAGTAGAATCACTCCAACCAGCTAGGGATTGTATTCCAAATACGCGACTAGTTATCTAATGAGGGATTTTTGTTCTCACATCTTTGGAAGAACTGCAGGTTCAATCCTATAGCATCTCGTTACGTGTACACTTCAACATATCTGAAGTGAGCTCAAACCTCCTTCTATAGAGTTGAGGGGAAAAAGGGCCAATTTAAGATTACAAATAATTCATTTCCCACTAAAATCACATTTCAAATCATTAAAATGACTTAATGTGCAAGTTCCCTTCTCCTAGGCATCCACTTTAGGGGGACAATGTGACAAAAAAAATAACTCAAGTAAATAATATAACATTAAACATTATAACTTAAGTGTATATATAAATTGTCCCATCCAAGTTGCAGAAAGCATTGCCGAGGCAACAAAAACCAAATTTGAGCATGCCAAGATGTAACTGAAGTTGAGGGATGATGATAGGTGAAAATTCGATAACTTTTTAAAAATACTCTGAACCACCCCTTGCCAAGGAATACTCCAAGAGTATCCATTCATTCATTGCTCCAATCCTTGCTTAAAATCTCTTGCCAATCCATTTGTAGGCAAGTAATTGGAATCACATAATGGTTGGTAGGGGAATGAACAATACTATTAGTTCTGAAATCTTGATCCTTATCCCTCCTAGGATAATTCCTACCAATTCCGATGAGCTCTATCGATCCATGTTGAGAATCCCAAGCATGGATACCTAGCCAGGAATACTCTGCAACATACCTAGACGGTACATGTCATAACTCCAAGTGCCATCCATAGCATCTTGCCCACGATGGAAGTTTGTGACTTCTTTGGAAATCTCTTTTAACCAATCCATGAAAGCATCATACCTTTTTATCATCTTTGAAAGGGGTTTGGATTGGAATATTTTGATTAATTGGAGGCCAATTTACAAAAAAATCATAATGTGATTTTAGTGTACTTGTTGATTGATCGAACATCAATCCATTCACATTAAGTAACACAACATCCTTCTCCTCTGCCCTTTGGATCAAAGGTGACTAAGAAGAAAATCTATCCTTGTGACCTAGCTCACCTCTTTCCGAACCCAACCTGGTAGAATGTAAGACTGAGGTAAGGTGGGTTGGGAGTTGGGATGGGTGGCGAGGATACTCTTGAGTCAACAGAAAAGAAGAGAGAGAAGTCATACCTTTTTATTGTCTTTGAAAGGGGTTTGGATTGGAATATTTTGATTAATTCAAGGCCGATTTATAAAGAAACCATAATGTGATTTTAATGTACCTATTGACTGATACAGCAACAATCCATTCGTATTAAATAACATAATATCCTTCTATTTTTCCCTTTGGATCAAAGGTGTCTTAAAATAATTTATATCCTCTTTCATGACATTTGCATAACACTATTACAAAGGGGAAGATAGGTGTATTATAAAATCAACCCAAAGCTCATCTCCATGTTATTCTTTTCTTTAACTTTAATTATTCTTTTTTGATATTTTTATTGTTTTTGTCTACTTTTGTCTTGTCTTTCTCTCACAACCTTTCTTTTGTTGTCACCATGTCCCTAACTCTTTCTCTCTGTTTATTTATTTTATTTTCCTTTTTTATTCTTTATCTTTCTCTTTTCATTCTATCTATTTTATAACTAGATCTATTTTCCTATTATCTTTCCTTGTATCTAATTTATCAAGCCCATTCCTTCACTTCATGTTTTCTCTCTATATTCTCTCTCCTTCAATTTTTAATATATAAATGTTTTCAATCATTTGATGATGTTAGAGGCATAGATAGTAATTGGCTTATCTATGCTAAAATTGAATTAAAAAATGAATCTCCATACCCACATTCTCTCTCCTAGGAAGGAATAGAAGTTGGGTTCGTCCTAAAGCCCACATGAATAGCGAAGGAGGCTTAAGTCGTGGGTATGCTCCCCATGGTCTTGGGTTTGACTTCGAGGTTCAGGTTTACCCGATGCGCATGGCTTGTAGGGTGTTGCATACATCTCCAGGGGACTAGTCTCGACCTAGCATGACATCCCTTCCCGACCCCAACTTGGCAAAATGTAAGACCAAAGTAAGGCGGGTTGGGTGTTGGGCTAGATCATAGGAATACCCCTTCATCAATAAAAAAGAAAGATAAGTTCATACTTTTTTATCGACTTTGAAAAGGGTTTGGATTGAAATATTTTGATTAATTGGAGGCAATTTACAAAAAAATCATAATGTGATTTTAGTGTATTTGTTGATTGATAGACCATCAATCCATTCACATTAAGTAACATAGCATCCTTCTCCTCTGCCTTTTGGATCAAAGGTGACTTAGAAGAATTTTTATCCCAATGACCTAGTTCACCCCTTTCCAACCCCAACTTGGCAGAATGTAAGACCAAGGTAAGGCGGGTTGGGTGTTGAGTTGGGTCGTGGGGATACCTTTGAGTCAACAAAAAAAAGGAGAGAGAAGTCCATAACTTTTTATTGTTTTCTAAAGGGGTTTGGATTGGAATATTTTGATTTACTATGATTTTAGTGTACCTATTGATTAATACAACAACAATCCATTCGTATTAAATAACATAGAATCTTTCTCCTTTGCCCTTTAGATCAAAGGTGTCTTAGAAGAATTTCTATCCACTTTCATGACATTTGCATAACACTATTGCAAAGGGGAAGATAGGTGTATTATAAAATCAACCCAAAACTCATCTCTATTTTATTCTTTATTTATTTTTATTTCTTTAACTTTAATTTTTTTTTTTTTGATGTTTTTATCATTTTTGTCTACTTTTTATCTTTTGACTTTCTCTCAAAACCTTCCCTTTGTTGTCTCACCATGTCCCTACGTCTTTCTCTCTAATTATTTCTTTTATTTTCCTTTTTAACTCTTTATCTTTCACTTTTCTTTCTATCTATTTTACCTCTAGATCTATTTTCCTATATCTTTCTTTGTATCTAATTTATCAAGCCCATCCCTTCCCTTCATGTTTTCTCTCTATCTTTCTTTTTCTCCTTTAATTTTCAATACATAACATGTTTTCAATCATTTGACAATGCGAGAGATATAGATATTAATTGGCTTATCTATGCTAAAATTGAATAAAAAAGTTGATCTTCATACCCTCATTCCCTCTCCTAAGAACGAATAGATGTCGGATTCGTCGTAGAGCCCACACGAATAGTAAATGAGGTTTAAGTCATAGGTATGCTCCCCATGGTCTTGGGTTTGACTTCGAAGTGTGGGTTTACTTGATGCACATGGATTGCAAGTTGTTGCATACATCCCTAGGGGACTAGTCTTGCCCTAGCATGACATCCCTTCCTGACCCCAACTTGGCAAAATGTAAGACCAAGGTAAGGCAGGTTGGGTGTTAGGTTGGGTCGTAGGAATACCCCTAAATCAATTAAAAAAAAAGATTACATACTTTTTTAATCGGACTTTGAAAAAAGTTTGGATTGAAATATTTTGATTAATTGGAAGCCAATTTACAAAAAAAATCATAATATGATTTTAGTGTATTTGTTGATTGATAAACCATCAATCCATTCGCAATAAGTAACATAACATCCTTCTCCTCTATCCTTTGGATCAAAGGTGATTTAGAAGAGTTTTTATCTTTGTGACCTAGCTCACCCCTTTCCGACCCCAACTTGGCAGAATGTAAGACCAAGGTAAGGTGGGTTGGGTGTTGGGTTGGGTCGTGGGGATACCCTTGAGTCAACAAAAAATAAGAAGAGAGAGAAATCCATATCTTTATATTGTCTTTGAAAGGGGTTTGGATTGAAATATTTTGATTAATTGGAAGTCGTAATGTGATTTTAGTGTACCTATTGACTAATACAACAACAATCCATTTGTATTAAATAACATAGCATCCTTCTCCTTTTCCCTCTGGATTAAATGTGCCTTAGAAGAATTTCTATCCACTTTCATGACATTTGCATAACACTATTGCAAAGGAGAAAATACGTGTATTATAAAATCAACCCAAAACTCATCTCTATGTTATTTTATCTTTATTTTTATTTTTTAAACTTTAATTATACTTTTTTGATATTTTTATCGCTCTTATCTACGTTTTGTTTTTTGACTTTCTCTCACAACCTTTCCTTTGTTGTCTCACCATGTCCCTACCTCTTTCTCTCTAATTATTTCTTTTATTTTTCCTTTTTTACTCTTTATTTTCCACTTTTCATTCTATCTATTTTATATCTATATCTATTTTCCTATTCTCTTTCCTTGTATCTAATTTATTAATCCCATTTCTTCCCCCCATGTTTTCTCTCTTTCTCTTTTTGACGATGTTAGAGGCATAGATTGTAATTGGCTTATTTGTGCTAAAATTGAATTAAAAAACAGATCTTCATATCCACATTCTCTCTCCTAAGAAGGAATAGAAGTCAGATTCGTCTTAGAGCCCCCATGAATAGCGGGGGAGACTTAAATCATTGGTATGATCCCCATGGTCTTGGGTTTGACTTCGAGGTCCAAGTTTACCCAATGCACGTGACTTGTAGGTTGTTGCTGTAATGTTCCCCTTTTGGCAGTAATCCTGTCAGTGGCTCATCAGCCTATTCCGGGATCCTGTAGGCTTGTTGAGGTGAATCAAAGGGTTCCAGTTTTGGAGGTTTTATGATCTTTCCTCAATATTTACTATTTTTAGTAAATACTATTTTTGGCAGTTAGCAGTTATCAACTTTCAGTTCATCACGTCATCTGGAGCAGTTTGCAGAATTAAGCCTTGGCCTTTTGAAAATATTTTTAATGAAATTCTTAATTAAAAAGGCAAATTGTTCTAATTTACAGTTGACCCCTTGGCCTAAGGTATTAAATTTAAGTTGTGTTAAAAGAGGGACTTAAAAGGGGTGGCGCCTCATGAAGGAAATTAAAATGTTTTTATTAATTCTCCCTTGTCTCAAGTGGGATGCCTTTTTGAGAGAATTATATCTTTTTAAAAAAAAGAAATGTGAGATGGCTTTTGGCGTACCATCGCAAGGATTTGAACAGTCATCCCTCTCTTTAAAAACATGGCTTGTCTCCAGCATTTGCCATCTAATGTTTATGCTATTGTTATGTTGTCGAATTGACAACTTGTTTCTTACTTTGAGGAATGTTGACCTCCTAGTTCAATCCAATTTCGTGTTTGAAAGATAACACCTAGTTGGTTCTTATTACTGCTTCTCATCCAGACTAACAGATTGAGCCTCACAATTGAAGTTTTTGGTGATAGTTTCAGTTCTGGAGTTGCTGATATTGTCATGGCTGATTGGTGTTTTTGCTCACAGCTCTCTTGTTGAATTTATTTTTGTTATGGGTATCTCCTCAATATGATTCTATGCCTTGGGCGACCCTCTCCAAGAAGTTGCAGATTTTAATAATGAGTTTTTGATTTTTAAAAGAAAATTCGCCTCTCTTGAAGGCCGTACATTTCCAGAATTGACCTTGGGATGCGTGTGAAAAAATATGGAGTTTTTGGTGCAGTTTGTGAGTTGGAACATGGGCACCTTTACTCCTAGCAGCTGTTGCATTTGATTTCACGTCATTCGGTGGAGATTTGCTGAAGTTATGAACAATTTAGTGAGCCACAGTTGCTGGTAATTCATTTCCAGTTTTGCTGTTTTCATTTCAGACTTGTTTCAGTTTGAACTTCTAGTCTTTCCTTCATCTAGTTTGTTGTTATCTAACGTAGAGTCATCTAGTTCTTGGTGCCTTGAATCTTTGTAATGTTCATGTAATTTGCAGTTTTTCCTTTCATTGTAAAACTGTAAAAATAGTATCGTTCCAGTTATTATTGCTGCAATTATTTCTTCATTACATTAAGTACCCCTGGATGGTATACCGCCACTGTGGAGAAACAAATTGTTTAATCTTTCTTTCTCACTTTCAAGTGGTAAATCCCCACTCTTCAATGGATGCCTGCCGCAACAGAAGAAGTAATCATTTGTAATCTTTTCCCCCCACTGTTTGGTGGTAGTGTGGAAAGTTCTTTGGCTGGTTATTCGCCTTGTTTCATTTGAATTCAGCAGTATTACTCCACCATATGTTAGCACCTCGCTTGCCAAAAGATCTTGAGTGCACATTCTTGGTCTCGAGTTTAATATTTCTCTTTCAGTATAATTCTCGTACTCATTGATTTAGTAGATCCTAGGGATCCTCTGACCATATGCCCATCCCTCCTCCTTAAGTGGTTTTAGGGCGCATTCTTGGTTAGAGTTCTTTCATGTATGTTTTGGGTTATGCTAACCTTAATGGGTGACTGATTCTATTGTAAATGTTCATAAAAAACAAGAAAAAATTGAGAGAGAATATTTCAGTTGCATACATCCCCAAGGGACTAGTCGCGCACCAACGTGACATCACTTCCCAACCCCAATTTGACAAAATGTAAGACCAAGGTAAAGCAGGTTAGGTGTTGGGCTGGGTTGCAAGAATACCCTTAAGTAAATAAAAAAGAGAGTTTATTCCATTTTATCATCATTGAAAGGAGTTTGGATTGGAATATTTTGATTAATTGGAGGCCAATTTACAAAAAAGTCATAATGTAATTTTAGTGTACCGTTTGATTGATAGACCTCAACATGGCAGAATATAAGACCAAGGCAAGACGGGTTAATTCTTAGGTTGGGTCGTGGGGATACCCCTGAGTCAACAAAAAAAAGAGATGTCCATAACTTTTTATTGTTTTTTAAAGGGGTTTTGATTGGAATATTTTGATTTATTGTGATTTTAATGTACCTATTGACTAATACAACAACAATCCATTTGTATTAAATATCATAACATCCTTCTCTTTTTCCTTTTGGATCAAAGGTGTCTTGGAAGAATTTCTATCATTTTTCATGACATTTGCATAAAACTATTACAAAAGGGAAGATAGGTGTATTATAAAATTAGCCCAAAACTCATCTCTATGTTATTATCTCTTTATTTTTTATTTCTTTAACTTTAATTATTTTTTTTTATATTTTTATCGTATTTATCTACTTTTCATCTTTTGACTTTCTCTCAAAACCTTTTCTTTTGTTGTCTCACCATGTCCCTACCTCTTTCTCTCTAATTTTTTCTTTTATTTTCCTTTCTTACTCTTTATGTTTTACTTTTCATTCTATCTATTTTATATCTAAATCTATATTTCTATTATCTTTCCTTGTATCTATTTTATCTAGCCAATTCCTTCCCTTTATGTTTTCTCTCTATCTTTCTCTTTCTCCTTCAATTTTCAATACATAACATGTTTTCAATTATTTGACGATGCAAGAGATATAGATAGTAATTGGTTTATCTATGATAAAATTGAATTAAAAAACCGATCTCCATACCCTCATTCTCTCTCTTAAGAAGGAATAGAAGTTGGGTTCGTCTCAGAGCCCACACGAATAGTGGAGGAGGCTTAAGTCATGGGTATGCTCCCCATGGTCTTGGGATTGACTTCGAGGTCCTGGTTTACTTGATGTACATGGCTTGCGGATTGTTGCATACATCCCCAGGGGACTAGTCTCGCCCTAGCATGACATCCCTTTCTGACCCCAACTTGGCAAAATGTATGACCAAGGTAAGGCGGGTTGGGTGTTGGGCTAGGTCGTAGGAATACCCTTGAGTCAATAAAACAAATTCATACCTTTTTATTGTCTTTGAAAAAGGTTTGGATTGGAATATTTTGATTAATTGGAGGCCAATTTACAAAAAAATCATAATGTAATTTGAGTGTACCTATTGATTAACAGACAAACAATCCATTCACATTAAGTAACATAGCATCCTTCTCCTCTACCCTTTGGATCAAAGGTTACTTAGAAAAATTTCTATCATGGTGACCTAACTCACCCTTTTTTGACTCCAACTTGGTAGAATGTAAGACCAAGGTAAGGCGGGTTGGGTGTTGGGTTGGGTCGTGGGGATACCCCTGAGTCAACAAGAAAGAAGAGAGAAAACTCCATACCTTTTTATTGTCTTTGAAAGGGATTTGGATTGGAATATTTGGATTAATTGGAGGCCGATTTACAAAAAAATCATAATGTGATTTTAGTCTACCTATTGATTGATACAACAACAATCCATTCGTATTAAGTAACATAGCATCCTTCTCCTTTTCCTTTTGGATCAAAGGTGTCTTAGAAGAATTTCTATCCACTTTCATGACATTTGTACAACAATATTACAAAGGGAAAGATAGGTGTATTATAAAATCAACTTAAAACTGTAACAGACACCCCTAATATTTTTTTGAATGTCTTTGTTTGTTGGTTGCTTGTTCATGAAATGTGCTGGCCAATTTTTTTCAATTTTTAACACAACTAATTTCACCTGTTAACATTAGTGAAATCATAAACCAGCTAAAGGGAACCCTTCCTCTTTCTGATCAACCCAGATCCCAATATGGGCAAGGTGAGAGCATACTCGAAAGGGGATCATTAGCATAGGACTGAAATTGTAGTAACATAACTCTAACCAAGAATGCGCCCTAAGACCCGATGTGGGAGGAGGGGCGAGCATATGGTCAGAGGATCCATGAGTATTGTGACGGCTCAACCGATCAGCAATATGATGTTACAATGCATTACATAAAGTAATTAGGCGGCTTGCCGACCTCTTCCACTTTTCAACGGGCAGTACATGAAAGTAAAGATTGAGGCAAGGCCAATCTCTTCCACAATCGTGGGAATTACAAAGTGCTTAGCAAGAATATAAGAATGTCGACAGTACTACTGCTCAACTTACAATGGGGTAGAATGTCTGCCAAGAACACAAGATTAGAAGTCTATCATTGCTGCAATAATGTATAATAACTCTCCAACACTCAACTTGATTTCCAGAACTCAAACCCCACTTAAAAGACCAACTGAATAATCTAATATGACTAAATAGTGACTGAAATTGCATAGACCAGCAACCTAGAACTTCACTAAAATGCTTGTAACTCTCTCCATACTCACTCAAATGACCTAAAATTAAATGCAAAAGCTTATAGAGATGATGGTGCCCAAATTCAAAGCAAGAAGACACACTAACCAACAAGTATATTTTTGTGCACACTTCCCAAGACAACCCCAGAATGGTACGGCCTCAAGAGGGGTGATTTTCTTATTATAAAATCTGAAACTCCAAAATAAAATCTGCAAGTTGGCAAGAAGGGTCGCCCCTAGCAGATGAATACATTAGTCCATTACCCAAAACAAAATAAAAATCACTCAAATACTTCTATGTAAAAATGACTTTCAGCTACAGTCAAACCAGCAACTCCAAAAATAATCTAAACTCCTAAAAATCCTATGATAATGTGCTCAATTTTTTCTCAAGGATTAAGAACAGCAATATCTCAACTAGTTGCTATCTTTCAAGTAAGAAGCTAAGCCAAGCTAGGGGGTATGCATTCCCCGAAGCAATCAGTCACCATTCCGGCAACATAATTTTGCAGTAGACAAAAGATAATCAAATGAAGAGCCAAGACCTCCATTTATAAGTTCTCAGAAGCATCTCCAGAAGTTTCTAGAAGGTGCACCCAATCCAAGAAGTCAAACCATTTTCAAATTTGAGGTTGACTCAACTCCCTCACAAAGATGGCGTCCCTTTCAAAAGATGAAATAATTTCACTTTTTAAAATAATAATCCTCCTCTCAAGTTGGCATCCCCTTTTCTCCATAGTCAACTTTATTTATTTGCAAATATTTCAATTAAGCCCCTTGATGAAGCGTCCACCCATGAAGTCCACTTTTTAAAACAACTTAAAAGTCATCAAGCTAGGCCAAGGGACTTTAATATTAAAATAACATTATTTTAATTAAAATAACTTATCTCTCCAAAAAATGCATCCAAGAGCCAAACTCGATACGGCCAACTGAACTTTTCGAAGAGGAAAGCCAAATGTACTGATGCCAACAGGACCACTGCCAGAAATAGAATTTACTAAAAATAGTAAATTCAAGAAGTTGCTCATATCAACATGAATGCTATATCGTTATGAAGCTCTCTGAAAACCCAGAAAGAAACAACGATCAAAACTCCAGAATTCCAAGGACAAGCCTCAGAAAAAGATGAAACAACCTCCAAGAAGATAGGAAACCCTAATTTCCACCTCCGAGTAGCCTACGGGTCTCCGGAATAGGCTAACAACCAACTGCTAGATCAATGTTGAGAAGGGGACATTACAATTCAATGGTGTGTTTTTGTTTTGTTTTTCAATGTGTTTTTAGATGAATATAACATAAAATAATATTGCAATGAACAAGAAACAAATATACTAATGCCTTATCAATAGAGATTACAATAAACATCATAAGAAATCATTTTTTGTTTCATATCAGAATAATACAATGATCGATCAGACCTAGAATATGAAGCTACAGTTATGACAGTGACCCTTCATATGCAGCAATGAGCCTTTTGATTTGCAGTGAACAATATCCAAGCCTTAGCCTCCAAATCACCTCAATCTCCAATGCCAAGACTACCTTTTTAAACCCCAAAACCCAACAAACTGAAGGTCACATGTGCTGGTCAAAAACAAAGGTTTTCTAGCAGCAGCGTCCCCCTTAGAAATTTTGATCTCCTCTATAAATTCACAAACTCAACCAAAAATAACAATCTTGATCTTCAAATGATCGCCATGGAGAGAGCCTTATATTCCTCCAATACCCATTTTGAAATCTTCACCCAACTCAGAGCTATGAGTCAAAAACCATGTTCAGGTCCATGTACAGTAACACCCAGAAACTCAAAATCACACCAAAATCTGCATAAAGCCACACCAAACTGAAATCAAGCTAAACACACCAAAAAATCTCAAAAGTACAGATAAATCTTCATCCTTTCAAACACCAAAATTGAACTCTGTGAAGCTTTTGTGATCCCAGCTGTAAAAACTCTCAATATTTGATTAGGCTGGATATTTCACTGCTGAAACCAGCCCATACAAAGAGGATTTTTGTCCTCAGTTCGCAGCCCAAGCAACTTGGAAGCAATTTGACAACATTTCGTTATGTTGTCAAAGCAGATATATCAAAATGAGAGCCAAAATGGAGTTATATAGAATTAGGGTGATGGAATTCAACTTTTTCTTCATTTCCATCTAAACCCACACCCATCTCCTCTTTTGAAATATTATGAATACAAAAATATACTGAGAGGGGAGACGGGGGGGGGGGAGGGGTTTGGTGAATCAGTATATTGACAAATTTTTACCCTCTCAACTTTTATCAACTTCAAACTCTAACACAATATGAACAAGTTGACACCAAGATTTTATGTGGAAACCCTTATGGGAGAAAACCATGGTATAAATCATAGTTGGAAAACTCGCCAATTGCAAGTACTCGACAATTTAAAAAATTGCATAAACTTCATTAAAAACGCTTTTTTTTTTGTAAAATTCAATGATAAGATGCATCCAATGAGTCAAAAAATGAGTACATAGAACTTCAAGTTGAGTCTAGTTGTATTTGATTGATTTGAAAGGAAATTGGGTACAAAATGGCATCCTCACGTGGAATGTGTTGATATTGATAGTCTAAAACAAAATGAAAATAGCAAATTGTTTTTGTAAAACTGAAAGTAAATACTATATTAATATATTTTACAAATTTATATCTTCCTCTTCCCATGTCTTGTGAAAACTAGTGGAGAGGTAGAACTAGAAAATATTATAGATGAAGACTTGTAGGCAAACTTGGAAACTTGGACATGGAGAGTACCTAGAAAACCAAATGAATTCAATCTGAGTTTGAGGGCAATGCCCCTAATGGGGTCAAGGGTCAACACCCCTCATGGGGGTTGAGGGGCAACGCTCCTCATGGGGGTCTGTGGGCAACGCCCCCAACAGGGTCGAGGGGCAGTGCCCCTCGTGGGGGTCTAGGGGCAACACCTCTAGCGAGGTCGAGGGGCAGCCGAGTTTTTTTAAAGCACACAAGCCCAAATTAAGACCTCCAAAACCACACAAACCTTCATGGGAGAGTGTTTTTGCTAAGGAAGAGAAATTGGTGGAGATAAAAAATGAATCAAAATTGCCTTTATTTCGGCCGCGAGGGTCTTTTTGTTGAGTAGTCTAGTTTTTGCAAATAAACGGCGAGTTTTTGGGAAAAGTACGAGTGAGTGTTTTTGGAGAGTAAAACCTGTAAAAACTCATTTTTCAAAAAAAACTCGTGTCAAACAAGTGGTTCAACTATAGTATAAATAATGTACTTTATGAATTATATAAGCTTTACAATGAATGTAGGCACCAACCTACTTGAATCACCAACTCTCACACTTTAGTAGGCACCAACCCATGTCATGTCCTCGAAATTGTAAATATGAAAATAACCAAATGTCATGTCCCCAAAATAGCAATGCCATAATGCCCAAGTGTTAAAATACAAATAAATGAATAAATAAAATAAATAGCAATATAAATGTGAAATATAAGATAAATCTGTACCATATCAATATAAAAATATGAAATAAAAAATATAATAATAATATACTGGCAAATTATTATAAATTAGTGTTAAAACATGAAATATTAAAATACAATGAATATAATCTAAAAAACCATTATAATTATAATTATTAGTAATAATATTATAAATATTATAAAATGTTGTTTTCAAAGCAGATATTATTCTGATTATGACCATTAAATAATAATAGAATCAAAGCATTGGTATTGGATATAAGTAGTAGCAGCAATAAATATCCATATGTATCAGTGATGGGTGTTTGGTTAATGAATAAATAACAAAGCAATGATTCTTATTAAGCCATTGATTCCTAAGAAAGACATTAACTATCTACAAAGGAAACGATTCATTTAGCTTTCCCAAAGGTAGCAAATCACAAAGGCCACGTCCATAGAAAAGGAGAAGATGTGACTTTTCAAACCACAACAATATTTAAAGGGAATCTTCTTCAAAGCAAAGAGGATAGTGGCGAGGAAAGTAAAGAAAAGATAAGGGTCTCGGAAAAACCATAGATTATATAAAGTAAACTTTGAAAACCACAAGATAAGGATCAGGTACGGATTTGTGAAGAGAAGGATAAAGGTCTTAAATAAGACCACGATCTGTATAAAATAAGTATTAAACAACCTAAGGTATGTTGTTTTGATCATGATAAATGATTTTTATATTAATAACAATATTATTAATATTAATTAACAAGATAACCTTCTAATCTATTAATTAATGCATGATTAATTTTTGGGATGCATGATAATTATTATTATTGTATATATATTTACATATTATTTAATATATATAATATATATGAGGAATATGATAGATATTGTATATATATATATATATATATTCTATGTCTAAATTAATGACAATAAGATTTATATTTGCAATAATAGGAGATCGGATTTATATTTGATTCTTTTTATGAGAAAATGCATTCATATTACATGAAAGGTTAATATATCCATGGCCTAAACTTTAATCATTAGTTAGTGCCTATGAGAGGAGATGTTGGTTTGTGTAGGGAGAGGCGGAGTAATTCCATCCCAAATTAGGTGACTCCCAAGTGGTGGTATTGACGGGTTTTCATGAAACCCTTGGGCCTACTTGTGAAGGTGGTTTCACGTGCCCTATGACTATAAATCCATGCCTTTCATTAGGACTAGGAACGAAGCAAGAATAGGGCCTAAATATAATAATCCTTGATTGTATTATGAATAACTGATTGTTCTCTAGTCTAATAATTTGAATTAAGGCATGATAATGCATAATAATGTATAATGGTTTATGTTAAATAGAAAATCCCTAATTGGGGACATTACAACCCACAAGGAGCACCAACTCCTATCTCTGATTTAGTAGGTAGCAACCTACAAGGAGCACCAACTTCTAAAGTTTGTAGGCACCAACCTATTGGAGGCACCATCCCCCACTTGCCAAACACCAACTTAGCAAGAGGTGATAAATTCAAAAATAGTGCTCCACCTTCAATGGTGCTTCTTCAACGGATGATGGACAATTATGCTCAAATATGTCTCTTAAACTTGCACCAAGTCTGCTACAAAGATCTGTCTTCTATATATTCTTCAGATACACAACTTCTCTTAAAAGTCTGCTATAAGGCTTGCTCATAAATCTGTTGTGATGTTACATAAACCCTCTATAACATCTGTGTTGGCGTTTCAATTCGCACCTCTGGTATGTGAACTAGAAACAGACAGCTATGCACAGATAAACTACTCTTCGAATTAGGAGGGGGAGCTCCCTCTTTGCTGATGTTGCTTAAGAAAGTAAATTAAAACTAATTTGTCTATCTTTTTTGTTTAGCTAAGAGCACAAGTTTGCTACAAAGATTTGTCTTCTATATATTCTTCAGATACACAACTTCTCTTAAAAGTCTGCTATAAGGCTTGCTCATAAATCTGCTATGATGTTACATAAACCCTCTATAACATCTGTATATGTATTTCCTTAAAAATTCTGCTATAAATCCCTTCCTTCTTTGCTACAATTCTCTTCTTGAATATGCTGTAAGCTGATCATAAACTTGCCACACAAATCTGATCAAAAATCTGACTTTGAATGATGCAAGACTTTCTTTAACAAATCTGATCACTTACATGGCAAAACTCTCCTTCAAATCTGGTCATAAATAATATACTCTTTTCTTTCACAAATCTGATCACAAATAATGTGCTTTCTTCCTCTACAAATCTGAACACAAATATCTTAATATCTTCCTTCAAAATCTGCTCATATCATTTTCTTGCAATCACACATACTTTCCCTTAAAATAAATCTGATTCACCCTTCATATTTAAGCCCTCTCTCTTCTTCTAGATCTTCTCTAACATATCTCGCAATTTCATCACAAATCTGAACGTATACTTCTTTAAAAATTGCTCTTCATATGCTTGGATTTGCTGGTGTATATAACATAATTTTCACTCCACACCACACACACACCCCTTTTTTCAAACCTGATTTTAATCTCCTCTATGTATCCACAGAGATATGTGACTCTGAATTAACGAGTCATTTCCAATAGGTAGCAACTCTTCAACTTAAATGCATCTCTTCAAATCTGTTTTTTAATGACACTCATAATTGAAGTTGCATAAAATAAGTTGCAACCCTCTATATTTTAGTTGACAAATCTGAATTTGTCTTGATCCATAAATCGCTCTTCAAACTGAATTTGTCTCAAACCATAAATCGCACCTCTTCAATGACGAATTAATTTGAAGTTGCAATAAGTCAAATCGCACCACTTCATTAATAAGGCGATTTTCTTCAAGGGTAATTCACACCTTTTCAGTTGTTTGAAAAACTGACTTTAAACATCATTTTATTTTTGGGATCGCACCATCTAATTTAATCACATTAGTTTGCTTGCATGATGAAGTCGCTTTATTCAAGATTGCTTTACTTACTCCTTTTTCAACGATTACTTTTAAGCAAAGTTGATGATGAGATTAATTATGAGATCGCAAGTTTCAATCAATCTTCATCTGTTGGCTCATGATCACGTCTTTCTTAATTTCTGCTTATTAAATGAAATTCATCATGATCGCTGGTATGTTATAAATAATTTGCTGCCTTCCAACAATTAAGTTGTTTTCTTCACAATAATCGTAGAATTCACTGATCTCACACATATATTAATCATTGCTGCCCAATTACATTATCAATGCTGCTTCATATTCTCTAATCCATCGCTCCTCTACCATTCTTAATTCGCTGCATTCTTTTTATCTAAAACGCTGCTTATGTGTAAGCCTACTAAATGAAATGGAGCGCGGAAAGGAGCCGTTGGAGCATGCTGCGAACGCTAGGGTTTCTGCGGATGGAAGCCCTTCAAACAGTGAAAGGTTGGGTGCGGGTGTTGAACAGAAGACAAAGTGTCCAAGGAACGTGAGGAACAAGCATGGAGATGCTGGTCACGGCTCAATTTTAAGGGGCAAGGCCAGAGTTTTCCAGTTGGGTGTGGCAAAATATGCTGATGCAGGGCTTCTCCTCCAGGCATCAGGAAAGAATGGAAAGACCAATCTGGCGTCCATTTCTCTGCAAGTAGAGCTCAATGAAGAGGTAAATCACAATGTTAAAGTTTTCTCAGAACTAGATTTGATTGGACGCTTCAGGGGATTTTGGCCAAGTTTATGTGAGTTGCATAAATGAATCTTTGAACACCGGAAACCTATGGTGAAGGGATGTATTCAATTTTACCCAGTCTCAAGAGGGTTTTTTATTGTTGTTTTTGAATCTGGGAATGACAGAAATAAAGTTTTGGGTGACTATTTTTGGAGTTGAGAGGAAAAGTTTGCTATGTCATTGAAGCCATGGCATCTGGCTTTTAATCCTACAGCAAAAACGTTTGACAAAGTGCCATTGTGGGTGAGACTCCCAAACTTTCCTCTACATCTTTGGTTTGAGTCATGCTTGGAGGCTATTGGAAATTCTTTAGGAATTTTTTTGATGGTTGATGATGAGTCTTCAAACCTGATGCATTCGACATATGCCCAGATTTTGGTGGAGATGGAAGCTGCAAAGACTCTTCTAGAAGAGATTGCAATCAACACTTCTAAAGGATGCTGGAAGCAACCTCTGAACTATGAACGGGTTCCATTTTGCTGCAGAAGATGCTTCCAAACTGGTCATCTGGTTGCGCAATGTGTGAAAGCCCAAGTACCTAAATCAGCTACTTGGCAGAAGGACGTGTCACATTCACATTTGTAATGTCCCCTTCTCAACAGTGATCTTAGAGGATCGTTGGCCTATTTTCTGAGACCCGTAGGCCACTCAGATGAGAAAATTAGGGTTTCCTTGGCTGGCATTGGTTGTCTTGTTGTTTCTGAAGTTCGCCCTTGGATCTCTGGGGTTCTGACTTGGGATTCCTTCTGGGTTTTCTGAGAGCTTCGCGACAATATGGTTGGCTTGTTTTTCTGAGCAACTTCCGGAATTTACTATTTTTAGTAAATTCTATTTCTGGCAGTGGCCTTATGACTTCAGTACTTTTTGGCTTCCCTCTTCGTGCAGTCAGTTTCAGAGTTTGACTTTGCCCTTGATCACTCTGTTCGGGAGACAAGTCTTTTAAAAAGCAAATAATGTTATATTTTATATTTGGACCTTGGCCTAGTGACATGACGTAATGTTGTGTTTAAAAGGTGGCCTTCAAGGGGGGACGCCTCATCAGGAGGTAAGTTTATATTTCCCCAAAGGTAAAATTATGAATTACTAGAGTAGGCGCCACTTTTGGAAAAGGAATATGAGTCAACTTGGGATTTGAATTTGGTTGACTCTTGGAAAGGGCACCCATCTCTAGAGGCTTCTAGAAAGCCTTCTCAAAATCTATATAAGGAGGTTGTCTCTTGGGTTGAGTTATCAAATATTTTGAGTTTTGTTATGCTGTCGGTTTGGTGCCAGGATCGCTTCGAGGGATGGATACCTCCTAGCTAACCTTGACTTCTTGCTTGTAATACAACAACTAATTGAGTGGTTGATTTTAGTGAACTATTTTGCATTGTAGTTGTGTTTCCTGTCATTTTAGTCACTTTTTGCAGTTGTTGTTCTGTCATAGCTAGTCCATGTTTTTATTCATAAGTTTGAAAATAAAAATACAATGGTTCCGGGTGTTTGGCCTAATTGTTTCCTTGCTAGGGGCGACCCTTCTTGCAGATTTTCAGATTTTAATGTCAAGTATTTATTTTTAAAATGCAAAATCGCCCCTCCTTGAGGGCTGTACATTTCTGAATATGCATTGATTTTCGTGTTTGGGGGTTGGTTTCTAGGCTTTTCCTTGGGCACCACCAACATAGGCATTGTTTGCTTTTAGTCTCTTGGGATTTGAGTGAGATTTGGGGGAGTTATCAATATTTGAGTGAATTCATGTGTTGTTGATTCTGCAATTTCAATGCAGGTCTGCATAACCAGATTGGAAAAAAATGGGTTTGGGAGTTGAGTTTAAGTCTGGGAAGTCTAGAAGAGTGTAGGGGAGTCCTTTACAATTATTGTAGGATGATGTACTTTCTAATCACATATGCTTGGCAAGTTTTCTATGATATTGTAAGTTGAACAGTAGTACTGTTAGCCATTCATCTCTCATACTTAACTCATTGTAATTCCCACGATTGTGGAAGAGGTCGGTTTGCCGCCTATTACTTTACTGTACTGCATTATCATGTTGCTAATCGGCTGAGTCATCAACCTACTCCCGCTGAATAAGTGGTCGAGTTGCATCTTTGAATTTAGTATTGTACTTTCCATTCTAGTCCTCCCGCTGAATAAGTGGTAGAGTGATCGCTTTCCTTTCAGTTACTTTCAGCAAGTTCTCGTTGCTAACGACCCGCTTTCGTGTATGCTCTCAACATTGCCCGCATTGGGACCTGAGTTGATCAGAGGAGAGGGTTACTTTCAACTGGTTATATATTTACACTAATGCTAATGGGTGAATTTAGCTGTGTGATAAAATGAAAAAATTGGCCGGTATATTTCAATGGTATCAGAGCCATGATTCTGCCAACCTGTGGTCCAGTTGAGTTCAATTATAGATGAGTGGCAAAGCCCACCGATACTACACTAGAAGCCAGGCGGGACAACCGCCATATCAGTTTTCGAATACACCAGAAGCAGACACTTTTTTCGAGGCACTCAAAGAAACAGGGCAAACAATGGACAAAGGTAAAGCAGTTGCAGAGATGGCAGATGGCAACAGACAACCCACAGATGATAGAGAAGACAGAATGGAAAGGAAGTTTGATGGGATGATTGACATGTTGGGCCGCTTACCAGCAAGGATGGATCAACAGGCTACAAACAATCTGTCTCATACTCGAAAGAACTCCAACGGTGAAAACAGTGGAGTTAATGGGAACAATGGTAGTGGGAGAGATAGAACCATTGGACAGCATGACGCCACGTCTAGAGGATCCACCTCTAGGCCTCTTTTCCCCACATTTACCCAAAGAGAAGAAACCCAAGTTGAAGCTCCAACAAACTTCGCTGATGACGCCCGACAAGCCTACTTGGAGTATGCCTCTTTCCCTCCTGATCTTCGGGAGAAGTGGTCATTTGACCAGTTCATGAATCAAAGGAACCGAAAGAGTGGCAGAAGGAATGAATACAGGGCTCCTATGGGTCCTAGAACGGATTACCAACAAACTCTTGAAAAGGTATCCTTGGCTCATTTCGATGGAAGTGATGCATGCACCGCTAGAGCATGGGTGCAAAAACTGGATAATTATTTATCCTTAAGACCGATGGCGGAAGAAGACGCAATTAAATTTTCCACCCTACACTTAGAAGGTGCTTCCCATGAGTGGTGGTATCATGGTTTGGTCACCCTTGGCCACAACCTAATCAGAACCTATGAAGAGTTCACCAACAAGCTGATTGATAGGTTCGACACTAAAGATCCTGAAGTAAAATTCCGGAAACTTGCCCAATTGAAACAACATGGTTCCTTGGAGACTTTCCGTGATGGTGCCCAACATCACTGAAAGGTGATTAGTGGTGCTATTCTATGAAGGACTGATGGAACCGCTGAAAGGATGGGTAAAAGCATTTGACCCACCAAACCTTGAAGAGTCCATCAAGAAGGCTAGGAACATGGAGCTGTCCGCACCAAGACCCAAATTTCCATCCAAGCCTTTTCCTCATAGGCAGGACAAAAAGCACCCTTCAAATCAGCACAAGAAATTTCCACCAAGGTTGGATGATGATGCTCGAGACAAGCTCAGAAAGGAAGGAAAATGTTACACATGCAAGGAGCCTTGGTCAAAGGGACACCGGTGCTATGGTACGGGCCACTCAAACCACATGGAAGCCTATTCCGATTATGGATCGGAATCTGATCACTTAGAGCAGCAATCAAAAATGGCTGAAAGTGATGAAGAACATGAGCTAGAAGAGGTGGAAGAAGAATAGGGAGGTGAAGGCACCTTTGCCCAACTCTCAAGCTTCCAAAAGAAGGAGTCATTCAAGCTTCGTGGCTCGATTGGGAAGCATCGTGTGATTGCCTTAATTGATACTGGAGCAACACACAACTTCATTGATGAAGGTTTGGTTGCAAAGAAGAACCTCAAGACAAAAGAGTTTGAAGGTTCCAAAGTGATGGTTGCGGATGGGTTCCACATCGCTTGCACTCACAAGGTTACTAACATGTCCTTACAGCTAGGTAACCATGAAGTCAAAGACGACTCCTATGTTGTTAATATTGGGGATACTGATGCCGTTCTTGGCATTCAGTGGCTGCGATTTCTTGGAGAGATCTCCTTGAACCTGCAAACCATGGAGCTTAAGTTTCAATCTGGTGGGAAGAAAGTTGTACTCAGAGGAATGTCAAATGGAGCTCCCTGGGTTGTCTCCTTCAAAAGGATGGAAAGGTTGTTCCGCCATGATGCAGTTGAGTGGGCTGCGGAGTGCATGGTCCTTCCAGCTAGCCCAGTTGAAACAAAGAGGGAATATCCATCGGATATTCAATCTGTACTTACAAAAAGAAGTAAAGTGTTTGCTGATTTACCCCTAGGACCACCCCCAGATAGAGGGTTTGAGCATGTTATTGAGCAAAAGGAAGGGGCAAAACCAGTCATTACAACACCATACAGATATCCTAAGAAACAAAAGGATGAAATTGAGAAAAACATAAAGGAGCTTTTAGAGATGGGTTTCATCCACCCAAGTAAAAGTCCTTTCGCTTCAGCAGTTGTACTTGTGAAAAAGAAGGATGGCACCATCCGCATGTGTGTGGATTATCGTGCCCTTAACCAAAGCACCATCAAGAATCGGTACCCCATTCCCATAATCGATGAGCTCATTGACGAGCTGCATGGTGCTAATTTTTTCTCCAAGATTGACTTAAGATCAGGATACTATCAGATTCGAATGAGAGGATCTGATGTTGAGTAGACAGCTTTCAGGTGCCACTATGGTCACTTCGAATTCTTAGTTATGCCATTTGGGCTGACTAATGCTCCGGCCACTTTCCAATCCTGCATGAACAGAACTTTCCAGAGACAGTTGAGGAAATTTGTGTTGATATTCTTTGATGACATACTTGTTTACAGCAAGACATGGGAAGAACACCTCAAGCACTTGGAGGAAGTGCTCAGTATCCTTGAGACAGAAAATTTCTTTGCAAAGGAATCAAAGTGTGAGTTTGGTTTGGGAGAGTTACTCTACTTGGGACACATCATCAGTGCAGAGGGAGTCAGAGTTGATACTGAAAAGATCAAGGCTATCATGGATTGGCCAACCCCGGAAACTCTAACCCATTCGAGAGGATTCTTGGGTCTATGTGGTTTTTATAGAAGATTTGTGAAGGGTTATTCACAAAGTGCTACTCCTCTTACTGATCTAACCAAGAAGGGGGCATTCCTATGGTCAAAAAAGGCACAAGTTGTCTTTGATAAGTTCAAGAGGATCATGAGTTCTTGTCCTGTCTTGGCCGTACCGGATTTTTCTAAGCCTTTTGAATTGCAATGCGATGCTTCGGGAAAAGGAGTTGGTGCTGTTTTGATGTAAGAAAAGCACCCCATTGTGTTCGAAAGCAGAAAATTAAGAGGAATTGAAAGAAAATACTAGATCTATGATAAGGAGATGCTTGCAATCATGCATGCATTAGCCAAGTTCAGACAATACTTGGTGGGAAGTAAGTTCGTTGTAAAGACTGATCACAACAGTCTCAAACACTTCATGCATGAGAAGGACTTGAATGAACGACAACAAAAATGGGTGAGTAAGCTACAGGCTTATGATTTCGACATTGAGTATGTCAAGGGGAAGAATAATGTGGTGGCAGATGCATTGTCTCAAAGGCCTCACTTGAGCTCATTATGCGAGCTTACAACTGATTGGAGAGAGTTGTTACTTGCTGATTATGCCAAAAATCAGTTTGCAACCAGCATTATAGAAGGTACTTGTCAGGATGAAAAGTACAAGGTAGTTGATGGGCTGATACATTACAAGGATAGGATCTTTTTGGTGTCCGATTCCAAGATCAAAAAGAAGGTTTTGCACACCTTCCATGACATTCCACTTGCTGGTCACCAAGGTTACTTTAAGACTTACCGGTAGATCCGTGAGAGATTCACATGGAAGGGGTTGAAGAATGAGGTGTTGAGCTACATCAAGGAATGCCACACTTGCCAAATGAACAAAAATGAGCACACATACCCAGCTGGACTGTTGCAGCCCCTACCCATTCCCAATCAAAAATGGGAAAGCATCTCTATGGACTTCATCACGGGGTTGCCTAAGGCACAAGGGAAGGATTGCATCTTCGTGGTGGTAGACAGACTAAAAAAGTTTGCTCATTTCTTTGCCATCACCAGCTCATTTACAGCAACTCAGATTGCCGAGTTGTTCTTTCATGAGGTGTTTCAGTTGCATGGCTTACCCAAGAACATTGTGAGTGATAGGGACAGCAAGTTCCTAAGCACCTTTTGGCAGGAAATTTTCCGAATGAGTGGCACATTGCTTACTCCAAGCACCAGTTATCACCCCCAAACCAATGGTCAGACAGAGATTGTGAACAAATGGTTAGAGGGTTATCTCCAGAATTATGTTTCAAAATAGCAGAAGGCTTGGGTCAGATGGCTTCACTTGGGGGAGTAGTGTTATAATTCATCCTATCACATGTCCATTAGGATGTCTCCATTCAAAGCCCTTTATGGTTATGAGGCTACCAACTTTGCAGACTTGGTATTTGGGGATAGCACGGCACCTCAAGCCAAAGATATGTTGCAGCAGAGTTAGGATATTCTAAAATCTTTGAAGAATAACATTCAGATAGCACAAAATCAGCAGAAGTTGTACGCTGATCAACGGCAGGTTGAGCGCTCCTTCAAGGTGGGGGACATGGTTTACCTTCGCCTTCAGCCTTACAAACAGTCTACTCTCAAGAAGAGTGGAGCTGAGAAGCTGAAACCCCATTTCTATGGGCCTTTCAGAGTCATCAGAAGGGTGGGCGCAGTGGCCTATGAGTTGGAATTACCGCCCAGCAGCAAAGTTCACAACGTTTTCCACATGTCTCACCTCAAAAAAGACGTTGGGACACAACATTGTTGTTTCATCTGATCTTCCCCCATTGGATGAGGAAGGGCTATTGGTACTAGTTCCCGGAAGTATCATTGATTCCAGGGAACGTTCTTTGAGGAGAAGGACAATCAAAGAATATTTGGTGAAATGGAAGAATTTGCCATTAGAGGATGCCACCTGGGAGAATGAGGAGATCTTGCGGCATACCAGTTTATAGTTGCTTGTGGACAAGCAATTTTGGGAAGGGCGGACGGTAATGTCCCCTTCTCAACAATGATCTTGGAGGACCGTTGGCCTATTTTCTGAGACCCGTAGGCCACTCGGATGAGAAAATTAGGGTTTCCTTGGCTGGCATTGGTTGTCTTGCTATTTCTGAAGTTCACCCTTGGATCTCCGGGGTTCTAACTTGGGATTCCTTCTGGGTTTTCTCAGAGCTTCGTGACAGTATGGTTGGCTTGTTTTTCTGAGCAACTTCCGAAATTTACTATTTTTAGTAAATTCCATTTCTGGCAATGGCCTTGTGACTTCAGTACTTTTTGGCTTCCCTCTTCGTGCAGTCAGTTTCAGAGTTTGACTTGGCCCTTGATCACTCTGTCCAGTGAGACAAGTCTTTTAAAAAGAAAATAATATTATATTTTGTATTTGGACCTTGGCCTAGTGGCATGACGTAATGTTGTGTTTAAAAGGTGGCCTTCAAGGGGGGACACCTCATCAGGAGGTAAGTTTATATTTCCCCAAAGGTAAAATTATGAATTACTAGAGTAGGCGCCACTTTTGGAAAAGGAATATGAGTCAACTTGGGATTTGAATTTGGTTGACTCTTGGAATGGGCACCCATCTCTAGAGGCTTCTAGAAAGCCTTCTCAAAAGCTATATAAGGAGGTTGTCTCTTGGGTTGAGTTATCGAATATTTTGAGTATTTTTATGCTTCTGGTTTGGTGCCAGGATCGCTTCGAGGGATGCATACCTCCTAGCTAACCTTGACTTCTTGCTTGTAATACAACAACTAGTTGAGTGGTTGATTTTAGAGAACTATTTTGCATTGTAGTTGTGTTTCCTGTCATTTTAGTCACTTTTTGCAGTTGTTGTTCTGTCACAGCTGATCCATGCTTTTATTCATAAGTTTGAAAATAAAAATACAGTGGTTCTGGGTGTTTGGCCTAATTGTTTCCTTGCTAGGGGCGACCCTTCTTGCAGATTTACAGATTTTAATGTCAAGTATTTATTTTTAAAATGCAAAATCGCCCCTCCTTGAGGGTCGAACATTTTTGAATATGCATTGATTTTCATGCAAATTAATTTGGGCATTTGGGGGTTGGTTTCTAGGCTTCTCCTTGGGTGCCACTAGCATAGGCATTGTTTGCTTTTAGTCTCTTGGGATTTGAGTGAGATTTGGGGGAGTTATCAATATTTGAGTGAATTCCCGTGTTGCTGATTTTGCAATTTCAATGCAGGTCTTCATAACCAGATTGGAAAAAAATGGGTTTGGGAGTTGAGTTTAAGTCTGGGAAGTCTAGAAGAGTGTAGGGGAGTCCTTTACAATTATTGCAGGATGATGTACTTTCTAATCACATATGCTTGGCAGGTTTTCTATGATATTGTAAGTTGAACAATAGTACTGTCAGCCATTCATCTCTCATACTTAACTCATTGTAATTCCCACGATTGTGGAAGAGGTCGGCTTGCCGCCTACTACTTTACTGTACTGCATTATCATGTTGCTGATCGGCTGAGCCATCAACCTACTCCCGCTGAATAAGTGGTCGAGTTGCATCTTTGAATTTAGTATTGTACTTTCCATTCCAGTCCTCCCGCTGAATAAGTGGTAGAGTGATCACTTTCCTTTCAGTTACTTTCAGCAAGTTCTCGTTGCTAACGATCCCCTTTCGTGTATGCTCTCAACCTTGCCCACATTGGGACCTGAGTTGATCAGAGGAGAGGGTTACTTTCAGCCGGTTATATATTTACACTAATGCTAATGGGTGAATTTAGCTGTGTGATAAAATGAAAAAATTAGTCGGTATATTTCAACATTATGCGGTGGAGAAACAGGGTGAGAAGAAGGAGGAACAGAGCAAGAGCTATTCTCAGGCGATGCATAACCCGATTCCATAGCCAATTGGGGTACCAGATCAAAGGGGGGGGTCAGGTCACGTTGAGGCACCTATCTTGGACGTTGCTGATACAGTGAGAATGGATGAAGGGGTGGTGATACAAAACCACCAGGGTACTAAAACCCCAGAGTGTAGAGAGAAATTGGGTTTGAAGAGGGACCAAGAAATGGGGGAGGTGCGAAGTATCCTAGAGGATTAGGGTGGATTCGTGGCTTGTGGTGAGCAAGGAGAAGATGGAAGGCAGCGTGACACTTCAAAGAAATGGCAGAAGGAGGTTGCTAGATTGGAGGAGGGATGCCAGGTTGTGAAGGGTAAACAAGATAAAAAAGGAAAGAAGGAAACCTTCAACATGGTCCTCTGATCATAGACAAAGGGAGGGACCAAAGGCACATAACACATTTGAACAAATTGTTAGGGGGTTTGAGTTTTATGCCTATGGTTATTGATTCATAAGGGGTTTATGATTTGTTGATTTATGTAATGT
Source organism: Sequoiadendron giganteum (assembly GCA_007115665.2). Taxonomy (NCBI): domain Eukaryota; kingdom Viridiplantae; phylum Streptophyta; class Pinopsida; order Cupressales; family Cupressaceae; genus Sequoiadendron; species Sequoiadendron giganteum. The sequence goes on along the minus strand of CM021104.1, from coordinate 110,801,032 downwards.
CTATTCGTTGGTGTCCTTTGCTTGGGGAGATGGTTTCCCTTGTTACCAACCTTGTTTCAGGGCAAGTCAAATCCCATAATATTAATTAAAAACAATCCAATTACCGACCAAAAAAAAAAAATGCTGACTTCCATAATCGCTCCATTTTGAAAACATAAACTCCACATTAGCTTAGGCAATATATATATATATCCACTAAGGAAGTCGGCTCATGATATCACTTGTCTTTTCTTTTACACGGTGGCTTAGGAGAATCGGGTAGGTAAGTAGACACGTCTCCATAATGAGTAATCTGAGTTTGGTTTTTCCATGATGCCATGTGTTATCAATATAGAGGAATAATCATCACATTGTTCTAAGTCTTCAGCCATGATTGATAATCTTTATTCCTCCACAAATGGATCTCTTCATTTGCTGGTGTATATAATTGTTACACCCCGAATTGTAAGCTACTACGTAATAGTACTGCATAGGGCTGAATGATTGTAATGAGAATTCAATGTTTGAATAAAATATGTGTACCTTGTTATCAATATGAGTGTTTTTACATTTGATGATTGTCTGATTTTAATGTAGTTCTATTGATGTCATTCTTGGTGGATTAATGCATATACAATTATGGAATTGTTAATATTCTAACTTGTGAGATGGTATGTATACTGCTTATGTTGTGAACATTTGACTTCCGTGAATGTATGTTAGTGGATGCAAGTATATGTACCATTCCTCTAGGCGGAGGGGAAATATCACTTGGGAGAGGAGCTTGGTAGGTTAACTGGTAATGTGAACTATCTAAGCTTACACACACTTCACTGTAGAGTGGGCAACTGAGTCATTTATGTGAGATAAGTCATCTATAGTCATAGATTGGCATTAGGAGTCGTGTCTTCTTCTGTACGTTTTTATGTGAGACGTTTATCTGTTTATCTATCTCTTTGTATTAAGTTCATTACAATGGTATCATATATGAATGTAAGTGAATAGGGAGTGTACATATATACCTGTATATAGTATATACATGTATCTATATATATATACATATCGCTACAAGCGTATGATTGGCAAACGGATATGCTCATACGGTTGCATGATATGGTATACATACATATACATGCATATTAAGGTATATACAGACATATATACATGTATGTATGCACACAACCTATTATATGTGGATATTAATAATATTATATTTTTATTGTCTATCAATTTACATATACATGTATATGTATATATATACATACATATATTAACATATCGGAAATGACGTCTAGCTTACGATATGTTTGCAGAAGTTATATATATATATATATTTATTTATGTATATTATCTTACTTCAATATATATATTTACATATAATATTAATACATATATATTTACATGTACACATATATATATATATATAACTTCTGCAAACATATCGTAAGCCAGTCTTTATTTCCGATATGTTAATATATGTATGTATATATATACATATACATGTATATGTAAATTGATAGGCAATAATATAATATTATTAATATCCACATACAATAGGTTGTGTGCATATATACATGTATATATGTATGTGTATACCTTAATATGCACGTATATGTATGTATACCACATCGATGCAGTCGTATGAGAATATTTGTTTGCCAATCATACGCTTGTATCAATATGTATATACATATGGATACATGTATATACTATATACAGGTATATATGTACACTCCCTATTCACTTACATTCATATACGATACCATTGTAATGAACTTAATACAAAGATACAGATAAACATCTCACATAAAAACATATAGAAGAAGACACGACTCCTAATGCCAATCTATGACTATGGATGACTTATCTCACATAACTAACTCAGTTGCCCACTCTACAGTGAAGTGTGTGTAAGCTCAAATAGTTCACATTACCGGTTAACTGATCAAGCTCCTCTCCCGAGTGATATTTCCCCTCTGCATAGAGGAATGGTACATATACCTGCATCCACTGACATACATTCACGAAAGCCAAATGTTCACAACATAAGCAGTATACATACCATCTCACAAGTTAGAATATTAACAACTCCATAACTGTATATGCATTAATCCACCAAGAATGACATCAATAGAACTACATTAAAATGAGACAATCATCAAATCTAAAAACACTCATTTTGATAACATGGTACACATATTTTATTCAAACATTGAATTCTCATTACAATCATTTGGCCCTATGCAGTACTATTACATAGTACCTTACAATTTAGGGTGTAACATACTCCCCCCCTTATGATTCATCATCCTCGATGACCCAAGGTTTTATTCAAAACATAAATCTAATCTACTTTTTATTCACCATTCTCAAAAGCTTTGAGAATGTCTGGAAACTTCTGCTGAGTTTTCGCGTAATCTTCCCAAGTTGCCGAGTCGCCTGTGTACTGATCCCATTGAACTTTACATTGAGAAACATCTTTGTTACGTAAGTGAAGCTTACGCATTTCCAACACCTTTACGGGCTCGAGAGCTATAACTCTGGGATCCCTTACCTGTAAGGCAGTCCAATCAATCAAATGACTATCTCCTGGAATATATTTCTTAAGATAGGATACATGGAAGACATTATGCATTTTGGCAAGAGCTGGTGGCAAAGCAATTTGGTAGGCTACGGGATTTACTTCCTCAAGCACTTCAAAGGGTCCTACATATTGTGGGGCCAACTTAGAAGATTTTCCAAACTTGATGGAACTCTTATGAGGCTTAACTCTCAGAAATACTTTGTCACCTATGACAAAATTACGAGGAACTCTTTGGGCGTCCGCATAACTTTTCTATCAACTATTAGCTTATACTTAACTTCGCTTCATAACTTTCACTTATTCCTCCATTTCTACTAACATTTATTGTCCAAGACTTACTCAATCCTCAAGTTTATGCCAACTTATTGGGGTTCGACACTTTCGACCATAACAAGGCTTCAAAAGGAGCCATCCTTATAGTAGAATGATATGAGTTTTTGTAAGCAAATTTGAGTAAAGGTAAATATTTTTACCACTTGTATTGTTGATCCATACAATACACTCTAAGTAGGCCTTCCAACACTTGATTTACCCTTTCAGTTTTCCCATCCATCTTTGGATGATATGTTGAACTTATAATCAATTGAGTCACAAGGGCAACAATCAAGGTTTGCCAAAACCTAGAAGTGATTCTTGCATCCCTATCGGAAATAATCTTTTTCGGAATTCCATGCAATCTAAACACTTCTTGCACAAACTTCCTTGCTATGACTGGCGCTCCAACAGTTAAATTTCCCGATATGAAATGTGTCACCTTTATAAGCTTATCCACTACTACTAGTATGGCGTTATGACTATTCCTTGACATAGGTAAGCCTTGCACAAAATCCATACTTATAACTTGCCACTTCCTTTCAGGTATGTCATGTGGGTATAACAAACCTGTAGGATGATGATACTCAACTTTTACTCTTTGGAATTCAATACACTTTGCTACATAACTAGCAGTGTCTCCCTTCATTCCCTTCCAAAAGTATAATGGCTTTATATCAGCCATCATTTTTGTCACTCCTGGATGTTTGAAATAAGGTGCTCCGTGAGTCTCTTTCCATACCAAATTTATTAATTCCTTCACATCAGGTACATACATTCTTCCCTTGTACCTAAGAAATCCACTAGGCTCAAAATTGAAAACCTTCATACTTATAATCTTGAGGGTTATCCATAAGTGCTTGCTTAACTTGAAGATAGTACTCATCCTCTTTACATTTCTAGAGTACTTGTTCTTTAAAATCGGTCTGAATTGCTACTATGGAAGCAATGTGACGTCTTTGACTTAGTGCATTAGCTACCCAATTTTCTTTCCCTTTGATATAATTGATATTAAAATCATAATCTTCTATCAACTCCAACCATCTCCTTTGTCTGGAATTCAGATTAGGCTGAGTAAAAAGATACTTCAATCCATTATGGTCAGTCTTTAGCTCAAAAGGCTTTCCCAACAAGTAATGTCTCCACATTTGCATAGCATGGACTACAACTGCCAATTCTAAATCATGCAAGGCATAATTTATTTCATATGGTTTCAGCTTCCTTGATTCATATGCAATCACTTGTCCATCTTGCATTAACACTCCTCCTAACCCTTCTCCAAATGCATCAGTGATAACCATGAAAATTCCTTCGGGATCAAGTACTTTTACGATTGGTGTGATGGTTAGTTTCTCTTTGAGTAGGTCAAATGCTTCTTAACACTTCTCATTCCATTCGAATTTATTTCCCTTCTTTTGCAAAGAAGTTATAAGAAAAGCAATTTTAGAGAAGTTCGCAACAAACTTTCTATAGTACCCTGCCAATCCCATAAAGCTTCTCACTTCAGACACATTTTTGGTTATAGGCCATTGAACTACTGCTTCAATTTTTGTAGGATCAACTACAATTCCATCTGCTGATATTACATGCCCTAGATAATCTACTTTTTCTTGGAAGAAAGTACACTTGGACAACTTCCCATATAACTTATGCTCTCTTAACCATTGCAAAACCAATTCCAAGTGTTTGCAGTGTTCTTCATTTCTAGAATAAATTAAGATGTCATCTAGAAATACTAACACAAACTTGTCAAGATAGTCTCTGAACACACTATTCATGAGATTCATGAATGTTGCTAGTGCATTTGTTAGACCAAAAGGTGGAACAGTAAACTCATAATGTCCATAGCGAGTTTGGAATGTTGTTTTAAAGATATCTTCATCTTTAACTCTCAATTGGTGATATCCAGACCTCAAATCTATCTTTGAAAACACAGTTGCACCTCTCTCATCTGATCAAATAGATCATCTATGTGTGGCAATGGATATTTATTCTTAATCGTAGTTTTGTTAAGCATACGATAGTCGATGCACAACCATAATGTTCCATCTTTCTTTTTAACAAATATTATAGGTGCTCCCCAAGGTGAGACACTTGGTCGTATTAGTCCTTTAGACAACAATTCATCAAATTGAGTCTTTAGTTCCATAAGTTCCGTAGTGGTCATCCTGTAAGGTACCTTGGATATAGGTTCCGATCTAGGAACTATATCAATTGAAAAGTCAAAAACTCTTTTGGGTGGTAATCCTGGTAGCTCCTCAGAAAAAACATCGGAAAATGCTCTCAAAACAAGATACTTTTCAATATCTGATTCTCCAATTTCCACAATTTCCCCATCTTCTAACTCTTGTTGAATTTGGTATTCTGATTCTTCACTTCCATAATACAATTCGTCAATCTTCATAGCAAAGAGTTTACACCATTTCTTCTGAGCTTTCTTAAGTTGCATTGCTGAGATTTGTCGAACTCTTACCTCTCTAGGTATTCCTTGGATTATAACTTGTTTACCTTGGTCATCTAGACACTTAACTATTTTGGCATTGTAGTCAACTATGGCCCTATGTCTCCATAACCAGTTCATTCCTAGGATACCATCATATGATCCTAGCGAAGTGACATATAGGTTGACTTCAATAACAAAATTGGGAAACTCTATCCTAGCCTTGAATAGACATTTATCCACCTTTGCTCTTGTGTTGTTTGCATATTCAACATTCCATGTCTTTGCCATATGCCCTACCTTCCTAGTTAATTTATTTGCTATTCTGGGTGAAATAAAATTTTCAGTAGCACCCATATCAATTAGAATAGAAATAGGAAAACCAAATAGAGTACCTGGTGTTTCAATTGGCGTCACCTGGTAGTCAGCTTGACGATCATCAACTGCAGCATGAATCCTTTGTTGAAACATAGTCTGCTGGCTAGGTAGTGAATTTTCGAAAGGTTGGGATCTAGAGGTCTTGTTGGGACATTCTCTTGCATAATGATCCCCTTTACAAATAAAGCAACCTGATTATGGTCCTCATTTCCCAATAACTTCTCCAAATTTACTAGTGTTTTCACTAGTCTAGCTAGTATTACCAGAACTTGAGTTGTTTCTCTTACGATCTCTTTTGAAATCCTTTCCATTGTAATAGGTTCTCTTTCCCTTGGACTTGGTAGTATTCTGAACAGGTTGTTCTTTCTTAGGAGTTGCCTTAATGGAAACTTCAGTTTCCTTCTTTTGCTCCTTCCTTTCTTGTCGGTTAGAATCTGCCCTCAACTTTTGCTCCTGCTTAATGGCTTTCTCATATACATGGTCCATGGTGGTTGGACCGTGCATGTCTACCTCTCTGCCAATTTTGCCATTAAGTCCTAAGATGAATTTCCTGCTACAGAAATGTTCATCCTTATCGTAAATAGGAACATAGTGAAGAAGTCGAGTAAACTTCTCCAAGTACTCATGCACTGTCATGGTTCCTTGCTTTAGTTCCTGGAAATCCATCAATTTTTGGTCATAAAAGAGGGGGTAACCATCTTTTGCGGAATATTTCCACAAATTCATCCCAAGTCAACTTCCATGAACTGATATTGAGTTCCATATTTTTATTCATCCACCAGTTAGAGGCTTCTCCCACTAACTGGTATGCTCCCCATGTTGCCTTGGTTACTTCATCATAATTTCTTATTTCGAAGTACTTTTCCATTTGTACTAACCAAACTTCAACTTCATCCCCTCCAACGCTTCCATTGAACTTTGGTGGGTATATTTTCTTCATATCCCAAGATAGTTCAGTAGTTACCAAATTCTTTCTCCTTTTGAAGGATGGTGTGGGTGATTTCTCATTATCCTGATTCTGGTTTATTTCTTGTTCGTGGGAAGAACTTTCTCCTTCAAAGTTGTTGTCCGGTATATCTTTTTCCACCCTCTTCTTATCCTTTGCTTGTTCCAGGTTGGTTAACCTCGCGAGGATTTGATCTAACCGAGCTTCCATTCTTGTAGCTTCTTGTCCTCCTTCTTGGCTAGTTCTGAGATTTTTTCGTGCTCTCATACGTTCTAACCATGGTTATATTTTCGTTTTAACCTGAATATTTTATTCATGTTAGCCTTAATTATTTTAACCAAGTAACTCTTATAAAGCAAAACACATGAACATGAACATAAAAGACAAGTATTTTTCTTGTAAACACATAGTTTTATTTATAAAAGAGGATTCAAAATCCTTTTGGTTACATTGATTGACTGTTCAAGTAGTCAAGGGGAGAGTATCCATCCGATTCACTCTCAGACACATAACTTAAAGGGGTGTATCCTACAGATTGAGAAAATTGATGCTCCCAATCTTTCTGTTTGTCCCTCATTTGTTCATATCTATCCCAAAATGGATAGTAACCCTCGGATTTATTGTCCGATACATAGTTGCGAGGAGTATTATCAATATGGTGTTCATCAACAAGATGGTCTACATCTTTCGCAGATATTTGTTCATGATACAATTTCTCGACCGGTGGTGTCCTCAGTGTATAACCTTCAAATTCTTTACTTGACGAGATTGATATTACTTCGGCCAATGGTTGAACTCTAGGATCCCTAATGATAAATGAAGGACTTGCGCTTTCTTCAGATGGCATGTCCCTAGAAAGTGGTAATGATTCAGACTTTTCCGGTGAGATGGCGGGTAAGTAGTTGTACATAGCCTCTATTCTCATTTTCGTCTTCACATCGTTGATCCAAGATAATGCATGGCTAAAAGTCTCAGTATCACTCAACCAGATTGCATTGTTATAGTTGGTTCTCTCGATGGTCCTAACGATGGCCTTTTTTTCCTTCTTGGCTCTGAGGTAACATTTGTTCCCGATTACGGACTTGCGAGCCGTCAATCTGATATGTACCATCCTGACACAAGAATTTTTCACAACATAAGATAATGTTGGAAAGGAAAGTTGATGAGCTTATAGGTTTCAGTGTTAAACCTGGTAGCTCTGATACCACATGTAACGAACCAACCCTTATGCATTTTTTTTCTTAATCTACAACATTAAACATAGATAACATGTAACAAAGAAAGTACTATAAAACATTTCTTTTCTTTTCATTGATAATTAAACAAGATACTTTCTACCTATCAACTAGAAATATTTTCCTTTTCAAATGAACAAGACAATATATTTCAACAAGAAACTTCTTCTTTTCAAATGAACATCAGAGTAAAAACACATACAAGAATATACATAGCTCTTTGAGCTTTCGAACTAATAGTGGTAAGAAGGTCTAGGAATCTGCCTTTCAAATCTTGGTGCTTCAGTAGCCTGGTAGGGAGGAGAAACATCATTTGGGCGCTTTTCCGGCAACCACAGACTTATAATGTAGTCCCTCACACATCTACCATTCGATAGATGACCCTCCCTTCATCGAAGAGATTGGTAGGGTAACCGATATTGTTTCATCGACTTAGCATAGTGGTGTGTCTTACATAACTAGAACCTATACGTCCGGTAAACTCTCGATCTAGTATGCAATACGGGATCACGGTGAACTGACAGTGTAATCATCGCTCAGTCTAAGAGGATGTTTTGTTCATTACACTACTTTGGCCAAAGTGTTCATACAATATTTCTACTAAGGGTCAACTATCACATACACTATTCAGAGTTGATTTGACTTAAGGCTATCTTACACTACGCGTAGGTCTTTTGTCCTATAATGGTAATTCATACCATGGACATCCTACATCAAATATTCCTACTCGGATGAATATATATATGTATTAATATTATATGTAAATATGTTTATTAAAGTAAGATAATATACATAAATATATATATATTACATAAAGTAATTAAATATATATATATATATATATATATATATATATATATATATATATATAAATTATTTGTTACTTTAATAGATATAAATATATAATATTTAATATATATATTAATTTAAATTAAAAGAAAAATCAATCTTTGATTTATTTATCATCTCATATTTGGGAAATCGAATTATTTTTCTAAGTATTGTTACCGCATAAGAAATTGACTTTTTCTTATTTCATCATGTGAAATTAGGTTTATGTTACCCTAGCCAAATATTTTAAATATTATTAACCTTAGAAAAATCGAATGCACTAAAGTATTATGTTTGCTAAACATCATTCTTCATAAAGTATAATTCGAAATATTTGGCAAACTATAGAACTTTTGCTATGAAAAATATGAAATGAACTTGTCGTGAAAGATATGAAAATGCGTGGCTGAGAAGATTGTGCGCCTGTTGAAGCACACAACCATGAAGAATAGGGACGTAGATTGCATTGTGTCAATGTCTTCCTGGAAGTAGGGAATGTGGAGAGAAAATTAAGTAGGACTTTTTCTCTGAAAATATCTGCAATTGCTTTCCCCTGTTGAATCGCGCCATTACTTGAAGGTGTCGATTCTTCCTCATTGAGCAGGTGCAAGTTTGAGACTTTCTTTGATTGCTGTCAATCTGGAGGTCAAATCATCTTCTAAAAATGCTGAGTATGGGGTTTTCAATCTGCCACATACCATTTGAATTATTCAAAAAAAAGACTTGTCATTTACCATGCCATTTTAAGAGGAATACATTGGGCATGCAGGCTCTATATAAAGCCGCCATTCTGTTGAGAGTTATCATCCATTCCATTGCAATTCATTTTATTTAGTATCATCTTTTGTTCTCACTCACACAAATTATCTAGCTCTGTGCATTCATTTTGCAAGAGTATTTTACCATTTTCTAAGAGAGCAAAATCATCATAATTTTTTAGTGTTATTTCTTCATAATGTTGAAAGTGCAAGATCATCACAATTTCTGAGTTTATAATTGAGAAGCTGAAATCAATTACCAGTTATATATCAATTATAGAGTGTTCAATTTTTGAGAGAGAAACAGAGTTTAATTGAAGGATTGTTGTTAGTCTAGAAGTGTTGCAAGTACAAACCAATCCATCAACGTTGGAGGAAAGCTTAAACTAGGCATGGGTTATTATTCTTCTATAAATCTTTGAATTATTATGGAGTTATGTTCAATGTCTATGTTTAGATAGAAGTTGTTAATTACTGTTGTATGTTGAAAAAAGGGTGTTTTCAATAGTCTGTCCAATAGCTTGCATATAGTGAATATGTCATAGAAGATGCATAATAACTAAGAAGAGTATTTATTTGTTTTAAAAGGTTAGATGATGCATTCTTGTGTTGTTGCATTACTTGTATGATCTCTATATAAGGAGAGTACTCGTTACCTTAGTTATTAATACTAGGACTGTGATGAGAGCTTGAATCAAGTACAATGCAACCAACTAAGTTATTAGTTTAACTCAAAAAATATAGCTAAACTCCTAGGATATTTATTCTAGTATAGGAGGAAATAGTAGAAGTACTTGCGATGCTGATTCATCCCAGTAGGAATATTTGATGTAGGATGCCTGTGGTATTAATTACCATTATAGGACAAAAGACCTACGTATAGTGTAAGATAGCCCTAAGTCAAATCAACCCTAAATAGTGTATGTGACAGTTGACCCTCAGTAAAAATACTGTATGAACACTTTGACCAAAGTAGTGTAATGAAAAAAACATCCTCTTAGTTTGAGCGATGATTACACTGTCAATTCACCGTGATCTCATATTGCATACCAGATCGAGAGTTTACTGGATGTATAGGTTCTAGTTATGTAGGACACACCACTATGCTCAGTCGGTAAAAAAGTATCAATTACCCTACCAATCTCTTCGATGAAGGGAGGGCCATCTATCAAATGGTAGATGTGCAGGCGACCGCATTATAAGTTTGTGGTTGGCGAAAAAACACCCGAGTGATGTTTCTCCTCCCCACCAAGCTACTGAAGCACCAAGATTTGAAAGGTAGATTCCTGGACCTTCTTACCACTATTAGTTCAAAAGATCAAAGAGCTATGTATATTTTTGTATGTATTTTTACTCTAATGTTCCGTTGAAAAGAAGAAGTTTCTTGTTGAATTATATTGTCTTGTTCATTTGAAAAGGAAAAGATTTCTAGTTGATAGTTAGAAAGTATCTTGTTTAATTATTAATGAAAAGAAAAGAATTGTTTATAGTACTTTCTTTGTTACATGTTATCTATGTTTAATGTTGTAGATAAAAAAAAAAAATTACAAAAGGGTCGGGTCGTTACAATAATGATATATTACATTCTCTTAATTTGACATCAATGACAATTTCCAACGATTTCCCCCTTTGTCATTGATGGCAACATATCTTTTGTCATCTCTTCTAACTCTCCCCCATTCTACTTCTCTCCCCCTTTGACATCAATGGAAAAGGGATATTCATCAAGATTCTATCAATGAATGTATCATTAGAAACATCTAATTGTGTACTCTCATCAAATGCACAAGAATGGACTTCTCCCCCTGTCAAAGATTCTCTAATGCTCCCCCTTGCTCTAATACTTCTCTTTCTTGGGTGACTTGATTCTTTGTATTCTGCTTTTGTTTAGAACAATCTTTCTCTATGGTTTTTCAAAAAACTGTCTACTCTTGTCATGTTTCTCAAGTTTAGGAACTCATTGATCTCATCACTATCTCATGCATGTTCAACTCTTCCTTCTATGTTCTTGGCTGCTAGATTAAGATCATCAATTCGTATCTTCATGAGAGTCTTCTAATCTCAAGGATTTATGATTGTCCTTGTGTTCTTTTGATATCTTCTTGCATACAAATGATAACTTCTTATTCAAGGTCTTCAATCCATTGTAGTCTTTCATCATGTAGATATCAATCCATTACTTATTTTTGTTGCTGATTTATTACATAGGTGGATTCTTCCTTTTATGGTTCTTGACATCAATGCAATAGTTTCCCTTTTGTTGTAACTTTCTTTTTCATCATACTTTCATCTTCACTATTTCCATTGTTCTTCCTCAGGGATGAAGGATAATATCAACCTCAGCTCCCCCCAAATTCGTGCTTCCTCTTATAAACTAGAAGAGGCATATTGAACTTGCATTGGTTTCTTCATTTCTCGCATCTATCTTCTTTCTCCAAACTTTGATAGTTTTTCCTTTCTGTTTGTTAGACATTTTCTTTCTTGCTTTGTCTTGGAGGCTCAACAAAGATAGTTCTACAGCCTTTGAATGTCCAAAGTTTCTACACTTGTAACACATAATATCATGACCAAATGAATTATAATTTCTCGTAGTGAAGTTTGAAGTATTTCTTGCATGAATTCTGCAATTCATTGCTTTGTGGCCAAAATAGCTACATGAAAAATAATATCCATTGAAAGAATACAACTGCCTAGCATTAAATTTTCTTTCATTTTCCTTGGAAGTTGTGGCATTCTCATCAAACTTTGTACATTTCTCCTTTGGCTTTTCCAATTCTTTTTTCAACATGGAAACTTCTTGTTCCAACTTGTCACAATCTCTCTCTTTTGGACTTAACTTGTTCTTTATTTCATTTTCAACTTGTTCAACCTCTACAAGTTGAGTCCTTAAGTCTTCAATGATTTTTTTTAATTCCTCCAAGCTTTTTGTCATTTCCTTAATTTTTATTTCATGCTTGGTGACCTTCAATTTATCATTCTGTTTATATGCATAATGGAGCTCTTCTTCAAGATCTACTTCTTCTTCCTTGCATTCTTGGTCAACTTCTTCTCTTTCATGTTCGCTATTTATGTCTTCCATGGCCATAAATATTATTTATTCTTCATCATTGCTTTGGCATTCATCACTTTGTTCTTTTGAAGAGCTGCTTTCTTTCTTTGAATAAAAGCTCTTTTTATGTTTTTGGACTTTCTTCTTTGAGTATAATTTCTCTTCATCTTCGTTTGTGTCACTTTCATTTTGAGGACATTTAGAATCATAATGTCCAACTTCTCCACAATTAAAATATTTAAAAGGAAATTTTCCTTTATACTTCCCATTGCATTTCTTTATCTTTCTCATGAAATAAGCCTCTGCCTCATCATTGTTTGCATTCTTGCATGATGCCTAATGCTTGGTTTTGCCTTTCCTGGATGCTTTGAAGGAAAACTCATTTTGTGGTGTTCTTCCTTCAACTCTTATTTCATAGGCAGCAAGAATCCCATGTACTTCATCTTTTGTCAATGTGTCTAGATTTGTCAATTCTTCTAATGCTGACACCTTGGAATCAAATCTCGTAGATACGGATCTTAATATCTTATCAACAACGAATGCATCATCAACATCTTCACCAAGTCCTCTCATAATATTCACAATTTCATCAACACGAAGAAAATATGATGCTATGTCTTCCTCTTCTTTCATTTTAAGGCTTTCAAACTTCCTTTCATGAGTTTGTAACTTTGCTTTCTTCACTTTGGCATCTCCTTCATAAATATTTTGAAGTTTGACCCATATTTCTTTTGTTGACTTGCAATGCATGACTTTTGTGAACTTCGAATCTATTAAACTGCAAAGAAGAGCATGCTTGGCTTTGGCATTATTTTCACTTCTTTCTTTTCAGCTTGATCCGTTGGAGGGGTGAATCACTATATTAAAAAAAAATTACCCTCTCAATTTTTATCAACTTCAAACTCTAACACAATATCAACTAAGCAAGAATATCACAATATGAACAAGTTGACACCCAGATTTTACGTGGAAACCCTTATGGGAGAAAACCATGGTATAAATAATGTACTTTATGAATTATATAAGCTTTACAATGAATGTAGGCACCAACCTACTTGAATCACCAACTCTCACACTTTAGTAGGCACCAACCCACAAGGAGTACCAACTCCTATCTCCGATTTAGTAGGCAACAACCTACAAGGAGCACCAACTTCTAAAGTTTGTAGGCACCAACCTACTGGAGGCACCAACCCCCACTTGCCAAGTGTAAATGTAATCAAATCTTTCACAAATAGAATCCTAGTAATCTAAGAATAAACTGAGGTCTGAAATTCTATATGAGAATTCTAAGTCAAAAACGCATTTCCAGAATTGACTTTGTATGTTGAATGTGCTGATTGCAGAACATTAATAAATTTCGTTGTTTGCATTCAATGTTTGGAATTCCTATTTGTATGTGGAGAGGCCTGCCTCCAAGGGATGCATCTCTTGAGAGGACATGTCCCCACATGTGGACACGTCCGCTCAAGGGATGTGTCCCTTTCGGCGTGCGGGCTTTCTCTACAGTCGATTACCATTTGTTAAGCGACTTAACACATATACTCCCTCACACATGGCGGATATATATTTATAAGAATTTCGAACATCATTTATTTAAAATTCGATTTTATACATGCATTATAAAATTCGATTTTACTTATTTTAGAAATATTAATTATGAAGAGCAATTGATCTTATATAAATGATAATGATGCTTATAGCAATCATCGTTTATATTTGACCTAAGCTACCATTCATCACCACTCCCTCTTAGCTAGGGAAGATATTTAAATCAAATAAGTCAAGATATCACCTTCACACATGATATCGAAGATATGATATGTTTTCTCAATGTTGTCAAGTCACATGACATTCTTCATAACACATCTTCATTATGGTATGTGCACTGACATCAAGTCACATGATGTCTACCATAATTCATGGCATATCCACGCATATAAATATCCACCATGATTATATCTTAAGGATCACAATGATCTTCAAATGATATCAAGTCTCATGATATCCATCAAGGTGTCCAAGAGATACTATCATGACATGTCCACATATATCAAGTCACATGATATCTATCATGATAGTTTATCATTGTAGAGTCGTCACTTTACAATGTTAAATACAAGTGTTCATTATCGTGTTCATTATCAGAAATATCGTCACCTTTCGATAATGTACACAGGGGGAGTAGGCCCATAAAGTCATGGAGTCACACACATGAAAAAAGAGTTTACACATTAAACATCTTTATATATTAGTACAATTTATAAATAATTTGTATTTCAAACATAAATAACAAATTACATTTCAACCATACCAAGTTTCTTCCTGAAGTGCTCTACCTTGATCCTAGAGAGAGGCTTGGTGAGAATGTCTGCAGTTTGATCATTTGTACTAATATACTCCAACTGGATAACTTTCCTTTCCACCATATCTCTTACATAATGATAGGGGATCTCAATGTGCTTAGATCTATTATGAAAGATAGGATTCACAGAAAGTTTTATGCAACTCTGATTATCACAATGAATAATTGTAGGATTCAAGGGCTCACCAAAGAGTCCCACAAGCAATTTATGAAGCCACACTGCTTCTCTTGCTCCCATTGAGACTGCAATGTATTCAGCTTCCGTTGAGCTCTGTGCAACTGAAAATTGTTTTCTGCAAATCCAGGAGATCATAGCCGATCCTAAACTGAAGCAACATCCTGATGTGCTTTTTCGATCGGTTACACTTCCAGCCCAATCTGAATCAAAGTACCCATGTAGATCTAGTTGATCATTCTTGTAAAGAAGACCATATCCAATAGTGCCTTGAAGATATCTCAAAATATGTTTCACAGCCATTAAGTGAATCTCCTTTGGTTCACGCATGAACTGGCTGAGAACATTTACTACATAGCAAATATCAGGTTTGGTGTTAACCAGATACATCAAAGATCCAATCATCTGTCTATAAAGGGTTGGATATGCACATTTGGATTTTGTTGCTGCTTCTTTCAATTTGTGAAGGTTGGTTTCCATAGGTGTAGACATCGGTCTACAGTCCAACATTCCAAATCTTTTCAAAATGTCAATAGTATACTTCCCTTGGTTTAGTATAATGCCTTCTGATTTCTGCCATACTTCCAAACCGAGGAAGTAGTGTAGAATACCCAAGTCTTTTATGTCAAATTCAGAAATTAGATCTTGTTTCCCTTGAGCAATGAGGTGATCTTCTCCTGTTATTAGCAGGTCATCAACATATAAAATAATTATAAACATATCACCTTTGATTACCTTGAAGTAGAGATTGGAGTCAGCATCATTTCTGGAAAATCCTAATCCCAAGAGATAGCTGTCAATTCTTTCATACCAGACCCTAGGAGCCTGTTTAAGTCCATAGAGAGCTTTCTTTAGCCTGCACACATGTGAGTTAGATTTATGTATCACAAAACCTTCCGGTTGTTCCAGATAGACTTCCTCTTAAATGGTTCCATTCAGGAAGGTAGTTTTCACATCCATTTGATGGATCTTCTAGCCTTTAGCTACTGCAATAGCTAATACTACGCTCACTGATGTGTAACGGGCAACAGGTGCAAATGTTTCTTCATAATCAATGCCTTCCTTTTGAGAAAAACCTCTAGCCACAAAACGTGCTTTATGTTTTTCTATACTACCATCAACAACATGATTGATTTTGAAGAGCCATTTAGAAGAGACAACAGATTTCTCTTTTGGTCTAGGCACTATGTCCCATACATCATTCTTTAGGATAGACTGATATTCCTCTATCATTGCATCCTTCCAAGCTTGATTTCTGAAGGCTTCTGTAACACTGGCAGGTTCAGAGTTTATGATGTTGTTCATTAAAGCAACATAGGTAGAGAACTAGTTGGGTCTTTTACTCTCCCTGAACGTTCCATTAGGTGCTACATGATCCCATGCTTCTTTGATCATCTTCCTGGCCCAAAGTGGTCTCTTTTTGCCGATGTCATTTGTATCCTCATTTGAAGTGGCAGGAAGTTCAGGTGGCATTTCCTCAAGATGCTCCCTCTAAATCTCAGGAGCAGGTTCCATTTCAGGTACTCTAGGGGAATAGGTTTCTGTCTCACTAGAACTTCTTGCCCTCTTGAATGCAATGTCTTCTTCAAAGATGACATCTCTACTCAACTCAATTTGTTTCTACCCAAGTATGAATATTCTGTATGCTTTGGAGGTTTCACTATAACCCACACATACTCCCTTCTTTCCAGAAGGTTCTAGTTTGAATCTCTTCTCTTTGGGTACATTAATATAGACAGGACAGCCAAAAATCCTAAAATGACTAATGTCAGGTGTTATGCCGGTAAAGGCTTCTTCAGGAGTTTTGTTATCAATATGAGAATGAGGACATCTATTTTGGATATAGACAGCAGTCCTAGAGGCTTCTACCCAGAAAAAAGTTTCAATATTTTGGTCCAACAACATTGCCTTAGCAGCTTCTACAATGGTTCTATTTTTTCAGCAACCCCATTCTGTTGAGGGTTGTAGGCAACTGTGAACTCCCTCTTAATTTCAGCACTCATGCAGAATTCTTTAAAAATCTTAGAGGTATATTCTTTCCCATTGTCTGTCCTTAAGGTTTTTATTTTCTTTCTAGAGAAGTTTTCAGTGAGGGCTTTAAACTCTTTGAACCTTTTGAGGATTTCTATTGACTCTTTACGCTTAAGGAAATAGATCCAGGTTTTCCTAGAGAAGTCATCTACAAATATGACATAGTATAGAAATCCTGCTTTAGAAGGTACAGACATGGGTCCACATAGATCAGAGTGAACCAGTTCTAACACATTAAGGGTTTTACTCAGGCTATTCGGAAAGGATCCCTTAGTATTCTTTCCTAGGGCACAACCTTTACAAGTTCCCTCATGAGATGGTTTTAGCTTGGGTAAGCCTATAACAAGTTTTTCCATAGAAGGTAGGGCACAAAAATGGAGGTGTCCTAATCTTCTATGCCAGATTTCATTTGTATCAACAGTGTTAAGGGTAAGGGCTTGTTTAACCTCAGTGCATAGTTTGTAAAGGCACCCTTGTCTTATACCTATGGTATGGGATTTCTTGATAGTTGAGTTTTTAGGCCATACTAGAACTTTCCCATCCATAAATGTAACTTTGTAACCATTGTCTTCAAGGGTAGAGATGGATATAAGATTTCTCTTTATTCTAGGTACAAATAATACTCCAGTGAGTTGCAGAGAAATCCCAGATTTCAACTTGATGGAACACGTTCCAACCCCTTTTACAGGGTATGCAAAATCATCCTCGATGGTTACTTCTTCATCAAACTTTTCAGTCACGGAGTCCAAGTATTCTCTAAACCTTGTGATGTGTCTAGATGAACCACTATCAATTACCCAATTTTGAGTGTTGTCAGATACTTGACTAGAAAGGGTTGTATAGAACACAAAGTTCTTAGATTCATGATTTGGTTTTGACTTTCCTACTTTGGCAAAGGATGCTTGTTGTTTAGTTCTATCAGGGCACTTCATTGCATAGTGACCATATTGATCACCTCTAAAGCATTGTACTTGAGAGATATCTTTCTTCTTATAAGATTCCTTTCCATTGGAATTTCTCTTTCTTTTAAAAGATCCTCTCTTGTAGGAGTTTTTCTTACTCCTCTTATTAGATGTTGTGTGGAGAACATGAATGTCTTCATCTATGTGTTTCTATTTATTCTTTTTTGTGGAAAGTCTTGTTTCTTCTTGAAGGCAGTCAGTTCTTAGCCTGTCAAACTTAGGGAGTTTAGATCTTGCACTTACTCCTTGAACAAATGACTCCCATGAGTTTGGTAGGCCTCCTAGTGCAATTAGAGTTAATTCTTTGTTGTCAATATGATATCCAATTGTGGATAATTGATCCCTTAGTTCAATAATCCTCATGAAGTATGCATTAATGGACTCTCCTTTGTTTATTTGAGCATTATTGATTTGCCTTTCTAATGCTAGAGTCTTGCAGGTGTTGTTGATTTCATAAGTACTCTCAAGAGATTTTTACATATGGTATGTAGTTTCATGTTTTGCTAGGATAGGCACTATATGATCCCTAACTGCATCTACTAGGATTTTCATGACTCTTTCATTGTTTTCGATCTATTGAGTTTTCTTAGGTTCAGCCTCTGGTTCCTTTTCATTTTCTCTCACAAGTGAGTCTAGTTTATTCTCTCTAAGGATCATCATGATTATAAATTTCCATGATGTGAAATTGTTTGCTCCTGCAAGACGGTCTTCAAATCTGATCACACTTGACATTATGAAGAATGTGATGTGAATTCGATTTTGAAAAATACGAATTTTTCTAGAGCAAACTGATTTTAGATTTGATTTGGATTCACACAATGTGGCTCTGATACCATGTAAATGTAATCAAATCTTTCACAAATAGAATCCTAGTAATCTAAGAATAAACTAAGGTCTGAAATTATGTATGAGAATTCTAAGTCAAAAACGCATTTCAAAATTTTACTTTGTATGCTGAATGTGTTGATTGCAGACATTAATAAATTTTGATGTTTGCATTCAATGTTTGGAATTCCTATTTGTATGTGGAGAGGCCCACCTCCAAGGGATGCATCTCTTGAGAGGACGTGTCCCCACATGTGGAGACACGTCCGCTCAAGGGATGTGTCCCTTTGGGTGTGCGGGCTTTCTCTACAGCCGATTACCATTTGTTAAGCAACTTAACACATATACTCCCTCACACATGGCAGATATATATTTATAAGAATTCCAAATTAAATTCAATAAGAATTTCGAACATCATTTATTTAAAATTTGATTTTATACATGCATTATAAAATTCGATTTTAGTTATTTTAGAAATATTAATTATGAAGAGCAATTAATATTATATAAACGATGATGGTGCTTATAGCAATCATCGTTTATATCTGACCTAAGCTACCATTCATCAACACCAAGCACCAACTTAGTAAGAGGTGATAACTTCAAAAATAGTGTTCCACCTTCAATGTTGCTTCTTCAACAGATGATGGACAATTATGCTCAAATATGTCTCTTAAACTTGCACCAACTTTGCTACAAAGATTTGTCTTCTATATATTCTTCAGACACACAACTTATCTTAAAAGTCTACTATAAGGCTTGCTCATAAATCTGTTGTGATGTTACATAAACCCTCTATAACATTTGTGTTGGCGTTTCAATTCGCACCTCTGGTATGTGAACTAGAAACAGACAGTTATGCACAAATAAACTGCTCTTCAAATTAGGAAGGGAAGCTACCTCTTTGCTGATGTTGCTTATCAAAGTAAATTAAAACTAATTTGCCTATCTTTTATGTTTAGCTAAGAGCACAAAGTTATAAAACTCAAGCGTCGTAGTTGAGATTTTCTCTTTGGAAGTTCAACTATGACTAAGCCTACGCTAATGACGTTTCTAACTACTCAAGTAAATGCAAAGCATGAGAGTTAGAAATGAATGGGAAGTGATTCTTTGACACAAATACTTAAACAAACTTTATCCCAACACACATCTACTAAAATTTCAATGCAAGGTGAAATAGAGATCATATAAGCGTAACATATAAAACAAAAATCTAAGACATTATATCAGGGAAGCAAAGCAGGCACAAGACTTTATTTTCTCAAATCTCAAGAACAAAATATTACACTCCTGGGACAACAAGATTGTAGCAAAATAGGCATACATTTTTGCGATCAACTAAGATACATTGACACAAGTAACATGAACTCAACAACACTTGCAGCTAGAAGAGACTTGCAAGATTGCTCTAACACTAAGTGAACTGAAACTAAACAACAACAACTTGCAAGCAAAATAGGCTCAGCAATTTGTTATCACAAGCACGGTTAAAGAAAAATGGGCAAAGGTTGCCCTGATTTATAACTAAGCAGAGGAGTAGGAAACCCTAAAATCTCCTTGCTTTTACAACTAAGACTCGCCAACATGCAAGCTTTATTTCTAAATATAAAACAAGATAAGCATCTAACAACTATAAAAACCTAGAAACAAGGAAAGTGCCAACTATTACAACTTGATATTTTCCCTTCAAAGAATGGATAATCATTGAGATGAGAATAGAAAGAAAGCTGAAAGAAAGCTTCTAGAAGATTGCTGCTTTAAATCTCAATCACATCCACCAAAAAGCAAGAAACTGTATCTCTATCAAGAGCATCAATACTATCAATAGCAAAGTTCCACTTTTCTAAGATTTCTTCTCCTTCAATAATTGATCTCATAATTGTTTTGATCTCATTGGATGCTTTCTCAAACCTCGTTGACATCATGGAAATCTAACTCATCCTTCTGACACTACCATCGTTGCTACGAACAACATTCTGGAACTCAGCTTGTACTTCATCAAGTCCAATATAGGAACCATCATCATGATAATACCGACAAGGGATCTCTGCAACAAATTCTCTTATGAACTCAAACACATCAACCACCCTTTTTTGTATGCAACAAACTCCTCAAATATCCTTTCATAAGTTCTCACTTTGAAGAGGTGATGTTCTTTCCATGCAAGAATTTGTCTCTTGTGTTCTCTTGCAACCGTTGAGTCATATGTTATATCTAAATCTACAATGATGATTTCATGCATAGGCTTCACCTCTGCTATCAACTGCTAAAATCCCTAGATGCCTTGGTGTAAATCATGGGCATTATACCTCAACTAATATATTTGTGTTAGAATCTCCATGCCTCTAGTGATGATTTCCTCGATCCATTCTTGTGTTTGCTTCCCACATATCACCAACTGCCTCAACTGTTGCTGATCAGTTGGTGTCTCAAGAACTTGGGGGAGCAATTGAGTTGCTCATGAAGTGCCATGAATAAGGTTTGAAATGTATAACCCGAGTTGCCGGATTTCAGCCTTGAGGGCTGCCTTATCCTCTCCATTTTTAAGCACTCTATCCTGTAGATTCTCCGCTACAACTTTGAACAAACCGACATCTGTGTGCCTGGTGTTTTTTCCAAGATTAGTCTTAACCATTATGAAATCATTTGTCTCTACTTCATTATCATTTCTATCTTTAGGAGGCGTAGCAGTCTCCATAACCATCTCACCATCTGGATTCTTTTCAAAATGAACTTGTTTTTTTTCCTTCTTTTTAGGAGCCTCCTGGTAAACATTGTCAAGTTCATCCAAGTCTAGCTGATATGAAGGCCTCCTTCTCTTTCTTCCCAGGGAGCTCTCAAGCCAAGACGTGGTGTCTCTACTAGCTTCCTTGGGAGGTTCAACTGCAACTTCCTTTGTTTCTTCTTCTTCTTCCAAATCAATATAAATTGGAGAAGCCCTTGGTGATGGTGGATAATCAGGAGTCACGAGCACCTCTTCTTCTTGTGGCATTGGCTCTACTGGAGTGACTTATACTACAACTGTTGGCTGCTCATGTATGATTATACCCAAAAAATCCAACCTTCTCTTCATTTTCTTTGTTGTTCTACTACCCTTTGCACCTACTTGAGGTTGACTTATAGCCTTCATCTTTGGTTGTGCTCTTGAAGAAGAAGGAAGAGATGACTATATTCTTGGCAGCTCTGCTACTGGAATCACCTTCTTCCTCTTGTGACTTAAGAAAATCTTGTTGTTCTTTATGACCTGGTTTGTCCTCTCTTCAACTGAAATGCACTCTTTATAGGACCAATTGACCTATGGGATAGGTTGCTACTCAATTTGATTCTGGGTGTATGTTGGGAGAAGTACATCTCCATCATCATCAGATAATCCCTCAATATCTTCAGATAAGCAGTCTTTCATTTGATGAAGTGTAAGTTTGTTGCAACTGTGCCTCCTTACCTCAAACTCATCTCTGCAATTAGCCCAAAAATCTTCGAGTGCGGGCACATGAGCATAGTTCTGACCAAGTCTAGATGCATAGACACCATGAGGGTCGTATGACTGTCTCTCGCTAAAAGGCTTGAGACCAAGTTTAGACAATTTGTCACCCATAGACTTAGCATCTATAAATGATCTACATTTGTAGATTCCCAACTCAAAAGGAAAACTGAAGGCGGGCTTCTTTCGATTCCGCAAGAAAGTGTGAACTTCATATACTTGCCTTAGGAATTCCATGAAAACCACTTCATCTGAAGCATACCTCGGCAACATGAGTGGAGCACTCAAGAAGTCGTACACTCTGATGTAGGTGAAGGTAGGAAACTGAATGAACCAATCTGCCCACTCCACCATTGCTGCCCTAGTAGTTGATGAAATTCGTACGTGCAACTCGTTGTTTAGGTCTCTCACCGTGTACATTAGAAAAGCCTCATTTACCCTCTTGTAATGATGTGTTGACTCTGAGAATTCCAGTTGAGGGTTATAGTTGTAGACATGTTGCACATCCAGAGTTCCTCTTGTGTTCATTCCTTTGAATTTTCCTTGGAAGGCCACTAGATAGACTAGATATGAAATCATATGGAACTCGTGGATTTTGAAGTACTCGTTTATATGATGATGAAGATTGTCACTGATCAATGTTGGCCAGTCATAGAATTTTGTCTTCTTCATGATATGGGATATGATATAGAACATCCATGGCTGGAACTTTGTAGCATCTTCTTGACCTATGATTTGGTTAAGCAGGGTGATCATTACAACAATCTCATCCTTGAATTCTCCTCGTCTAATTTTCTTTAGCAGGGTCTTATGTTTTTCCTTCATCCATTTATGTGCAACTTTCTTGATGTATTTCTCCTTGTTCATTTCCCACAGCCTTTGACATTCTTCCATGGAAACTGTTACACTTTCTGACTAGGGTGGTATTGAGAAGCATTTTTCAACCATATCTAGTTTGAGACTGCAAATCACCCTTCCATCTGTTATTTGAATCTCCCATGTAGCCGAATTGTAATGCTTGATACAATTCTAGACTTTGCACTGAAATGGGAAGTGATGTTGTTGCAAGTAGTCTAGAATGACCAAGATGCCTGACTGCAACATTGCTTGCGTCTTCCAAAGCACGTAGATTGAAAATTGGTTTAATGTGGTGCAAGTTAGTCTCAGCTGTTTTGGTGAAGTGATGGTATAGCATTGTCTTGGTCTTGAATTCGATGGGAGTGTATTCCATACTGAAAATCTTGAAGATTGATTGTGAACTTGACTATGTTCGGACAAGTTTTGCTCAAACCCTAATTTTACCTTGTTGATTTTTCTTCTCCAAATGAACAAATTTTTCGAAAAAATCTGAGATATGGGTTTTGTAGAAAATTTTATTGCAAAAGGACCCAGATCGAACTTTTTTCGAAAATTTTGATGGCTGGTCGAAAAAGCAACAAACCCTAATTTTTGAAAAAATTTCACCAAAAAAAATGAGAGCTGTGTTTTGTGCAAAATGAAATTTAGGAATGACCCAGATGATCAGATATGGAAAATTCTGAAGGCTGATTGAAAAAGCAGCAAACCCTAGAATTTGCAATTTTTTCTAAAAATGCTCAGACCTGGGTTTTGTTCAGAAGTATGTTTCAAGAGGACCCAAAAGATTAGATGTTGAAATTTTGAAATTTTCTTGAACATGCATAGAATAAGCAATTGCTGCAATTTGAAAATTTTCTTTGAAATTGTCCAAAATCAAGAACTGATATGACCGAAATCGCTGAAAATTGAAAGTATTAGCCTCCTCTTTGTGAAAATGGATGCCCTAGAAGAAAAAAGAAAAGGAAAAGAAGCCTCCTTGTGTGCCGGTATGAAAATATGAAGAACTTTGAAAAATCAATAAACTTTAGCCTTCAAATATCTGAAATAGGAATTTTTTTTGTTTTCTCCTCTCTTGCCTTGATCGCCTGCAAGTAAAATTATGAAAAATGAATGCACAAGATTTCCTTAAATAATTTTTTAGATTGAAAGTTGCTTTCGTTCCTAAATTTAGAGCTATAAACCCTAATTCAAGTGCATCGAACTTAGGCACTTTTTCTTCTCTCTTGAAAATTTAAAAATTTGAAAATTTTGTTTAAGGCATAGCTTCTTGGGCGCCCTTCTTGGCTCAAGGCGTTTTTCTTCCAAACTTAACCATTTTTCAATCATTTTCAAGATTTTGCTTGATTCTATAGTCTATTGGATTTTGATTTCTAGACACTCGGTGAATCTGATGATCAGGTAGAATGATCCATTACGAAGCCTAAGTGAATCTGATGAAGTTTGTTTGGAGACATCTTTTGATGAAAACTTCATCTTGGCCCTCAAAATCATGGGGACCTATCTCCTTTTGGGGCGCCCATCAAAACTAGTGTTAGCCATTTTTGATGTTCTTGAAATTTCAATATTGTTTCCTCACCTTCAAATGATTTTGCGAGTCCGAGAGCTAGAATGATCTGATTGATGGTTGGGCTCGTCGGGTAGCTTGAAGGATTCTAGGAGGGGTCTCTTCGGAGCTACATCTTCTGAAAACTGAGTTTAGGGGGTCAAAAGCTTGGGCGCCCTTGGCTAGCTAGGGTGCCCCTAGCTAGTTGGGGCGCCCAACTCCTCCAAAGTTAGAATTTTCTTGAAATCTTCATCTTTGCCTTTGACTTCTGACATTTTAATGGTTTTACCCCTTCGATTAGTTGGTGATATTTGATCCTTGTGAACTTCAATGGACCTGTTGTCAGTTGCATTGGAAAGCTGCTTCGAGTTGGAAGAAGTCATGCTGGAGGCTGCAACTGCGAATTCATCATTTGATACCTCAAAAGCTTGGGCGCTTATCTCCCTCTCAGGTGCCCAAGTTTCCAGACTTAGACATTTTTTAATTTGTTTCTACCTTGAAGTTTGAAAACCTCTTGTCATGGCCTCTATTCATTTTGGATTTGTCGACAACTAAATGATCTGATGAGCTTGCTGGGATATCTATTGCAAAGCTAACAGGATTCTAAAAAGATTGAGCATATTTACAAACCCTAACTATTGAATATGAGCCTTCAAAACCCTAGGCGCCTATCTCCTTCTGGGGTGCCTAAGTTTTCATACTTAGAATATTTTTTGTTATGTTCATGGTTTGCATTCCGCCACTTGGTTGAGACTCCTCCGTTCAATCTTTGATTCCAGATGACTAGCTGATCAGATGGATGTGTCGATGGATCCGTTGTGGAGCTAAGAGGATTCTGAACAACATTGTCCAGGAGCACAAACCCTAATTTCATCATTTGACCTCCTAAAAAGTTGGGCACCTATCTCCTTCTAGGGCGCCCATGGCTGGCAAACTTAGTTTTTATTTTGAAATTTTTAACTTCTCCCTTCGTTTGACATGCTTTCCTTTGTTCTGACTATCGGGGATGAAAATTTTCTAAGGCATAAAACTCTAGACGCCTATGCTTGACAAGGGTGCCTAGATTTCTAGACAGCCAAAATTTCACAATTTTAAACTTTGACAG
This sequence comes from Sequoiadendron giganteum, assembly GCA_007115665.2. Taxonomy (NCBI): domain Eukaryota; kingdom Viridiplantae; phylum Streptophyta; class Pinopsida; order Cupressales; family Cupressaceae; genus Sequoiadendron; species Sequoiadendron giganteum. Next base: position 110,775,175 of record CM021104.1, on the reverse strand, counting down.
CTTCCTTTCACCATTCTTCGTTCTGCATGCACGTTCATCATTTCTCATCTTCTGTTCAGTGCTTGAAAGTTCGAACTTGACATCTGGTAGCTGACTGACCTCCATTTATGACCTCAGAGCTCCTGAAAAAGCTTCTAAAAAAATAGAATAGACCCATTAGGATGAAACTGATCTTTTTGTGATTCTGACTAGACCAGCCTGTTGAGGAAGTATTTTGAGCCAATCAAAATCAGTTTGAACCCTAGAAGCCAAACTTTATATTTTTAGAAATTTTTGCCAGCATCTGTTTCAAAAGAAACCCAGAAAAAAGTTATAAAATAGAAATTTTCCTAAAATTTAGGGCCGAAAAACTAAAATCTAGGCTATGTAGATTTGGTCGCTTTGAGCCGATCCAGATAGTTAGATTATGAAAATTTTGAGTTTATGACCCTCGTGCAAGACATGCAAACCCTAATTTTGACCTTTTTGACAAATTTTAACAAGACTTTGACTCATTTTTTCGAAATGCCTAAGTGTAGCACAAATTTTAATTTGGGGTACAAAAATCTATATATGTATTTCCTTAAAAAATTTGCTATAACTCCCTTCTTTGCTACAATTCTCTTCTTAAATATGTTGTAAGTTGATCATAAACTTGCCACAGAAATCTGACTTTGAATGATGCAAGACTTTCTTTAACAAATCTAATCACTTACATGGAAAAAATCTCCTTCAAATATGGTCATAAATAATATACTCTTTTCTTTCACAAATCTGATCACAAATAATGTGCTTTCTTCCTCTACAAATCTGAACACAAATATCTTAATATCTTCCTTCAAAATCTGCTCATATCATTTTCTTGCAATCACACATACTTACCTTAAAATAAATCTGATTCACACTTCATATTTAAGCCCTTTCTCTTCTTCTAGATCTTCTCTAACATATCTCACAATTTCACCACAAATCTAAATGTATACTTCTTTAAAAATTGCTCTTCATATGCTTGGATTTGCTGGTGTATATAACATAATTTTCACTCCACACCACACACACCCCTTTTTTCAAACCTGATTTTAATCTCCTATATGTATCCACTAAGATAGTTGACTCTATGAGTTAATGAGTCCTTTCCAATAGGTAGCAACTCTTCAACTTAAACACATCTCTTCAAATATGTTTGCTTAATGACACTCATAATTGAAGTTGCATAAAATAAGTTGTACCCCTCTATATTTTAGTTGACAAATCTGAATTTGTCTTGATCCATAAATCACTCTTCAAACTGAATTTGTCTCAAACCATAAATTGCACCTCTTCAATGATGAAATAATATTAAGTTGCAATAAGCACCACTTCATTAATAAGGCGCTTTTCTTCACACATTTTCAGTTTGTTGTACCCAAAATTATTTTTTGGTATTCTACTTAAATTGAGCTAAATCATGTAAAAATGTCATCAAAAGTCTGTTTTAGGTCAAACCAAACATAAGGTTTTTGTGGGTTGCTGTCAAGGAACATATGGTTAAAATTTTAAAAAAATGAAAATTAGGGTTTTGTGCCCCTATTTTTAGGGAAACCCCCGAAATTAGGACCTTCCCGGAAATGATTGAAAATGATTTTTAATAGTTGATGGATCTTTTCTCATAGTTACCATAATGGTAGAATTTCTCACATGATTAATAGGAGATGAATGGTATTGACGAGGTTAAGCTTATATGTTTTGCACACTTGTACTATATTTTTTATGCTGCCCCTCCTCAGTAGCTCTCACTTCTACCTTCATTTTCAATGATTTTTTCTATTTTTTGTCAAGATTCTTTGGAGAATGTGTTGGAGAAGAGCTATCCAAATTATCGTATGAATCATCTTCCTCTTGCCCCATTGTTAAATGGGAGAAGCATGCTCCTTGCCACCAAGTGAGTTTTTTTGTGGAAAATGCCTTTGTAATTTGCAGCTATAGGCCCCACTTGGAAGCACATTTTACATTGAAAGGGAGCATTTTCATAGTCCAAAATTTGTTTCCACACATGATCTCCAACCTAGAACTGAAGGGTGAGATATGGTAAATGAACCCACATATGCATAACTAAAAATGAATCTATAGTAGGGTTAAATCTCGAGAATCATGGCTTAATCATAAATACATGCCCATTCCAAGACAAAGGACCCTTACCCAATATGAAATATTTATTCTCTACATTTTTGCATAGCTTAATAAGGAATCCCTGAGCACATGGGTAGATTTCAATCAAATCCTTTATTATTTAGTCACAACTTTTAGAAATCTGATCATGTAAATCTACTACACTTGGCTAGGAGTTAAACTTGTAAATCATACCTTATTTTGGAATTTTATCCTCTTGTGATAACTATAAATGCAATCAAATCTTTATCAAATAGGATCCTACTAACTCTAATGAAATACTAAGGTCTAAAATTTTGTGTGAGAATTCTAAGTCCAAAAACAAATTTCTAGATTTCTACTCTGTATGTTGAATGTGCTGATTGCAAAACATTAATAATTTCGATGTTTGCATATCACAAAATGAAGTCCCTCATATACCTTGTAGACGCGCCTCTACAAGAGATGTGTCTCATGAGAGGACGTGTCCCTTGGGTGCACGCGAGCTTCAAGTAAACCGAATTTATTTCGGTTAACACACATTAAAATGTGTGTGGACATTAGCATATATAAAAGAAATTTCGTTTTTATATAAATGCAGATTTAAACATCATTTAATAAATTCAAATTTTATACATGCATTTTAAATTTGATTTTACTTATTTCCAAAAATATAAATATGAAGAGCAATCTGATCTTATATAAATGAAGATGATGCTTATAGAAATCATCATTTATATCTGACCTAAGCTATCATTCATCAACACTCCCTCTTAGCTAGGGAAGATATTTCAAATCAAATAATTAGAGATATCACCTCAAGACGTGATATCTAAGATATGGTATGATTTCTCAATATTGTCAAGTCACATGACATTCTTCATAACACATCTTTATTATGGTATGTGCACTGACATCAAGTCACATGATGTCTACCATAATTCATGGCATATCCACGGATATAAATATCCACCATGATTATCTCTTAAGGATCACAATGATCTACAGATGACATCAACTCCCATGATATCCATCAAAAGTGTCCAAGAGATACTATCATGACATGTCCATAGATATCAAGTCACATGATATCTATCATGATAGTTTATCATTGTAGAGTCGTCACTTTACAATGTCAAATACAAGTGTTCATTATTAGAAAGATCATCACCTTTCAATAATGTACACAGGGGGAGTAGGCCCATAAGGTCATGGAGTCACACACATGACAAAAGAGTTTACACATTAAACATCTTTATATATTAGTACAATTTATAAACAATTTGTATTTCAAACATAAATAACAAATTACATTTCAACCATACCAAGTTTCTTCCTGAAGTGCTCTACCTTGATTCGGGAGAGAGGCTTGGTGAGAATGTCTGCAGTTTGATCATTTGTACTAATATACTCCAACTGGATCACTTTTCTTTCCACCATATCTCTTACATAATGATAGGGGATCTCAATGTGCTTAGATCTATCATGAAAGATAGGATTTACCGAGAATTTGATGTAACTCTGATTATCACAATGAATAATTGTAGGATTCAAGGGCTCACCAAAGAGTCCCACAAGCAATTTACGAAGCCAAACTGCTTCTCTTTCTCCCATTGAGGTTGCAATGTATTCAGCTTTTGTTGAGCTCTGTGCAACTAAAGATTGTTTTCTGCAAATCCAGGAGATCATAGCCGGTCCTAAACTGAAGCAACATCTTGATGTGCTTTTCCGATCGGTTACACTTCCAACCCAATTTGAATCAGAGTATCCATGTAGATCTAGTTGATCATTCTTGTAAAGAAGATCATATCCAATAATGCCTTGAAGATATCTCAAAATATGTTTCACAACCATTAAGTGAATTTCCTTTGGCTCACACTTGAACTGGCTGAGAACATTCACTGCATAGCAAATATCAGGTCTAGTGTTAACCAAATACATCAAGGATCCAATCATCTATCTGTAAAGGGTTGGATCTACACACTTGGATTCTGTTGCTGCTTCTTTCAATTTGTGAAGGTTGGTTTCCATAGGTGTAGACATCAGTCTACATTCCAACATTCCAAATCTCTTCACAATATCAATAGTATACTTCACTTGGTTTAGTATAATGCCCTCTAATTTTTTCCATACTTATAAACCTAGGAAGTAGTGTAGAATGCCCAAGTCTTTCATGTCAAATTTAGAAATTAGATCCCATTTTCCTTGAGCAATGAGGTTATCTTCTATTATCAACAAGTCATCAACATACAAAAAAATTATTAGCATATCACCTTTGATTACCTTGAAGTAGAGATTGGAGTCAGCATCATTCTTTGAAAATCCCAATCCCAAGAGATAGCTGTCAATTCTTTCATACTAGACCCTGGGAGCTTGTTTAAGTCCATAGAGGGCTTTCTTCAGTCTACATACATGTGAGTCAAGTTTATGTATCACAAAGGCTTCAGGTTGTTTCAGATAGACTTCCTCTTCAATGGTTCCATTCAGGAAGGCAATTTTCACATCCATTTGATGGATCTTCTAGCCTTTAGTTGCTGCAATGGCTAACACTGCTCTCACTGATGTGTAATGGGCAACAGGTGCAAATGTTTCTTCATAATCAATGCCTGCCTTTTGAGAAAAACCTCTAGCCACAAAACGTGCTTTATGTTTTTCTATACTGCCATCAGCAGCATGCTTGATTTTGAAGAGCCATTTGGAAGAGACAACAGATTTCTCTTTCGGTCTAGGTACTATATCCCATACATCATTCTTTAGAATAGACTGATATTCTTCCGTCATTGCATCCTTCCATGCTTGGTGTCGGAAAGCTTTTGTAACACTGATAAGTTCTGAGTTTATGATGTTGTTCATAGAGCAACATAGCTAGAGAAACGTTTGGGTCTTTTGATCTCCCTGAACGTTCCTTTGGGTGTTGCATGATCCTCGGCTTCTTTGACCATCTTTCTGGCCCAAAGTGGTCTCTTCTTGCCGTTGTCAGTTGTATTCTCATTGAAGTAGAAGGAAGTTCATGTGGCATTTCCTCAGGGTGCTCCCTCTGAATCTCAGGAGCAAGTTCCATTTCAGGTACTCTAGGGGAATAGGTTTCTGTCTCACTAGAACTTCTTGCCCTCTTGAATGCAATGTCTTCTTCAAAGATGACATCTCTGCTCAATTCAATTTGTTTCTGCCCGGGTATGAATATCCTGTAGGCTTTGAAGGTTTCACTATAACCCACAAATACTCCCTTCTTTCTAGAAGGTTCTAGTTTGAATCTCTTCTCTTTGGGCACATGAATATAGACAGGACAACCAAAAATCCTAAAATGACTAATGTCAGGTTTTATGCCGGTAAAGGCTTCTTCAGGAGTTTTGTTATCAAGATGAGCATGAGGACATATGTTCTTAATATAGACAGCAGTCCTAGAGGCTTCTGCCCAAAAAGAAGTTTCAATGTTTTGGTCCAACAACATTGCCTTAGCAGCTTCTACAATGGTTCTATTTTTTCTTTCAGCAACCCCATTCTATTGAGGGTTGTAGGCAACTGTGAACTTCCTCTTAATTCCAACACTCATGCAAAATTCTTTAAAAATTTCAGAGGTGTATTCTTTCCCATTGTCTGTCCTTAAGGTTTTTATTTTCTTTTTCGGAGCAGTTTTCAGTGAGGGCTTTAAACTCTTTGAACCTTTTGAGGATTTCTATTGACTCTTTACACTTAAGGAAATAGATCCAGGTTTTCCTAGAGAAGTCATCTACAAATATGACATAGTATAGAAATCCTGCTATAGAGGGTACAGACATGGGTCCACATAAGTCTAAGTGAACCAGTTCTAACACATTTAGGGTTTTGGTCAAACTATTGGGAAATGACCCCTTTGTATTCTTTCCTAAGGCACAACCTTCGCAAGTTCCTTCATGAGATGGTTTTAACTTAGGTAAGCCTGTTACAAGTTTTTCTACAAAAGGTAGGGCACGAAAATGAAGGTGTCCTAATCTTCTATGCCAAATCTCATTTGAATCAAAGGTGTCAAGGGTAAGGGTTGGTTTAACTTCAGTGCATAGTTTGTAGAGGTACCCTTGTCTTACACCTATGGTTTGGGTTTTCTTGATTGTTGAGTTCTTAGGCCATGCTAAAACTTTCCCATCCATAAAGGTAACTCTATATCCATTGTCTTCAAGGGCAGAGATGGATATTAGATTCCTCTTAATTCTAGGTACAAATTAGACTCCAGTAAGTTGAAGAGAGAGACTAGATTTTAGTTTGATGGAGCAAGTTCCAACCCCTTTTACAGGGTGTGTAGAATCATCCCCACTGGTTACTACTTCATCAAACCTTTCAGTCATAGTGTCCAGGTGTTCTTTGAATCCTGTGATGTGTCTAGAAGAACCACTATCAATTACCCAGTTGTGGGTGTTGTTAGATGTTTGGCTAGATAAGGTTGTATAGAACACAAAGTTCTCAGATTCATGATCTGAATTTGTCTTTCCTACTTTGGCAAAAGATGCTTGTTGCTTTGATCTGTTAGGGCACTTCATTGCATAGTGACCATATTGATCACATCTAAAGCATTGCACTTGAGTGATGTCTTTCTTCTGAGAAGATCCCTTCCCATTGGGATTTCTTTTTCTTTTAAAAGATCCTCTCTTGTAGGAGTTTTTCTTGTTCCTTTTATTAGACGTTGTGTTGAGTACATGAATGTCTTCATCCATGTTCTTCTGTTTATTTTCCTTAGTGGAGAGTCTTGTTTCCTCTTGAAGGCAGTCAATTATTTTCCATTGAGTCAATTAATGCATACTTCATGATTCTAAATTTCCATGATGTAAAGTTGTCTGCTCCTACAAGATGATCTTCAAATCTGATCACACTTGACATTATGAAGAATGTGATGTGAATTCGATTTTAGAAAATATGAACTTTCTAGAGCAATCTGATATTTAGATTTGATTTGGATTCACACAACGTGGCTCTGATACCATGTAAATGTAATCAAATCTTTATCAAATAGGATCCTACTAACTCTAATGAAATACTAAGGTTCGAAATTCTATGTGAGAATTCTCAGTCCAAAAACAAATTTCTAGATTTGTACTATGTATGCTGAATGTGTTGATTGCAGAACATTAATAATTTCGATGTTTGCATATCACAAAATGAAGTCCCTCATATACCTTGTAGACACGCCTCTACAAGAGACGTGTCCCTTGGGCACGCACGGGCTTCAAGTAAACCGAATTTATTTTGGTTAACACACATTAAAATGTGTGTGGACATTAGCATATATAAAACGAATTTCATTTTTATATAAATGCAGATTTAAACATCATTTAATAAATTCGATTTTACTTATTTCCAGAAATATAAATATGAAGAGCAATCTGATCTTATATAAATGAAGATGATGCTTATAGCAATCATCATTTATATCGGATCTAAGCTATCATTCATCAACAATAACACTTGTTGCCCTAATGAAATAATTGGAAGAAGCTTTGAGCAAGGGATAACGACATTTCTACGTAAGTACAACAAATTACCATCCACTTGTTCTACATAGGAAGATTTGTTTCTTGAACTAAATGCTAGATCTTTGGAAAAAATTGAATATATGGAACCCCATGATTTGCACGACCCACATTGGAAGGCTTAGCATTTTTTTAGTAAGGTTTGTTGGGTGTAATAGGGGCAATATTCAAACCAATGCATGATGAATCCAAATTAGTGGCACTAGAAATATAAAAATCCCCATCTCTAGATGCATGTAACAATTGGAAAGCCGATACACCTACAAAACCTATAGAATTAGGGTTTGTGAGGTGCGTGGGTAGTGTCATTAGTGTTGATCCCTAAATTAATATGGAGGGAAGAAACTATATTAATGTCGATGAATGATCACCCATTCATGGGATTTCTAGAGTTAATTCTAATCCGAATGCATAGGAAGGAATTAGTTTGTCCCCACCCTCATTGGGATGGATGAAGATGAATTTCTATGGGGAAACTAGAGAAAACCAATGTAAATTATTTGTGAGTTGTTTAGTTTGATATGCCTTAGGAAATATTATTTGTGGAGGCTTCAACAATGAAGCAAAGGCACATGCATTCCTCCTTGGCCTTTAGGTGTAAATATTTTTGGAGTTGGTAATGTTTAGATAGAAAAATATTCAACAATGATTATCAATGGCATCCATAAATGAGGCTCACCAAATTGGAAGATAAATAATGTCCTACAAAAAAGCATAGCCTTTGATGGACTTCTTTTGGCAGCATTCATTATGCAACACATCTTCTAGGAAACTAATGGAGGCTAATATTTTTGGCAAGTTATAGCATTGACAAGAAGGAAGGATATCTTATTCATAATAAGTCCAACACATGGGAGTCATTTGATTCCATGTTTAATTTATAATTATAGAAAAGATTCATAAAAGTGTGTTAGCTATCACAAAATAATAGAAAGATTGAACTCCCATTTGGTTTAAATGGAACGGTATTTCACATTTATGATGATCCTTGATGGTGGTCACTTTAGGCATGCAAAATATTTGTAAAAGAGAGTTAAAATGGCTCTACAAGTACCATGAGTAGAACATAGACATATTTTGACAATGAGGCAAGGTATATAGCAACCACCTACCACCTACGTTTTTCATTCTATCCCTCTTAGCTTTGTTGAAATCAATGGTTCATTAATGGGGAGATAGATACCGTTATATGGCTTAACCCAAAAATTTGGCAAGTCACATTCTTGGGGGGAATAACATATGTTTGTTTGAAAAATATATTCAGGACAAAACCCATGATTATGTTGCATGTGATCAAGGTGATTCTACAAGAAAATTTTCTAATGACATAAAATAGGTACAAGGTTAACATGAACATGGCTTCCATGCATGTTGGGGTGCTTCTGGATGCGGATAAATCAAAGGAGGTGGTTAGGAAAATTTCCATGGTTTTGATCTAACCACATCAGTGTCAGGGACTAAAGATGGTTTTGGAGGAGGCACTCTTGGGTCTGGGTTCCCCCTCAAAAAATGGCATCTAGGAGACTAATGACAAAATCTTCTTGGGTCATTAGACACCATTTATTATCCCTATTGAAGGTTAGTGGAAGATGATGAAGATGGAACTAATATTGCTTGGGGTGATGAACTAATATAGATGCGAATCTATCAAATTTTATCACCTTTGGCCTACATGGGTAATAATTTAGTATATATATTGTTGTTCCATTGTTTGAGAGGATTTTTTGTTCCTCTAGATGTAGTTTAGATATAGATAATACTAATTTTGTAATTGCCCTCCTAATTTAGGGTAATTTAGGGTACAAAAAACGAGTTGAATAACTTAATGTGTTATAGGCAGCAATTGAAAAAAAAAACAAGATCAACAATTACTAAAAAGAAAAGCTTTCTATTTCAACTGAGAGCTTTACAAAATGGGAAAATTGTAGCAAATATGTTTTCCATCTACTCTAATTACATGCTTTGATTCTAGCTATTATATAGCTTAACAATAGAAGAAACAAAAAACTTTCTAAAAATAGTAAATTAGCATTTTGGGTGAGAATTGAAGAGTCACCATACTTGGTAGTGACCTATGTTGTTGGAGGTTGAAATGGATTTTCAGATAGACATTAGAAATTGAAAGAGTTTGTGAAGTTATTTATCTTTGGCACCCCTACTTGTCATGGTCACAACTCCTAGCTTATTACTTGAAATTTGAAGTTTCTATATGCTTTGGAAAGATTAGGCCATGGGCTAATCAATCTAAGCTAAGCAATCAGGTCTAAAAGATAATTGAGGGAGTCAATTTAATTACAAACTATTAGAGAACAACAATCATAATAATGAGGAAGCGATTAATGCTAATGGAAACAATTACTAAATGGTTGTGAGAATATTTAGAAAGGCAGCGATTAAATGAGGAGGCACAATTAGTTGAATAAAAGAAATACAAATGAAAAGGCACCACCACTCACACCAAAGGCTATAAGAAGGAAAAATCATATCAAGCAAAATAATCATGGAATAGTTTTTATGCAGATGTATATATAAATACTCAGGACTTGAGTGCTCCTAAAGGAGACCATTTCCAGTCAACCCAAGATGCATACTTAATCAGCACATTCAAACACAAAATCCTTCATAAATTGCATGTATATAAGTTTATATTCATAAACAACAATCTAAATCTAAAGAGGTCTAAGCCTCTTAAAAATTTAAAGGTATGATTTTAATTATTAAATCAGACACGACTATTATATTTACATTCAAATTTATATTATCAAATTAATATTTGAATCAGATTTTATTATTCAAAGTTTCTTTCATTTGTAACTTGAAAGCTCGTTGTATATTGGATGACAACCTTTGTCAATCCAATAAGGAATAATCGAAAATTGATTGATCCAAAGCACATGTCATTACATCCTAGAAGTCTCCATCATTGTCCTATTCATCCTCTTTGTAATTTTGTTTTGTTAAAGGTGTGGAATTGTTTTATGCCATGCAATATTGTTGTGCATACAAAATCTAGGAAACATTGCCAAGCAATATTCCTCACCATTGTCTATTTTCAACACCTTGATCTTTCTTTTTGTTTGTTTTTCCACAAGAGCCTTAATTTGTTTTAACAAACTAAAGACATCATATTTATGCCTAAGAAAATATATGCATCTTTCTAGAGAAACCATCAATGAATGATACATAATATTGGGATTTTGCAAGTGAAGGTACATCTAATAGACCAAAAATATCACTATGAATAAATCCGAAAACCCCATAGATTCATGAGAGCTTGAATAGAACTAAACATGATTTTACTTTTCAAATAAACAATATTCACAAAATCAAAGTCTAAGGAACAATCAACTAACCTCTCTAAATGATTTTTCTTTTTTTCTTTTAATTTTTCAAGGCTTTAAGGAATTTTTCATCAACGTGGCCCATGCACTCGTGCCACAACATAGTCTTCTTGGTTGGTAACTTGAAGTGTCCCGCCCCAGTTGGGACAAATGTTTTTGCGATTTGGCTCAATTTGACAATGTAGACATTTATTCAAACAACTTCCATTCAAACTGAATAGTGAGTTTTCAAGGATATAGATGTGTACAAATCATATATGATAAATCCGACAAATAGCAACTTGTTTTTATTGCGTCACTCCATTAATAAACTCATATATCAAACTCAAGTGAAATATAGAATCCTTCACATTTGTATTTCTAGACAGAGTTAGTAACAAAAATATGTATGCTTAGAAATATAAATTACAGATACCATTCTCTTGAAAAAACTTATGAGATGATTAATGGTTCCTACTGAAAGTTGATTTGAAATTAGGATCTAGGATTGTTGAACGTGAATAATAACTTTAACCATGATTAACTTGAAAACCATAATTAAAATGCAGAAATAACATAACCAAATTAAAGTGAAGTAACTGTTAGAAGAGAGAAAGGAGAGAGAAGACAACACAAGTTGATAACGGAGTTTGCCAAGATGGATACGTCTTTGGGTCCTCTCCAACAGCGCAACTGATCCTTGATTATGCTTCAGAAAATATTACAAGACTTCAACTGTTATAAAGTCTCCTCACAGCTCTCAGATGATAATGAATTACAAAAGTCCTCTTACACAAGTACAACAAGCTTGTCTGCAAGCTCCAAATGCATAAAGACATCAATTCACTATCAAAGTCCTAACTTCAATTCCCTCATCTCCTAGGAATTCTTTCTCACCATTCTTCACAAATCATAAATTGAATTTTGAATGAATACACTTGCACTCTCACCCCACTTTTATACAAAAAAAATTGCCCCTTATGGCTAAAACCATAAAATTTGTAATTTTCCCCCTTAAAACTAATTTCCCTTATTTTTACAAATAAAACAATAACAATCCCCATTAAAACCATTTTAATTAGGTTTTAAGCCCTTAACACTTTTCATATTCGAGCTATTTGGTATAAAGGTTTTTGTTTTACTCATTAGGTATTTTTTGTTTTATCCCCTAATAACCATTAAAGGTTATTTTAGTTATAAATTCGGGCTTATTCATTATTGTTTTAAAGGGGTTAATTTTTTTTTTAATTTTTATGAGATTTTGTTTTAATCCGTTGCCTTTAAATCCCACCAAATCCGCTTGGGATCCCACAAAATCCGATCCCACCAAATTCACTTGGGATCCCACAAAATCCAATCCCACCAAAAGATTTTGTGAAATAAAATAAATCTCCACCACTTTATTTCTCAAAAATAAAGCATGGTGTAGTGGTGGTACGTGAATTTAGTGAGGGGGATCCACATTTTTGCCACATCATCACCCAGTCAACTGCCACGTCAACGTCTAATCAACCTTCAACTTTGACTTGCAATATCTTCTGTGTACGGGCTTGGATTTTGATGAAACGAACATCATTGGATTCGAGTCATCGAGCCCTTCTATTTAATGCCTATTTTGATTGATTCCAAGTCAATCATTTTTCCGCCTTTCTGACGGCCTCAGGTACCAGTTTGACCAAACTTTGACTAGCCATAACTTGAGCATACAGACTCCTTTTGAGCCCGTTCAAGTTGCATTGGATTCAATTTTCCAATCCCTTCACGATGACACTAAATTTTGGAGCATTGGGGACAATTCAATTTTTAATGAAAAATATCCCTCGGATTAGGCCTCCCCATTGGAGAACTTTTGGACCTCCAAAAGTTGCATTTATTTAGAAATTAAGTGAAGGCATGGCCTCCGCACTTGTCCTGTATCCTTTGTCCATCTAAATACTTGGCTCATCACCACAATCAAGACTGCAATAATGTTGTTAAACATATGCTTCATTCCATCACTTCCATAAGCATTTACATCAACCGTTACAACCATTAACCAATAACCACTGACTAATATCAAGATGAATAACAATGCAGATACAAAAGCAAATGAAGCAACACCATGCCTATCTTTCACAACAGGAACATTTTTACCCAAGGGACCATCAATGCTTTCATTTACCGCTCCCACTTGTCGTACTGTCGTTGTATCCTGCAACATCTGATTAGCCTTGATTACCTCAAGTTCATGTCTAGAACCACCTGATTTGATAGACA
>CM021104.1:110688274-110761892 GCA_007115665.2 Sequoiadendron giganteum | reverse complement strand
GAGTTAAGTCTAGTGGCTTTAAGAATTGCCTCTTGGAGTGTAGTGAGATCCAAGGCACTTACTAGACCTCGGGTGGCATAAATATAGTCCTATAAACAAGTAGATAAGCCTCCTTTCCATGATTCTGGGTACCATGATGGATAGTCTTTGAAATTCAACCATGTAATCTTCAATGGAACCTTCTAGCTTAATCCTTATTAACTCTTTGAAGTATTTCTAGGGGTGCTTATGATCAAATATCTCAATTAGTTTTTCTGTAAAGGCATCATAGGTTTTTATGTTTTGGTGGTTTTGGGTGACCAATCCATGGTAACACCATTCATGGGCTAGTCCTTCTAGGTGTAATATGACGAACTTAATGGCATCCTCTTCTACCATTGGGTTAAGAGATAGGTATGTATCAAGCTTTTTGATCCATGCTTGGGTTGTGATCTTACTTGATCCATCAAAGTTTGGGAGAGTTTGTAAAATTAATCAAATCTTTATCAAATAGGATCCTAAGAAATCTAAAGTTAAAACTAAGGTCTGAAATTCTGAGTGAGAAATTCTAAGTCAAAACTAATTTCCAGATTTCTTCTCTTAAAGCCAAATGTACTGATTGCAGAACATTAATAAATTTTGATGGTTGCATATCAATGAGGGAACCAAGTTTAATATGTTAGAGACTCGCCTCTAAGGGATGTGTCTCTTGAGAGGACGTGTCTCCACACGTGTAGACACGTCCGCTCAAGGGACGTGTCGCTTTAGGCACGCAGGTCTCATAGACAGCCGACTAACACTCGGCTTAACAAACTTAACACATATATCCTCACATACATGGCAGATACATATTATATGAGTTCCGATTTTATTCAATGCAGATTTTGAATCATCTTTTATTATTTTGAATTTATGCATGCTTATAAATTCGACTAACTTATTTTTCCAAAAATATTAAATATGAAGAGCTATTGATCTTATATAAACGATGATGATGCTTATAGCAATCATCGTTTATATCTGACCTAAGCTACAATTCATCAACACTCCCTCTTAGCTAGGGAAGATATTTCAAATCAAATAAGTGGAGATATCACCTTCACACGTGATATCGAAGATATGATATGTTTTCTCAATGTTGTCAAGTCACATGACATTCTTCATAACACATCTTCATTATGGTATGTGCACTAACATCAAGTCACATGATGTCTACCATAATTCATGGCATATCCACGGATATAATATCCACCATGATTATCTCTTAAGGATCACAATGATCTTCAGAGGATATCAACTCCCATGATATCCATCAAAGTGTCCAAGAGATACTATCATGACATGTCCACAGATATCAAGTCATATGATATCTATCATGATAGTTATCATTGTGGAGTCGTCACTTTACAATGTCAAATACAAGCGTTCATTATTAGAAAGATCGTCACCTTTCGATAATGTACACAGGGGAGTAGGCCCATAAGGTCATGGAGTCACACACATGACAAAAGAGTTTACACATTAAACATCTTTATATATTAGTACAATTTATAAACAATTTGTATTTCAAACATAAATAACAAATTACATTTCAACCATACCAAGTTTCTTCCCGAACTGCTCTACCTTGATTCGGGAGAGAGGTTTGGTGAGAGTGTCTACAGTTTGATCATTTGTACTAATATACTCCAACTGGATCACTTTCTTTTCCACCATATCTCTTACATAATGATAGGGGATCTCAATGTGCTTAGATCTATCATGAAAGACAGAATTTACAGAGAGTTTCATGCAACTCTGATTATCACAGTGAATAATTGTAGGATTCAAGGGCTCACCAAAGAGTCCCACAAGCAATTTACGAAGCCAAACTGCTTCTCTTGCTCCCATTGAGGCTGCAACTGAAGATTGTTTTCTGCAAATCCAGGAGATCATAGCCAATCCTAAACTGAAGCAACATCCTGATGTGCTTTTCCGATCGGTTACACTTCCAGCCCAATCTGAATCAGAGTATCCATGTAGATCTAGTTGATCATTTTTGTAAAGGAGACCATATCCAATAGTGCCTTGAAGATATCTCAAAATATGTTTCACAGCCATTAAGTGAATTTCCTTTGGCTCACACATGAACTAGCTAAGAACATTCACTGCATAGCAAATATCAGGTCTGGTGTTAACCAGATACATCAAGGATCCAATCATCTGTCTGTAAAGGGTTGGATCTGCACATTTGGATTCTACTACTGCTTCTTTCAATTTGTGAAGGTTGGTTTCCATAGGTGTAGACATCGGTCTACAGTCCAACATTCCAAATCTTTTTAGAATATCAATAGTATACTTCCCTTGGTTTAGTATAATGCCCTCTGATTTCTGCCATACTTCCAAACCTAGAAAGTAGTGTAGAATGCCCAAGTCTTTCATGTCAAATTCAGAAATTAGATCATGTTTCCCTTGAACAATGAGGTGATCTTCTCCTGTTATCAGCAGGTCATCAACATATAAAATAATAATTAGCATATCACCTTTGATTACCTTGAAGTAGAGATTGGAGTCGGCATCATTCTTTGAAAATCCTAATCCCAAGAGATAGCTGTCAATTCTTTCATACCAGACCCTGGGAGCCTGTTTAAGTCCATAGAGGGCTTTCTTCAGTCTGCATACATGTGAGTCAAGTTTATGTATCACAAAACCTTCAGGCTGTTCCAAATAGACTTCCTCTTCAATGGTTCCATTCAGGAAGGCATTTTTCACATCCATTTGATGGATCTTCCAGCCTTAGGTTGCTGCAATGGCTAACACTGCTCTCACTGATGTGTAACGGGCAACAAGTGCAAATGTTTCTTCGTAATCAATACCTTCCTTTTGAGAAAAACCTCTTGCAACAAAACGTGCTTTATGTTTTTCTATACTGCCATCAGCAGCATGCTTGATTTTGAAGAGCCATTTTGAAGAGACAACAGATTTCTCTTTTGGTCTAGGCACTATATCCCATACATCATTCTTTAGAATAGACTGATATTCCTCTGTCATTGCATCCTTCCATGCTTGATGTCGGAAAGCTTCTGTAACACTGACAGGTTCTAAGTTTATGATGATGTTCATTAGAGCAACATAGCTAGAGAAACGTTTGGGTCTTTTACTCTCCCTGAACGTTCCTTTGGGTGCTGCATGATCCTCGACTTCTTTGATCATTTTCCTGGCCCAAAGTGGTCTCTTTCTGCCGTTGTCATTTGTATTCTCATTTGAGGTAGAAGGAAGTTCATGTGGCATTTCCTCAGGGTGCTCCCTCTGAATCTCAGGAGTAGGTTCCATTTCAGGTACTCTAGGGGAATAGGTTTCTGTCTCACTAGAACTTCTTGCCCTCTTGAATGCAATATCTTCTTCAAAGATGACATCTCTGCTCAATTCAATTTGTTTTTGCCCGGGTATGAATATCCTGTAGGCTTTGGAGGTTTCACTATAACCCACAAATACTCCCTTCTTTCCAGAAGGTTCTAGTTTGAATCTCTTCTCTTTGGGCACATGAATATAGACAGGACAACCAAAAATCCTAAAATGACTAATGTCAGGTTTTATGCCGGTAAAGGCTTCTTCAGGAGTTTTGTTATCAAGATGAGCATGAGGACATATGTTCTTAATATAGACAGCAGTCCTAGAGGCTTCTGCCCAAAAAGAAGTTTCAATGTTTTGGTCCAACAACATTGCCTTAGCAGCTTCTACAATGGTTCTATTTTTTCTTTCAGCAACCCCATTCTATTGAGGGTTGTAGGCAACTGTGAACTTCCTCTTAATTCCAACACTCATGCAAAATTCTTTAAAAATTTCAGAGGTGTATTCTTTCCCATTGTCTGTCCTTAAGGTTTTTATTTTCTTTTTCGGAGCAGTTTTCAGTGAGGGCTTTAAACTCTTTGAACCTTTTGAGGATTTCTATTGACTCTTTACACTTAAGGAAATAGATCCAGGTTTTCCTAGAGAAGTCATCTACAAATATGACATAGTATAGAAATCCTGCTATAGAGGGTACAGACATGGGTCCACATAAGTCTAAGTGAACCAGTTCTAACACATTTAGGGTTTTGGTCAAACTATTGGGAAATGACCCCTTTGTATTCTTTCCTAAGGCACAACCTTCGCAAGTTCCTTCATGAGATGGTTTTAACTTAGGTAAGCCTGTTACAAGTTTTTCTACAAAAGGTAGGGCACGAAAATGAAGGTGTCCTAATCTTCTATGCCAAATCTCATTTGAATCAAAGGTGTCAAGGGTAAGGGCTTGTTTAACCTCAGTGCAAAGTTTGTAAAGGTACCCTTGTCTTACACCTATGGTTTGGGCTTTCTTGATTGTTGAGTTTTTAGGCCATGCTAAAACTTTCCCATCCATAAAGGTAACTCTATATCCATTGTCTTCAAGGGCAGAGATGGATATTAGATTCCTCTTAATTCTAGGTACAAATTAGACTCCAGTAAGTTGAAGAGAGAGACTAGATTTTAGTTTGATGGAGCAAGTTCCAACCCCTTTTACAGGGTGTGTAGAATCATCCCCACTGGTTACTACTTCATCAAACCTTTCAGTCATAGTGTCCAGGTGTTCTTTGAATCCTGTGATGTGTCTAGAAGAACCACTATCAATTACCCAGTTGTGGGTGTTGTTAGATGTTTGGCTAGATAAGGTTGTATAGAACACAAAGTTCTCAGATTCATGATCTGAATTTGTCTTTCCTACTTTGGCAAAAGATGCTTGTTGCTTTGATCTGTTAGGGCACTTCATTGCATAGTGACCATATTGATCACATCTAAAGCATTGCACTTGAGTGATGTCTTTCTTCTGAGAAGATCCCTTCCCATTGGGATTTCTTTTTCTTTTAAAAGATCCTCTCTTGTAGGAGTTTTTCTTGTTCCTTTTATTAGACGTTGTGTTGAGTACATGAATGTCTTCATCCATGTTCTTCTGTTTATTTTCCTTAGTGGAGAGTCTTGTTTCCTCTTGAAGGCAGTCAATTATTTTCCATTGAGTCAATTAATGCATACTTCATGATTCTAAATTTCCATGATGTAAAGTTGTCTGCTCCTACAAGATGATCTTCAAATCTGATCACACTTGACATTATGAAGAATGTGATGTGAATTCGATTTTAGAAAATATGAACTTTCTAGAGCAATCTGATATTTAGATTTGATTTGGATTCACACAACGTGGCTCTGATACCATGTAAATGTAATCAAATCTTTATCAAATAGGATCCTACTAACTCTAATGAAATACTAAGGTTCGAAATTCTATGTGAGAATTCTCAGTCCAAAAACAAATTTCTAGATTTGTACTATGTATGCTGAATGTGTTGATTGCAGAACATTAATAATTTCGATGTTTGCATATCACAAAATGAAGTCCCTCATATACCTTGTAGACACGCCTCTACAAGAGACGTGTCCCTTGGGCACGCACGGGCTTCAAGTAAACCGAATTTATTTTGGTTAACACACATTAAAATGTGTGTGGACATTAGCATATATAAAACGAATTTCATTTTTATATAAATGCAGATTTAAACATCATTTAATAAATTCGATTTTACTTATTTCCAGAAATATAAATATGAAGAGCAATCTGATCTTATATAAATGAAGATGATGCTTATAGCAATCATCATTTATATCGGATCTAAGCTATCATTCATCAACAATAACACTTGTTGCCCTAATGAAATAATTGGAAGAAGCTTTGAGCAAGGGATAACGACATTTCTACGTAAGTACAACAAATTACCATCCACTTGTTCTACATAGGAAGATTTGTTTCTTGAACTAAATGCTAGATCTTTGGAAAAAATTGAATATATGGAACCCCATGATTTGCACGACCCACATTGGAAGGCTTAGCATTTTTTTAGTAAGGTTTGTTGGGTGTAATAGGGGCAATATTCAAACCAATGCATGATGAATCCAAATTAGTGGCACTAGAAATATAAAAATCCCCATCTCTAGATGCATGTAACAATTGGAAAGCCGATACACCTACAAAACCTATAGAATTAGGGTTTGTGAGGTGCGTGGGTAGTGTCATTAGTGTTGATCCCTAAATTAATATGGAGGGAAGAAACTATATTAATGTCGATGAATGATCACCCATTCATGGGATTTCTAGAGTTAATTCTAATCCGAATGCATAGGAAGGAATTAGTTTGTCCCCACCCTCATTGGGATGGATGAAGATGAATTTCTATGGGGAAACTAGAGAAAACCAATGTAAATTATTTGTGAGTTGTTTAGTTTGATATGCCTTAGGAAATATTATTTGTGGAGGCTTCAACAATGAAGCAAAGGCACATGCATTCCTCCTTGGCCTTTAGGTGTAAATATTTTTGGAGTTGGTAATGTTTAGATAGAAAAATATTCAACAATGATTATCAATGGCATCCATAAATGAGGCTCACCAAATTGGAAGATAAATAATGTCCTACAAAAAAGCATAGCCTTTGATGGACTTCTTTTGGCAGCATTCATTATGCAACACATCTTCTAGGAAACTAATGGAGGCTAATATTTTTGGCAAGTTATAGCATTGACAAGAAGGAAGGATATCTTATTCATAATAAGTCCAACACATGGGAGTCATTTGATTCCATGTTTAATTTATAATTATAGAAAAGATTCATAAAAGTGTGTTAGCTATCACAAAATAATAGAAAGATTGAACTCCCATTTGGTTTAAATGGAACGGTATTTCACATTTATGATGATCCTTGATGGTGGTCACTTTAGGCATGCAAAATATTTGTAAAAGAGAGTTAAAATGGCTCTACAAGTACCATGAGTAGAACATAGACATATTTTGACAATGAGGCAAGGTATATAGCAACCACCTACCACCTACGTTTTTCATTCTATCCCTCTTAGCTTTGTTGAAATCAATGGTTCATTAATGGGGAGATAGATACCGTTATATGGCTTAACCCAAAAATTTGGCAAGTCACATTCTTGGGGGGAATAACATATGTTTGTTTGAAAAATATATTCAGGACAAAACCCATGATTATGTTGCATGTGATCAAGGTGATTCTACAAGAAAATTTTCTAATGACATAAAATAGGTACAAGGTTAACATGAACATGGCTTCCATGCATGTTGGGGTGCTTCTGGATGCGGATAAATCAAAGGAGGTGGTTAGGAAAATTTCCATGGTTTTGATCTAACCACATCAGTGTCAGGGACTAAAGATGGTTTTGGAGGAGGCACTCTTGGGTCTGGGTTCCCCCTCAAAAAATGGCATCTAGGAGACTAATGACAAAATCTTCTTGGGTCATTAGACACCATTTATTATCCCTATTGAAGGTTAGTGGAAGATGATGAAGATGGAACTAATATTGCTTGGGGTGATGAACTAATATAGATGCGAATCTATCAAATTTTATCACCTTTGGCCTACATGGGTAATAATTTAGTATATATATTGTTGTTCCATTGTTTGAGAGGATTTTTTGTTCCTCTAGATGTAGTTTAGATATAGATAATACTAATTTTGTAATTGCCCTCCTAATTTAGGGTAATTTAGGGTACAAAAAACGAGTTGAATAACTTAATGTGTTATAGGCAGCAATTGAAAAAAAAAACAAGATCAACAATTACTAAAAAGAAAAGCTTTCTATTTCAACTGAGAGCTTTACAAAATGGGAAAATTGTAGCAAATATGTTTTCCATCTACTCTAATTACATGCTTTGATTCTAGCTATTATATAGCTTAACAATAGAAGAAACAAAAAACTTTCTAAAAATAGTAAATTAGCATTTTGGGTGAGAATTGAAGAGTCACCATACTTGGTAGTGACCTATGTTGTTGGAGGTTGAAATGGATTTTCAGATAGACATTAGAAATTGAAAGAGTTTGTGAAGTTATTTATCTTTGGCACCCCTACTTGTCATGGTCACAACTCCTAGCTTATTACTTGAAATTTGAAGTTTCTATATGCTTTGGAAAGATTAGGCCATGGGCTAATCAATCTAAGCTAAGCAATCAGGTCTAAAAGATAATTGAGGGAGTCAATTTAATTACAAACTATTAGAGAACAACAATCATAATAATGAGGAAGCGATTAATGCTAATGGAAACAATTACTAAATGGTTGTGAGAATATTTAGAAAGGCAGCGATTAAATGAGGAGGCACAATTAGTTGAATAAAAGAAATACAAATGAAAAGGCACCACCACTCACACCAAAGGCTATAAGAAGGAAAAATCATATCAAGCAAAATAATCATGGAATAGTTTTTATGCAGATGTATATATAAATACTCAGGACTTGAGTGCTCCTAAAGGAGACCATTTCCAGTCAACCCAAGATGCATACTTAATCAGCACATTCAAACACAAAATCCTTCATAAATTGCATGTATATAAGTTTATATTCATAAACAACAATCTAAATCTAAAGAGGTCTAAGCCTCTTAAAAATTTAAAGGTATGATTTTAATTATTAAATCAGACACGACTATTATATTTACATTCAAATTTATATTATCAAATTAATATTTGAATCAGATTTTATTATTCAAAGTTTCTTTCATTTGTAACTTGAAAGCTCGTTGTATATTGGATGACAACCTTTGTCAATCCAATAAGGAATAATCGAAAATTGATTGATCCAAAGCACATGTCATTACATCCTAGAAGTCTCCATCATTGTCCTATTCATCCTCTTTGTAATTTTGTTTTGTTAAAGGTGTGGAATTGTTTTATGCCATGCAATATTGTTGTGCATACAAAATCTAGGAAACATTGCCAAGCAATATTCCTCACCATTGTCTATTTTCAACACCTTGATCTTTCTTTTTGTTTGTTTTTCCACAAGAGCCTTAATTTGTTTTAACAAACTAAAGACATCATATTTATGCCTAAGAAAATATATGCATCTTTCTAGAGAAACCATCAATGAATGATACATAATATTGGGATTTTGCAAGTGAAGGTACATCTAATAGACCAAAAATATCACTATGAATAAATCCGAAAACCCCATAGATTCATGAGAGCTTGAATAGAACTAAACATGATTTTACTTTTCAAATAAACAATATTCACAAAATCAAAGTCTAAGGAACAATCAACTAACCTCTCTAAATGATTTTTCTTTTTTTCTTTTAATTTTTCAAGGCTTTAAGGAATTTTTCATCAACGTGGCCCATGCACTCGTGCCACAACATAGTCTTCTTGGTTGGTAACTTGAAGTGTCCCGCCCCAGTTGGGACAAATGTTTTTGCGATTTGGCTCAATTTGACAATGTAGACATTTATTCAAACAACTTCCATTCAAACTGAATAGTGAGTTTTCAAGGATATAGATGTGTACAAATCATATATGATAAATCCGACAAATAGCAACTTGTTTTTATTGCGTCACTCCATTAATAAACTCATATATCAAACTCAAGTGAAATATAGAATCCTTCACATTTGTATTTCTAGACAGAGTTAGTAACAAAAATATGTATGCTTAGAAATATAAATTACAGATACCATTCTCTTGAAAAAACTTATGAGATGATTAATGGTTCCTACTGAAAGTTGATTTGAAATTAGGATCTAGGATTGTTGAACGTGAATAATAACTTTAACCATGATTAACTTGAAAACCATAATTAAAATGCAGAAATAACATAACCAAATTAAAGTGAAGTAACTGTTAGAAGAGAGAAAGGAGAGAGAAGACAACACAAGTTGATAACGGAGTTTGCCAAGATGGATACGTCTTTGGGTCCTCTCCAACAGCGCAACTGATCCTTGATTATGCTTCAGAAAATATTACAAGACTTCAACTGTTATAAAGTCTCCTCACAGCTCTCAGATGATAATGAATTACAAAAGTCCTCTTACACAAGTACAACAAGCTTGTCTGCAAGCTCCAAATGCATAAAGACATCAATTCACTATCAAAGTCCTAACTTCAATTCCCTCATCTCCTAGGAATTCTTTCTCACCATTCTTCACAAATCATAAATTGAATTTTGAATGAATACACTTGCACTCTCACCCCACTTTTATACAAAAAAAATTGCCCCTTATGGCTAAAACCATAAAATTTGTAATTTTCCCCCTTAAAACTAATTTCCCTTATTTTTACAAATAAAACAATAACAATCCCCATTAAAACCATTTTAATTAGGTTTTAAGCCCTTAACACTTTTCATATTCGAGCTATTTGGTATAAAGGTTTTTGTTTTACTCATTAGGTATTTTTTGTTTTATCCCCTAATAACCATTAAAGGTTATTTTAGTTATAAATTCGGGCTTATTCATTATTGTTTTAAAGGGGTTAATTTTTTTTTTAATTTTTATGAGATTTTGTTTTAATCCGTTGCCTTTAAATCCCACCAAATCCGCTTGGGATCCCACAAAATCCGATCCCACCAAATTCACTTGGGATCCCACAAAATCCAATCCCACCAAAAGATTTTGTGAAATAAAATAAATCTCCACCACTTTATTTCTCAAAAATAAAGCATGGTGTAGTGGTGGTACGTGAATTTAGTGAGGGGGATCCACATTTTTGCCACATCATCACCCAGTCAACTGCCACGTCAACGTCTAATCAACCTTCAACTTTGACTTGCAATATCTTCTGTGTACGGGCTTGGATTTTGATGAAACGAACATCATTGGATTCGAGTCATCGAGCCCTTCTATTTAATGCCTATTTTGATTGATTCCAAGTCAATCATTTTTCCGCCTTTCTGACGGCCTCAGGTACCAGTTTGACCAAACTTTGACTAGCCATAACTTGAGCATACAGACTCCTTTTGAGCCCGTTCAAGTTGCATTGGATTCAATTTTCCAATCCCTTCACGATGACACTAAATTTTGGAGCATTGGGGACAATTCAATTTTTAATGAAAAATATCCCTCGGATTAGGCCTCCCCATTGGAGAACTTTTGGACCTCCAAAAGTTGCATTTATTTAGAAATTAAGTGAAGGCATGGCCTCCGCACTTGTCCTGTATCCTTTGTCCATCTAAATACTTGGCTCATCACCACAATCAAGACTGCAATAATGTTGTTAAACATATGCTTCATTCCATCACTTCCATAAGCATTTACATCAACCGTTACAACCATTAACCAATAACCACTGACTAATATCAAGATGAATAACAATGCAGATACAAAAGCAAATGAAGCAACACCATGCCTATCTTTCACAACAGGAACATTTTTACCCAAGGGACCATCAATGCTTTCATTTACCGCTCCCACTTGTCGTACTGTCGTTGTATCCTGCAACATCTGATTAGCCTTGATTACCTCAAGTTCATGTCTAGAACCACCTGATTTGATAGACATAAGAGATAAGTCTTTACTTGCATTAACCACCCTTTTCAACTACCCTGTGTTTGCAAAAGATCTGCCAGTCTTGATCCTGTGAGAATGTACAATATACCTGATGCCATCTTTAAACAAATGATAATGATTAAGTTCCTTGTAGAAAATAGCCTTTCGATCATACAAATACAGGCTTCCCAACACTATCCCACATACATCTAGTGGAACCACATCAAAATGCACCTCATCAACAAACTAACTTGTGATTGTGAACCTTAAAGTACATTGCCTTGTGACTTGCAATTCATTGTTTTTGCAAACCCAACCTAGTGGATAAGGTCTTTGATGCAGTGTATTTTTCAATCCCAAATTCCTTACAACATCTTCTCAGATGATTTGAGACCCACTATCTATGAGAGTATCAATTTTAGTGTGCTTAGCAAAAACCCTAATGTGAAATAGCTCATTTATTTTCTTATCTTCAGGAACATCATACAATTGAGAAGAAGCACAACTAGCAACAAAAACATTGGTAGATAAATCCTTACCTTTCAGTCCCATTGTTGTTATCTTAGTTTCATCTTTAAACTCTGAACCAAGATCCATAACAAAATTTGCGGTCTCCTTTCCTTTTTATTTATGAGACCATTTCAACTTCAATTTTGGATGCAACTTCCAACAGTGATCTACATCATGACCTTCCCTGTCACAATGAGAGCATATGAGCTTATCATCCTTCTTCTTAATGGTAGTTGTCTTCTTCCCCTTTCCTGTATCTTTAGATTTACCTTCAGACTTAGATTGCTTCTTGTCAGACTTCTCCATAAAATTATCCTTACCTCTTGACTCTAAGTGTGTGGCCTGAACACATACTTCATCCAGATTACTAGGATGCAAGACAAAAATAGAATGTCGTAGATAAGAGTGAAGACTACCTATGAACTTAAGCAATGTATCTTGGGTGTACAATGGAAAATTCAATCCAATAGCCCTCTTCCTGAACTCATCGGTGTACTCTTGGACAATTTGACCTTTCCCTTGCCTAAACATTTGCCAGTCCATCATTAACTATTACATATGGCCTAGGGGGTAAAATTGCTTCTTAAGAGGATAAACAAATTCTGCCCAAGTTAAATTGACTCTACCATGTGAAATTTTTGCCCGAGTTTACTCTCCCACCAGGTGAGAGTTGTTCCTCCCAACCGAAGAGTAGCTAATTGGATCCTAGAAGCATCATCAAAGAGATTTTGGACTCTACAATAGACTTCTACTTGATGAACCCGGTCATCTAATTTCTCAACATCTAACTCCCCACAATACTTAGGTAGATCAAATTTTACATCCAATTTAATTCTAGGCTTATGTGCACCCTTGAAAGGATTAGAAGAAGTAGAATCAGTAGAAGAAGATGGAGAAGATGGAGAAGAAGGAGAATATGGAGAAGGAGTTTCTAGAGTCTCATCATCACCTCCTGGTTGTTTCCCTTTGTCCTTCTGATCTCCACGCTTCCCTTGCTTCAAAGAATCTCCTTTTCCACGCTTCTTCCACTCCCGCTTTTCCTGCCTTTCCTGAAAAAGAACTTCTACCATTGCCTTCATTTCGAGAAAAGCTTTTTGAAAAATATTCTCATCAAGCTCCAAATTTTTTCCAACTTCTGATCCTTCCATCCTTGGAAAAATTCTTTGTTTATCGATCTCAGGATTGTATTATGCAAGCCTGCCTTCACCTCACTAGCTCCTGGATCGCGTTATCATTCACCTCTAAAAACATCACGTGAATAATAAATTTAACCATGATTAACTTGAAAACCATAATTAAAATACAGAAATAACATAACCAAATTAAAGTGAAGTAACTGCCAGAAGAGAGAAAAGAGAGAGAAGACAACACAAGTTGATAATGGAGTTTTCCAAGATGGCTACGTCTCTAGGTTCTCTCCAACAGAGCGACCGATCCTTGATTATGCTCCAAAAAATATTACAAGACTTCAATTGTTACAAAGTCTCCTCACAGCTCTCGGATGCTAATGAATTACAAAATTCCTCTTACACAAGTACAACAAGCTTGACTACAAGCTCCAAATGCACAAAGACGACAATTCACTATCAAAGTCCTAACTTCAATTCCCTCATCTCCTAGGAGTTCTCTCTCACCATTCTTCACAAAGCATAAACTGAATTCTGAATGAATACACTTGCACTCTTACCCCCCTTTTATACAAAAAAAATTGCCCCTTATGGCTAAAACCATAAAATTTG
The DNA here is from genome assembly GCA_007115665.2 of Sequoiadendron giganteum. Lineage (NCBI taxonomy): Eukaryota > Viridiplantae > Streptophyta > Pinopsida > Cupressales > Cupressaceae > Sequoiadendron > Sequoiadendron giganteum. Next base: position 110,748,347 of record CM021104.1, on the reverse strand, counting down.
TAATTTTCCCCCTTAAAACCAATTTCCCTTATTTTTACAAATAAAACAATAACAATCCCCATTGAAACCATTTTAATCTGGTTTTAAGCCCTTAACACTTTTCATATTCGAGCTATTTGGTATAAAGGTTTTTGTTTTACTCATTAGGTTGTTTTTGTTTTATCCCCTAATAACCATTGAAGGTTATTTTAGTTTTAAATTCAGGCTTATTCATTATTGTTTTAAAGGGGTTAAGTTTATTTATTTATTTATGAGATATTATTTTAATATGTTGCCTTTAAATCCCACCAAATCCGCTTGGGATCCCACAAAATCCGATCCTACCAAATGGATTTTGTGAAATAAAATAAACCTCCACCACTTTATTTCTCAAAAATAAAGCATGGTGTAGTAGTGGTACATGAATTTAGTGAGAGGGGTCCACATTTTTTCCACATCACCTACAATTGCCACACCATTATCCAATCAACCTTCAACTTTGACTTGTGATATCTTCTACGTACGGGCTTAGATTTCAAAGAAATGAACATCGTTGGGTTCGTATCATCAAGCCCTTCGATTTGATGTTGATTTTGACTGATTCCCAGACAATCATTTTTTTTGCCTTTCTGATGGCCTCAGGTACCAGTTTGACCAAACTTTGACTGGCCATAACTTGAGCATACATACTCCTTTTAAGCTTGTTCAAGTTGTGTTAGATTCAATTTTTTGAGCTCTTCACGATGATGCTGAGTTCTGGAGCATTGGGGAAACTTCAATTTTCAATGAAAAACATCCCCCGAATCAAAAGTATACACTGAACAATAAGCTCCCACTTTGAGTGAAAGGTAGCAATATATCTACCAAGTTAACCATGCACTTAACGGGAGTGCCATGTTTCACCTCGGCAGACGAAGGAGTTTGCACCTGAGGTTCACTGCTCGACTCATCGAGGGACTCAGGAGCAGTGACAAACTCGAGGGAGGCTGGAGTTGGTTTTGTCACTAGGATATAACAAGTCAATTTGGGGCCACCTTTCGAAGAAGGTGGGCTCTTCTTACATCCTCCATTGTTGGAGGGGCCACGCTCTACCTTCTTCTTCATCGGAGGAGGTGAACTCCCCACATATGAAACAAGGAGGGTCGAGGGAGCAGATGAAAGAACCGCAATGGACACAACCGAAGTGTTCACCATGTACACGAGCTTTGGGAAAGGCAAGACATCTAGGACAGACGTCAACAAGGGCAGCTCCACTGAAGGAGCTGTTGGGTCTCAAAAATGCAGGTTTCAACCATGAGAGGTTGCCAAGCTCTAACAACACTTTTGGCCAACTTACAAGGCCAATTGATGCACTTGAACCTTCTTCTCTTTAGGTTTTGCTAGACCTGGGCGGGTGAACCTAATGAATGATGTAGATTGACATGTATTTCCTGGTTGAGCAATCTATCCACAATGGCAAATGGAAGTGAACAGATGAAAACCACTACAACTAATCCTACTCCTACTGCACAAATGAAAGGTTTTGAAAAAAGTATTTGTATGAAATCTTATCTCTAGGTTGAGGCAGATCAGTGCCTTCTATCCACATGGGCAATGGAGTCAAAATAGAAAATGATATGTGTTTTCCTTCTCTGGTTTAATTTCTAGTTGTTAGGCACTTTATAAAATAAAATCTTATGACTAGCATATAATTTTATTTATTTATGGCTTGCATAAATTATGCTGGAATGTTTTCTAACCTGGTTCTTCTTAAATTATCCAAAATAAATCTCTCAAAAACTGTGACTTACTTGAAGGGATTTAATTCTAACTTGAGACACCAGCAAATAAAAATCATACAAAGTGAAAACATGCACCTTGATGAATCAAAATTTATGCTTGATACATTAACTCAAATGATCAAAAGTCTTTGAATTGTAGAGAACCAAGATAAAACATAATACAAATTATAACATCTCAACAATTGAACCAAAAGGTTTTCACTAGTTAAAAACATTAGTTTCCATTGCTCTTTTTCAAGAAAGATTTGTACATTATTTGCATTCCCAGTCTTATTTCTGAGAAAATCTCACTCCTATCCTAACCCCCTTTTCTCAAACTGATTTTCAAAATATTTATACAATACATATCTCAAGGGTCATAGCCCTTCATTTTTTGTTACAGTCGTTTGATATTCTTTAGCAGATATTAAAATATTTGATTAAGTTGCCTTATCGGCAAATCAAATATTTAAAACTATAGTTATGCTTTGATTTTACATTTTATATCCTTTCCCGCCTTTATTTCACTTTATCCGCTCCTTATATTTTATTTCCATGCGGCCTTTATTGTGTTTACCGCTATACCACGGTCCTTATCTTTCTACCCAGCGGTATGGCGGTCTTAACCGTCAAGGTCTTCTCCCGACTGTTACCGCGCTACCGCGGCATCCCTCAAGCTAGTTACGGTGTCACGGTAATCGCTTCACCGTTAACTTACCACCTATAATGTTCCGTACCTATCTTGTCCTAGGATTTGCTCGTTGATTAGGTTTAGGGTTTCTTCTTCTCAAAGGAATGTTCTCCTAGTTTCAATAATCCTAAATTTGAGTCTTGTATTCAACATATTAACAACATATCTATTAGCATTAACATCTAGTATCCCAAATACGATATAATCAGAAATGCAAATTAACAAACATAAGAAAAAAGTCACTTAACCCATCAGGAGAGAAGAGTTCTCTAAGGGGCCAACGGTCTACCACCTTTTATTGCCTAACCCTTATCTTAGGGCAACGGGGCAATTATATGTGGAATCCCCCATCCCTCTGGGACCCAACCCTTGCCTTGAGCCAACGGGGCACTATGCCCAACTCAGGTTTTAGGGCCAACGGGGTGGAAGCCTAGATGGGGTTTACAGACAAACCACTTAGGTCATGACTCAGCTCTCTTGGCAGGATCATATATATTTTTAGGGGTTTATTTATAGTTACTATTCCCAAGTATGTTGATGACCAAGTCGATCAATCATAAACCTGGGGTTACATAGTCCAGTGGTTCCAATTAGTTTCACCCAGTCGCACTAGGCATGTGCCTCGTTGCGAGTTTAGCCTGGGAAATACACTTCTGAATGCCTATGGCTTCCCATGCCTCTTTATTCCTTAATTGTCTTCCTTCAACCTTATATTGGATTGATCATAGGATGAAGAAAAAATATGCATAGTCTACGTATGTTCATATTAAAGAGTCATAATTATTTATAAGGCTTAATAATTGCTGCAAGTATCATTATTGTATATTCACCAGTGATTCCCCTATCTACTTACCCATATATATATATATATATATATATGTATATATATATTCATATATATATTCTTTATTCATTGATAATGATATTATTCATTATAAGATTTATCTATATCTATGTATATATACTTGTATGTCTATTAGATAATATGTATATATTAAATGACTCTATATTCCAATGCATAACAATCATTGTTGTTGCTGTTCTATTTCTCCATGTCTTCCCCTCTTCCTTATTTTCCTTCCTTCTATTTATACCATTCAAGGTAGGTGACTCATGGGGGGAATGTATTGTTTGGTGAAAGAGGTGACTTTTCATAAAATATATCCCTTTGTTAGATTTAATTGCTGTCCTTAAAGACTTATTAGCACAAATATATATATTTTTGGAAATAATATATTATTACTAATAATTATGATATTTCAAATTATATACTTATTTTATTATTTTATTTTGATGTTTTATTGAACATATTTTAATATTAAAGTATAACAATAAAACCAATTTGCTAATATCTTATTATTATTTTATTCTAATGCATTACAATCTTTGATGTGCAGTGATTATAATATTTATTTATTATTATTATTTTTGATATTAAGTTATTTAATACTAGAATGTAATAAAAATAATTTGCCTGTATACTATTATTATATTTGTTATTTATATATGTTTATATTGATATGGTACACATTTATTTTATATTTAATCTTAATATTTCTATTTATTTTATTTATTAATTTATTAGTATTTTAAAACTTGGTCTTTATGGTATTGCTATTTTGGGGACATGACACCGCCTCTGTCTTCGCGGTTCAAGTCTCCATCACCAGTTGCATCTGTTCCTACCATGCTACCGCAGACTCCTTGGTGACCATCCGCGGTTGCACGGTGACTGTTCGTCGACCACTACCCGTTCACTCCCTGACTGTTACCACAGTCACCACGGTCACTATTTTAACGACCACAGTACCGCGGTGCTCTTCTGACCACTACCTCCACTGTCACTTACCGCCCCATCGCAATACCGCAGTCAATGTTTTGATCGTGTGCGGTGTGGCAGTAAGCACTTTATGCCTTCTCCCGAACCACTACCGCCATACTGCGAGCCCCTTGATGGGAGGCTGCGGTAAAGCGGTAAGACATAAAAAGTAAATATTAAAGCAACGAAGTAAGGTATTTTAGCTTTATAAAAAGCGGTGAATTTTATTTTTTTTATGAAAGGCGATGAAATATAATTGAATTAAATGGGGGCAAGATGTGAGGGCGGTTAATGAATTTTATGGGAAAGATAGTGAAAATATAAGGCATGAACAAATAAAATACCTTAGGGTTTTGATGGAAATTTATGGAAAATAATAGGAAAACCCTAGGAATTTTTATGGAAATTTTGGGTTCTAACAGTGGCTCCTGTTGGAGATGAGTGATTTTGCAAACCACTGCAAGAATCCAGAGTATCTTTGGTAGAGCAGACCAAGCAAATCCATGAAAAATGAAGGCGATGGCAGATGGAGGGAATGAATAGAGCATGATAATATGAAAATGGAGCAAATGGAGAAGTGGAAAACCCTAAACTACTGTGCATGGAAGATAATTTTTAAAGAGGCATTGCTAAGAATTGTCCATGCACTGGAAATCCTTAATTCTTTGTACCTGCTTTGGTTTAAAAAATTAAACCATAAGGGATGGCCCCAAGCCACCTCAAAAAGAAAAAACCTGCACTTTCCTCTGTCATAAATTTTGTTTTGAATAGAGCTCGTTAGATTTATTTTGAAACTATCCATTCCACCTACCCTACAACATGCACTGTCATTGAAAACCTTCAGGGAATCATTGTATTCAATCTGATTCATATTCATCTCATCAGTTTGCATTTCATTATTCCTACTATCATATGAAAAATCTTTATCATCTTCAGCATACAAAGTGTACCCAAATTCAACAAAACATTCATAGGCATGCTCACTGTCATATGTTGTTGAATGTGCCTGCAACTGCACTAGGACCTGAAAATCTAAATACTCCTTATGGCAACCAATTTTTTTTGTCTCATCAACATCTTTTGAAACAATCAAATCAAAATTATTTTCTATTTCTTTTCTATCACCAGCTGGCATTGACACATACCTTTGATCCATACAATCATCCTCACACATACTTGAATCAACAAATGTTGAACACTCATCATCATGCAAACCAACATCTTTCTCTTGCAGGAAAAAATAATTTAAATCACATACCTCCCCTTGGACACAAACAGATTCATGATCATCTTCAAAAATTTCATCACTATGAGAAATGCTCATGGAGTCATATGAATTGTTGCACACAGTATCTAAACTATCAAAGCATATATAGGTTGGAACAAAAACTCTAGAATCATCTTTATGTGCATACTTTTGGTACTCAAGAGTCAGTAAATCTGAAACTTGCTCACTATTAAGTGAACAGGTCTCTACTTCCATATCTTCAACTATGTCTCCAACCTCTTGATAATCACCCTATTGTAGATCAACATCCATAACTTCATCCTTGCAATTTGAGTATTCAATGGATCCCTCATAACATACAGTGTCACAATCTGTTATGCAAGAGATATTCTCTGTGTCTTCATTGTTGGAAGGCATGATAGCTTCTTCAATTTCAGCTCCTGAAACATTGTTGATGTACTCTCCAGATGGTGTGTCCCTATCATCTTCCAAATCGGTATCCATGTACATTGTCCCAAGCATGGAATCAATAAATTTATTTGCTGCATCCAAGGCATATTGCTTTGATGATTCTGGCCAATAAACTGATTCAAGCTCTGATGCTCTTAGAAGTTGTTCAACAAATGTGGATCTTGTAGACCTATGATGAGGGGGTAATTGCAGACAAATGTCTACCATCCCATTGTATAAAGAACTCACATATTCTTCCTTATATGTCCTTATGTCAAAAAAGGCATCGACGAGACTTTTGTTTCTTTCTTGAATTTGAAAATACTCATCAAAAGTGTTATGATGTGAATAGAGTACATTACCTTTATCACCAAAATTCTCAATTGCATCATGTGGTATTTGTGGTTTCCAAGATCTCTTGGCACTTGTGTCTTCATTCTCACTGTATGATGGCCTATTTGGTGATGTATTTTGAGCACCTTTGACTCCTAATTGCAGCAATTTTTGGTTCACTTGTAGCATCTGTTGGTCCAGTTACAGCCTTTGTTGCCTCAATTCCTTCAACTCTCTTATTTACTGCTGTCTTCTTTCTGCTTCTGCCATCTTGATAAAATTTTACTACTTCACAACACCCATGCATTATTTATCAGATAAAATAGAGTCGCCAACTACTTTTCCAAAAGCAGGAAAATGAAAAATATTGTTTTGGTTTGCGCGAGCAGAATCTCCAAAAATGTAAAACTTTGCTGACTCTATAAATGGAAAGGCTAAAAAATTTCTAGAATGTGTCCCCAGTGGAGTCGCCAAACTATTGGGGCTCAAAAACGCAGGTTTGAACCATGAGAGGTTGCCAAGCTTTCACAACGCTTTTGGCCAACATACAAGGCCAATTGATGCACTTGAACCTTCTTCTCTTTAGGTTCTGCTAGACCTAGGCGGGTGAACCTAATGAATGATGCAGATTGACATGTATTTCCTGGTTGAGCAATCTATCCACAATGGAAAATAGAAGTGAACAAATGAAAACCACTACAACTAATCCTACTCCTATTGCACAAATGAAAGGTTTTGAAGAAAGTATTTGTATGAAATCTTATCTCTAGGTTGAGGCAGATCAGTGCCTTCTATCCACATGGGAAATGGAATCAAAATAGAAAATGATATGTATTTTCCTTCTCTGGTTTAATTTCTAGTTGTTAGGCACTTTATAAAATAAAATCATATGACTGACATATAATTTCATTTATTTATGGCTTGCATAAATTATGCTGGAATGTTTTCTAACCTGGTTCTTCTTAAATTATCCAAAAGAAATCTCTCAAACATTGTGACTTACTTGAAGGGATTTAATTCTGACTTAAGACACCAGCAAAGAAAAATCACACAAAGTGAAAACATGCACCTAGATGAATCAAAATTTATGCTTGATACATTAACTCAAATGATCAAAAGTCTTCGAATTGGAGAGAACCAAGATAAAAAATAATACAAATTATAACATCTCAACAACTGAACCAGAAGGTTTTCACTAGTTAAAAACATTAGTTTCCATTGCTCAGTTTCAAGAAAGATCTGTACATTATTTCCATTCCCAATCTTATTTCTGAGAAAATTTCACTCCTATCCTAACCCCCTTTTCTCAAACTGATTTTCAAAATATTTATACAATGCATATCTCAAGGGTCGCAGCCCTTCATTTTCTATTACAGTCGTTTGATATTCTTTAGCAGATATTAAAATATTTGATTAAGTTGCCTTATCAACAAATCAAATATTTAAAACTATAGTTATGCTTTGATTTTACATTTTATATCCTTTCCCACCTTTATTTCACTTTATCCGCTCCTTATATTTTATTTCCATGCGGCCTTTATTGTGTTTACCGCTATACCGCGGTCATTATCTTTCTACCTGACGGTATGGTGGTCTTAACCATCAAGGTCTTCTCCCGACTGTTACCACACTATCGTGGTCATCCCTCAAGCTAGCTGTGGTATCATGGTAACCGCTTCACCATTAACTTACCGCCTCTATCTCCACCGTTCAAGTCTCCATCACCGGTTGCATCTGTTCCTACCGCGCTACCGTAGACTCCTCGGTGATCATCCACGGTTGTGTGGTGACTATCTGTCAACCACTGCCCATTCACTCCTTGACTGTTACCGCAGTCACCGTAGTCACTGTTTTAATGGCCACGGTACCACAGTGGCTCTTCTGACCGCTACCTCCACTGTCACTTACCGCCCACCACGATACCGCGGTCAATGTTTCGACCGCGCGTAGTGTGGCAGTAAGCACTTTATGCCTTCTCCAAAACTGCTACCGCCATACTACGAGCCCCTTGATGGGAGGCTGTGGTAAAGCGGTAAGACATAAAAAGTAAATATTAAAGCAGCATAGTAAGGAATTTTAGCTTTATAAAAAGCGGTGAATTTTTTTTTTTTTTATCAAAGGTAATGAAATATAATGGAATTAAATGGGGGGAAGATGTGAGGGTGGTTAATGAATTTTATGGGAAAGATAGTGAAAATATAAGGCATGAACAAATAAAATACCTTAGGGTTTCGATGGAAATTTATGGAAAATAATAGGAAAACCCTAGGAATTTTTATGGAAATTTTGGGTTCTAACAAGAGCGATGAACACTTGCACCCTTTTCGGGTACATGTTCTCTCACAGCAGGAGCCGGGGGAGATTCAAAGACGAAAGGAGGGAAAGAGGAGGACACAACAGGAAATGTGGTCTTCTCTTCCTCCTCCTATAAGGAGGCTTGCTCGCTAGGAGAGCCTTTCGTCGGCGTGTACGCTCGTGCGCAAGGCGATTTCTCTGACTGTTTGAACTAGGAGCCAAACCTTCTAAAGGGACATAAGGATCTTGTTCAACCATGGGAGTGTCCTCCACAGTTGTTTCCAACAGAAGGATAGACTCCTGAATGAGAGTAGAAGGAACAAGCTTGGAAATGGTGGGAGGAATTGACAGTACCACCTTAGAGGTCGATCCTTTCCTGTTTGGGGGAACAGGAATAGGTCGAGGGGCAAACTCTCTCTGCAAGCCTTTCTTTTTGCCATACAAATAATACCAAGGCCTTGGGAACCTGTTAGGGAGATCCAATATCCTAACCTTGGGCTTTTTCCAAGGAGGCATCATCGGACTTAGCGGGTAGAACCTGGGCTTGTTCATCCATTATTCTTCCCAAGAGAGGGGGTGGACAAACCAGCTTAAGAGGGAGTGAGCTTCTCCTTTCCTTTTTGAGAGGAGGAGGTAGCAAGCTGCTCAGCTATAGGAAGCGTCAACTTCGATTGTCCCTTGTCCCTAGTTTTGTACTTCACATAGTTCTTGTAAAGCAGGTATGTTCTCTATAGGAGTGGACCGACTGGAGTGGGCCAAAATTGATCCAATGAGTATCCTCCACAGGATACCACAGGTTGATATCCAGTGTCATGCACTACATGCAGGACACCTTCGTGGGAAAACTTAAGGCACTTATGAATCACAGAGATGATCCCATCCATGGAAGCTAGCCAAGGTATGCCTAGCTTCACTCTGAATAGGTCTAACTCGGGGATGACATCGAAGACTATGTCTACACTCCTAGGTCCCACTAGGACGGACAAAAATTATCGATCCATAGGGTTTAAAATAAATTCCATCATGTGTGCAAAGGATGGACTTTATTTTGTTGTATTTCTCCCTTTGTAGGGAGTTTAAGAGGAGCACCTCCTCCATGATAACATTCAGTCTACTCGCAGGGTCGACTAAGACCCCTACCACAATGTTACCATTGAGGCGAGTAGGAGTATAAAGCAGAGAAGGCTTGCTATTTACTAGAATGTCTTGTGAGGTAAATGTCACATCCGACGAGTCGGTCGCAAGACGAGAAGAGGGAGTAACAGTAACCATGTTAACATATGCCCCAGGGTGAGAAGTAGAATCAGTGGGATCGATAACCTTGTTAGCAGAATGTGATGGAAACGGGTCCGTGTATATTTGCAATTCATTATTAGCTTTCGCCATTGATTTGTTCATGTTTTGTTTTCCTCCATCAAGATAGATACTACCATCCTCGATCTGATCTTGTATCTCATGATGCAGGCACATACATCGTTTGGTATCATGTCCATTAACTCGATGGTACTGACAATAAGTGTTTTCTTCATACCAGCTAGGGTATGGTTCTCTAACTGGTTTAGGAGGTGGCAAGGTAAGGATTTTATCCTTCACCAACTTCTGCAAGATGGAAGAATAAGATTTTGATAGCTTCATAAAATTTTGGTCACGTCTGAGGTCGTTATCCACAACAGCTACTACATTCACAACAGTTTTACCTCTTCCCGAGATCGATACGATAGATTTTCCTTCGGAATGGGGGCGTGAGAGAGAACCCTCGAACTGAACCACCATTTGTTGGTATTCTCGTAGAGCCGCACACAAGTGTGAAAAAGAAGGATACTTCATGAGAGTGAACTTCTCTTGCCAAGGCCTTTGTAAGTTCCTTATGAAGACCTTTTGTACATCAAATCGGGTAACGAATACGAGATTTGTCAGAAGAGTGCTTGGTACCATGATATAAAGTCTATAATCTTCTCATTTTCCCCTTATTTGCATTTAACAAGGTCTGAGAAGGTCATCTTTGGTCCAATATTGGCTTGGAACTATCGCAAAAATTGGTTCACAAGCTGATCGAATGTGAAGATGGAATTATCGGGCAAAGAATAATACCAGTCCAGTGTTGTATCTTTGAGGGATCGAGGAAACAGTTTAGTCATCAATGTGTCATGATGGAAGAAATTTGTACACAGGGCATTAAAGGCAAACACGTGTGTTTGCGAGTCCCCTTTACCATCGTATTTTTTGAATTTTGGAATCTTCATCCCTTGTGGGAAAGGAGTATTTAGGATTGCAATCGACAACGGGATGTGTCGGAAGAAAGGCTGGAAGATAGGCTGGGTCGAGGCCTAGGACAGGTTGGCTAGTTGATTCTGCATCTTCCCCATATTCTAAAGAATGGTATTCACAATAGGGTCATTAGAAGACATAGGACCATCGAAACCACCGCTAGAGCTTCTGCCGTGACTAAAGCTAGAGCCGCCACCGGTGTGACTTTCATTGGCGCCACCACCTTGACCACCGCTAGAGCCGCTACTGATGTTTCCGCCACCAGTGTGAATTTTGATGGAGCCACCGCCATGACTTCCACTGACACCGCCTCCGCCAATGCCACCCCCACTTCTTAAGTTTCCACTGCCAAAGCCTCCACCCATCATTCTGCCAAATTCTCCACCACTGGAGGCAACAGAAGGGGTGAAGTGGAAACCCAAAGGGTTTTTGTTTACTTTGACAGTATCCAAACTTTTAGAAGTAGAGGGTATATTGACCGAGGGGACTGTGTCAGCCATATACATGGATATGGGAGGCATCAACATCTCTAGCTACCTCTCTAGTTCCTCGAAGAGGACACCTCGTATCATGTGACTAAGGCTGGAGGGGGCACATGCTTCAGCCAGACCAATGAGACTAGCCAAGAGTTCTATACCTGTCAGATCTTTTTCCACCATGTATCTTATTTCACCGATCACCTTAGAAGCCCTAGCCAACTTCGGGTTACCTTCCAAGTAATTTTTCAATACACCTAACCCTTTACCGAGACTAACGACGTACTTAGAAGGGATATAGATGGCCTCATGCTCGTCTACAGATGAAGAGGTCGGCGACGTAGGAGGAGTAGCGATGCGATCGGTTTCATCAAGAAACCTAGGTTTGCCTCGCACTACGTGCTCCTGTGCAGACAGACCAACCGCAGAACCGAAGAAAAGGCCGGTAGTTAAGCTAGAGGAGACCTTTGTCTTTTCCATCGAAAGGTGTCGCAAAATTCTTCTAACAATATGCCCAGAGGTCGTAGAATGGGTCGTGAAGCTCATAAACTTTCACAACACACTAGGGTACAACGACCAAGATGTCTGTGAGAAAAAGTTCAGGATGTCAATGAATGGATAGACGTTGGTTCACATCGGGTTCACCAAAATGTAAGATAGGGGGACCACCCACTGCAAGGCCCCAAGTCATGAAAGGCCAAGAGTGGAAAGACTGCCCTAACTTACCTCTGTTCAATGAAGGTTAGGATGAAAAGGATGGGAATGATGAGGACTGTATATCCTTCAACCACTTTGCGATCCCAAGAATTGCGAGAAGACCAAAAGAGTCGCTTTCCAGAGTCAACTCTGTGTCTCAGGTTGCTCTTTGTCTGAGGATAGAAGCACGGTTTTGGGATGACAGCGCGGTGCGTTGGCGTCTCACAGGTGTGCTGGTGTTCGTATGGCCAGAAAACCAAAGAGACGAGGTTTTTCTCTAAGGAAGGACTAACAACCTAGTCTACAAGTTTCTAGAATGATGGAATTGTATTAAGAAGTATGAAGAATACATATTAATGTGATAAAGGAAGTATATTACCGAGAGGGTGATGAAGATGATCTCATAGAATATCCTCCTCGCCAGCTTGCTTCAAACTCTCTCCACCTGCACACAATAAAGGGAGAAATTGTTGGGGTTGTATAGGGGCCTACCTCAATCAACCCCCATCTTGGTGTTTCCACCTCCATGGACAACCAAGTTCGGAATAGTAGAGATAATGATAAAGAAGAGAAACTACAAGCTACGTAAACACAAAACACTTCAAGCAGTGCATGCTTACTCAATCAAAAACAATAGGAGAGATTAGAGGAGCTTACCACCTCCATCCAAAGCACTCGAGGCTTGTGGGGGAGAGAACGAGAGGGACTCAAGCCTCTGTTGCCGTTGTGTTTGTCCTGTGCTCGCCCTGTTGGAGTGATGGAGTAGTGGATTGCTACAATGGAGTGAAAGAATGCTGCTACAAAGCTTGAATGGGTGTTGAAAGAGTGGAGAAAATGTGAAGTGATGAACTCAAGATCTCTCAAAACTTTACCCAAAATTTTGCTGAAGAGAGCTATGGATGAAAGAATGGAGATTATGAAGAGATGGATGAAAAACAACCATATTTTGGTCGACCAGCCGAAGAGGGATGTTACTCTTCGACTTCCAATAAAAAATGTAACGCCTCTATAGTCTCCAACCACAAGAATCTGCCAGGGACGTAAGTGCACCGCACAGACTTTTGCGCGTTGCGCGGGTGTCCCCCACAGAAAGGCCCCCACATACACACAAATAAGGTGCCAAGTGGAATGCAAGTAGTGGGCTTAAGTGGTATTAAGCCTCTACCTTAGGTTTTCTAAAGTGTAAGGGGGTAAAAAGGGAATTTGTGTTAGGGGTGCAAATTTACGTTCATACAGGAAGTAAGTTGGGCCTAGTGTTATTGGGAGGAATTTTTGTGAATTGTTGATGACTAAAAACAAGTTTAATTCCATGTTTGATGATTGTGGCAGTCCAATATCATATTAGCTATCCAACAACCTTGCTAACAGAGCTGTGACAAACTTCAAATGAAAGTTTCAAAGATGCATGGTTTGTTATTGTCTTCCATTTGAGGTATTTATTTGGGTGAAACACTCTTAGCTTGTATTTATCATTGAGAAAATACGAAGCTCTTCATACACTCTAAACTATCATCATGCTATGTAAGATTGCTTAGTTTTAATCTATTTTCATGCCAACAATACTTGTGGTCAGTTCTTGCAATTTAGATTGTGTTTTATATTTTCAAAAAGTTAAAAAAAATCAGGGGGAGTTCTTACAAACTCCTCCATTTATTTTTTTGTCCTTGAAATTTCAAGCTCACTTGAGGGTTGCTTAATGTGAAATATGACCTTAATACCCACTTTTGTTACTCTACTTTGATACATTTGGGAGTTAAAAATCTATTTTCTAATATCAAACCTCTTGTTTCCTTGAGTAATTTCTCCCAAGAAGTTCCTAAAATTATGTTTTCTTTCATCGTCACTTTGTCCTCCATAGACTATAAATAGTAGTGTTTCATAACTTTTTTAACATTCACAACAAGAGCTCCTCCAAGGCTAGATTTAATTTTATTCTTATCTAGATGCCTACAAAGATGAGCTTAACCAAATCTTTACTTTCCTCATGTTTAATAATATCTCCTGAGTCCCATATCAAAATGTATAGGAAACTTTGGACAAAAGAATTTATGTACCCTTCCTCAATTTTCATGCTAATTTTTTTTTTTTTATAATGACTAAAGCTTGATAATCTATGTTCATAAGTATGTGTAGCATCATGTGTTAATTTATATATTTTTAATTTTTGACCACAAATGGTGGATCATGAGGATACAAACACAAGAAGTTAATATTAGCTTCTTTGCCTTTGAAGTTATGAAGCAATACTCTCCTTACTGTGATACCATTTCCACATAAATTCAAAGCATTACATATGGAATATGTGATACCAATGTTGAGTGGTAAATTAGCAACTAAATCAAATCCAATATAAGAAGAGTGAATTGTTGTTTTCCTACCTTGCATATTGACCTTGTATAGAAGATAATTATTTGTCATGTTATCACTAATCACAATGAAACATGCATTTTCCAATGCATTCATAGTTTGGATAATTGCACTCTTTATTCAAGACTCATATCTAGAACCATTTATAATGGTATGAATTTTATTTCTTGGATTCTAATTTGCTCCTTAAACATTGCCATCTTAGGAAGGTCCTGAACCATGATTCTTTAACTTGCTTCCATATAAGATTACACTACTTGTGAATTAATTGCTTCACAAGAATCATATGATTGGACATGAGTTGTCTCCTTAAAAATACCCTTTTTCACATTCTCGGAGTTCTAATGAGGTCAAATGCATTGCAAACTCCATTAACATTGGATTGATGGCACCATGGACAAACAATGAACCTACAAGATGTTGGATTTTATGAAAACCCGTTGCTTGCCTTACTTTGGATTTTAGTATCAGGTGTCTCAATTAATCACCTAGATCCCATATTCTTATGAGTAGACAACCTTGATAAAAAATATATTTATTCTTTTTGCTACAAGTTGTGCTCTTTACTTGCTCTCCATTCTTATGGTACTTTCCATGATGGAAAGTCTTTTCATAATATCAATACTATGCTAGAATAAATAGCTTCATGCCTTAATTTATAATCATGTAGATGGTACATGATAAATTTGCTTCTCATTATTTGCTAATCCAAAAATTTCATCAAGCTCAAAATCAGCATTCTTCTCTAGAACATGCTCCTCAATAGTTTATTTATAAAAGTCAATTTGATAAGTTTCTTGAAACAGAAAATCCATCTCTTATTTTGAACTAATATCACTAGAATGATTCAATGCTTATCATACTTTGTTGATGCTTCAAATAAATCAACACCAACATTTTGGTGACTCAAAAGATCAATCTAAATTTTACAAATAATTTATAAATCACCCATCATATATGGCATGAATCCAATCTTTTGAGGATTGATGAGTATGTATTAAAAAAGAACAGCTTTCTCACTTGTGTATTCAACAAGTGATGCTTCCTTCTTGACTTCATTAAAATATATTTTTTTGCCCTACAAACTCAAAAATCAATAAAGTAGTTGTTTTTGTATTAAATTTCACATCTTCCACCTAAATAGAGGATTCTCCAAGGTTTGCTTCCTTTCACTTTCTTGCAGTCTTGAGTGTTCTTCCTTAAACATTTTCATCTCCAACTACTTAGAAACTTCTATTTTCTCATATTTCTTTATTGGCCTTCTTATGTAGTTATAAAGGCCCTTTTTGTTAGGATACACCACTTCAAGTAACTCCAATTAACCATCAAAGCAAACTTGATCTTTGAACTCACTAGGTAATTCTTGATATTGTTCAAGTATTTTGGTGGCCTCAAATTAATGATTCGTTATGTTCTAAAATTTTATCAATGCCTCTTACATGATATATATCCTTTTCTCTTATTAAGAACCTAGGTTGAAAAGGATTGTGTGTAGAACTGATCACAAACCAATTATTTACTAAAGGGCTCTTGTTTTGATTCAAACCTACCATGAACTCTCTCATAATATTTTCCATGCATTCTAACTCTGTTATAAGAGATTCAAGCAAAAAATGTGTCTTATTTCTATCTCACATGACTCGCAAGATGAACAAAATAAAGCTCTATATTATTGTTGAAACATGTAACAAATGCAATCTGCAATAAAATGTTAACTTTTTGAATAGGTTGGCAAGATCACAACTATTCTATTGTCCCTAGTAGGAATGTTAGCTGAATTTCACCACATTTTAAAATCAACACAAACCCAATTTCATTCTAATCACCAAGATCCCAATGAGGGCAAGGTGAGAGCATATGGAAATTGGGACATGGGTTCATGGTATATATTTGATTGATTATTCTATTTGAGACTTGTTATTGCTTCACATGTTTATTGAGTGTATTGTGGTTTCTTAGATATGATTGTGGATTTGAATATTTGATATTATTTTATGAAAATCATTATCAAGTAAATAAATGTTATTAAGGTATGTTGATCTTGTTTTGTTAACAAGGAAAGATATTAGAGAAGGTGAAACTATGTCTAGTTTGTGAAGTATAATAAATAAAAAAATCCATGAATGTATAAAAATACATTGATTGAATGAACTGAATGAGACAATAAATTAGTAAGTAGTGATTAAATTAACTGAATAAGACAATAATCATATTAGTTAATTACAAGGATTCAATCTAAATAATTGATAAAATAGAATAATTGTTTGTTTGAAATTAATTAATTTTATTTTTGAATAAATAGAATAGTCAAATTGGAATTGACTTGCAAGTTGCATATTTTTAATTAAGGTAAAATGGATTTTTCAAGGGCCCAAACCTTGTTACAAAAAAATAACATGCAACCATCAAAATAAGTTCCACAAGAAATAGAACAACCAAAAGGGGCACAAACAATAATTTCCCTTAAGACTAGACTCACATGTTTTCAAGGGATCCTAACACCCATACAAAAAACAACCAAAAAAATGAAATTGCAGCCAAGATAACACAAAAGAGCACCAAACACCCACAAACCAAAAGCCCAAATGGTCCACATCCTTCATGATGTTGGACCCCAACTGAGCAATCTGCACACCCTTAAAAGAGTTATGTGACTCAATAACATGCTTAGGAAGACCTCTCTTCCTTCTTTGAACCAAAGTCCAAGAAACATCATTATCCAAACCTTTAGATTGAGGACAAATGAAAGGGTACTCCACCATCACCTCAACTCATGATGCCATGTGCAAAGGGGGAGAATGTATAACATACAAGAAATAATAACCTAGACAAAATTCAACGGCAATGTAAAAGGTGTTGGTGTAAATTGTGACTTTATCAAACTAGTTAGATTTTTGTGTCACAAGTCAAGCTAAGATTCATTTGTTACAATAGATCATGAAACCTTTAACTACCTTATGCCTTATGTGACCAAATTATAAGGCATAAACTGTTGAATAAAGGTTACATCATTGATGTCAAAGGAGATATGGTTAGAGGTGGCACTATCTTTTTAGGATATGTTTTATCATACCTTTTTTGTGTTGGTAATTGTACTGTCATATCATTTTGAGTTGCCAAAATATATATTGATAAAATAAGTTGATGATTGTTTATAGTATCATACTATATATGTTCACAATGGCAGTGGTGATCTGAAAGGTTGTATCAAAATGTTCCAATTTAGGTTATCAAGGCAAAGAGATTTCTCTAGCAATACAATTATGTTCAGTATTACTTTTTGAAGCTAAATTTGGCTCTACGATTTGAATGGAGAGTATGCCTACACATGTTCTATCATATTCCAGAGTTTTCAAAAGATATGTTAGCATGCAAGAAGTTTGAAATAACATAAGGTTCTTTGTTCTTGGTTGTCAACCAATTGGTGTTTGTGAACTATGTAGTAATGGCTAGTAGTGTGCAACATTCAAAGGTAGTGTGTGGTGTTAAGATAGGACTTGGTTAAGGTTCCTATGAAAGTGCACAACATCATGTGCTTTTGGTGACGATAAATTTGATTTAGGATCGACTTGTTACACGTTTCATCTAATTTGAATTTAGGTCCACCTTATGCTATCCTGGTTATTTGCAGACCCCTGGCTGACATGAAAGAGAGTTAATGTAATGTCATGTATATATTCATCAGACACAAATATGCACAATGTGAAGTATAATAGATCAAGAGCGCATCACAACACTTGTATTGGAGGGGATTGCTTTAGGTGAGGCAAGGGGCCTACAAGACCGGATGAGCTCCGTGAGCATATCACGATCAATTGTCTCACAACGAGCACCACCACCAGGCCCTAAGGAGCCCGGTAGCCATAGGCCACACTAATATTTTTGTATGAGATGACATGTATATAAAATTTTCACGATATGTAAAAATATGAGCATTTTATGTTTGTTTTGAATTAGATGTCAATGAGGTCTATTTAAATAGTCTTTATAAGAATATTTAATAAATGTATCCATGATCTAAGTTTTATATGATCTAACCCAAACATCTAAGTTGATATTAGATACAACATTTTGAGTAAGTTTTTTGTGTTAAACTAAAATGCACTTATGATCTAATTAAGTAATTAAATACATGTAATGATCTAATTTAACACAACACACATGAGATTTGAACAGTATGCAAAATAAATTAATAACTCAATGTAGTGAACAATTACTCTACATAATTCAAGACACACCAATAAAGTTTGTCAAGAAAGAAGAAATGCGAGACAAAACAAAAAAGCATCTATTTAATCTAACAATATGATTTAATACACATACTATTTAGAAGAAGATGTTAAGTGTAATATCTACATAAATGTGCAACATTGATAGGCTCTTTGAGAGGTGTACCATCTATTTCTATTAATGTATATACACTAGACCCATAGCTTTCATCAATTACATAGGGTCCTAACAAATTCAGGCCAAACTTTCCTTTTTCACCTAGGGCGGTATTAACATTATGTTTATTCTCATATAAAACCAAATAGCCTTTATTAAATGAACGAGGGATGACATTATCATTGTAACTACGTTGCATTATTTTGGAATATGATTCAAGATTCTTGAGAGTGTAAATGCATTGTTCATCAAGAATTTCAAGTTGTAATAATTTCTAGATTTATAATTAGTGTTGTCAATAATCCCTCTAAGAGCAATTCTCAATGAAGAAATTTCTAACTCTAAAGGCATTATTGCATTGGTGCCATAAACAAGGTTATAAGGTGTGTTTCCTATGGATGTTTGGATACTAGTATGATAGGCCCACAATGCATAAGACAACTGAGTGTGTCAGTCCTTTTGTGTTTACTTACCATTTTTCTCAAGATTTGTTCAAGTGTTCTATTGGTTGATTCTACTTGATCATTATATTGTGGGTAATAAGGTATTGAAAAATGGTGTTGAATGTGAAACGTTTCCAGAAACTTCTTCATGCCATTATTCTTAAATTGCATACCATTATTCAAAACTAATGTGGAAGGAAGGCCAAAGTGAGCAATAATGTGTTCCAATATGAAATGAAAATTTGCATCAGTTGTTGTGGAACGAAGAGGAATTGCCTCTACCCATTTTGAGAAATAGTTTGTTATGGTAATTATAAGCGTGTGTCTAGAGGAAGAAGGTGGTGATATTTTTCCAATAATATCCAAACCAAAAACTGAGAATTGCCAAATAGGAACTTGGGCACGAACTTCAAAAGTAATAGCATAGATCAAATTATTATATTCTTGACATTTGTGACATTTCTTAATATGATCAAACCAATCTTGTTTCATATGTTGCCAGTAATATCCTATGCGGATTAATTTTTGAACTAATGATCTTCGTCCAAAATGTCTCCAACAAGCACCAGCATGAGCTTCCTCAAGGGCTATAGGGATCTTTGATTGTTTAAGGAATCTAAGTAAAAGACCATTAAAGGATCGCCTATACAAGACATCAACTAGAATTTTGTATCTAGTAGCAAGTTTCCAAATACAAGCTATAGTGTTCTTAGTGGTTGGTTTAGGAAAGGTACCTTCTTTTAAGTAGTTGAATATCGATGTGTACCATTCAGTAGAATTTCAATACTAGTCATGAATACTTCTTTGATCTTGTCATATATGGAAGGTATTGTTATTGTATGGATGGAAAATGTGAAATCAATAGGGGGGTCTTTAGGAGATACAAGGGAAGCCGCACTTGCCATTGCATCTGCATATTGATTATCCTTTCATGGAATGTTGTCAATGGTATATGATTTGAAGCATTCTAGAAAAGTCATTGTAAGGTCTTTGTATTTGTATAATTTGTCATGTTTTGCATGATATAATCCATTTGTTTGTTTAATTTCCAATTGAGAATCACCAAATATCTTAAAGTGTTGAACACCTAAGGATAAGGTTGCATGTATTCCACCTATTAGGGCCTCATATTCTACAGTGTTTTTTGTACATAGGAATAGTAAGATAAGGGAATAGGATTTCTTGAAGGTGGTTTAATATAACCCCTACTCCAGAGCCAGTTTGACACTTAGAACTATCAAAGTACAATTCCCATGTTTCCTTTTCAGTTGCCAATACAATCTCATCAAGGAATAAGTCTATATTAGGTAACGTTAATGGAGAAGGAGCATCAGCTAAATGGTCGGTCAAGGCTTGTCCTTTGATATCCTTTTGAGAGAAAAACTTAAGATCAAGCTCAATTAACAACATAACCCATTTAGCTAAGGGTCTTGATAAGTCTGTTTTAGAAAAAAGGTGTTTTAGAGGATCAAACTTTGTAACCACATGAATTTTTGCATTTAGTAAATAATGTCTCAATTTACTAGTAGCAAACAAAAGAGATAAATATTATTTTTCTATCATTTTGTATTGAGTTTCATAATCAATTAGATTTTGTCTAATATAATAAACATGGTGTTCTTCACTATTATCTTCTTGTTGAGCCAACAATGTTGCTAAAGCATACATCGATGCTAATATATAAAGGATAAATGGTTTTTCTTGAATGGTGAGTTGTAAAACAAGAGGGGTAGCAAGATACTCTTTCAAACTTTCAAAATCTTGTCTATAATCTTCATTCCATTTAAATTTTGATTCCTTCTTAATAAGTTGTGTAAAAGGTAAAGCTGGATTTGCTAGTGAAGCCACAAAATGATGATAGCTTGAATCCTCCCTTGTAAAGTACGTAATTGAGAAATGTTCTTTGGAGGTGGCATGTTAATGATAGCATCAATATTTTTTGTTTCCACCTCAATGCCTCGGTGGGATACTATAAAACCTAAGGGTTTTCCACTATCCACGCCAAAGACACACTTTTTTGAATTCAATCTCATGTCATAGTTACACATTCTTTCAAAGGATTTTAACATTGTCTTGACAAGTTAAGGATTTAGCTAGAATATCATCAACATAATCTTCTAGAATTTTATGTATGTAATCATGAAATATCAATGTCATAGCTCTTTGATATGTTGTGCTAGCATTCTTTAATCCAAAAGGCATGACAACCCAACAAAATGTTCCTTAAGGTGTAGTAAATGTTGTCTTGTATTGGTATTGGGGGTTAATGAAGATTTGATTATATCCTAAAAAACCATCCATGAATGATAATAAGGCATGGCCTATGGTCGAATCTACAATCATGTCAATGCTAAGAAGGGGAAAATCATATTTTAAAGATGCTTTATTAAGATCATGAAAATTTCTACACATCCTAATACGATTGTTAGGCTTTACCACTGCTACAATGTTTGAAATCCATGGAGAATAATCAATAGGATGAATAAAGCCAACATCTAGGAGCTTCTTAATTTCAACCTTAACTAGTAAGGCTATCTCAGGATTCATCTTGTGTTTATTTTTTCTTATTGGTTTAGCATCTTGCGCAAGGATAATGTTGTGTGTAACTATCTTGGTGCCAATACTCGACATATCCGAATAAGTCCAAGAAAAAATTTCAGGAAATTCATGTAATAGTGTTGCATGTTCTTCTTGTTCATCCTCATCAAGGAAATTTCCTATTTGAATCACTTTCTCTTCATTAGATGTGTCCATCGATACGTTAATTGTATCTCCCATAGGTAATGCACTTTAATTTGGAATTTTAGGAATTTGTTCTTCTTCAATATCACTTGTTTTGTTTTCTTCACCAAAGTATCCCTTACTAACTAAGGCACAAGTGAATTGTCATTTGTGGTGATGATTTGGTAAATTTTCATAAACTCCCAAAAAAAATTCCAAAGCTTCCTTATGTTGAAAATAATCCAATGATTCATCACTTGTTGTATTGATTAATTCAGGATGCTTTAAATTGAGATTTGTCTTAGAAGAATCTTGCATAATGGTGTTGATGTTAAGAGAATGCCTTTTTTCTGCTTTTTTTTATCTTAGAAGGGCAATATCCAAGACCATTTTTTGTTTCTTGTATGTGATGAGGGTGCAACCCGAGACACAAAAAATCACATAGAAAAATAGAGATTCTTATTATTTTCAAAATATGAAATTCTTACATGCAGAGGATCTCAAATCCTCGAGTTCTGCAATACATGCAAATTACATAAAGAGACTACAAAAATTCCCCTTTTCACAACATGTGATCTTGTTTTCCCAAAAACTACTCAAACAAATCAGAAACCAGCCCATAAATAGCCCAATTCCCTGTTTAGAGCCAAAAACAACATTCTAAATATGCACCAACTTCTGAAAGCCCTAACTCAAGATCTAACTGTCAAATCTTCAATCATAATACCTTTTCAGAAAGCTCTTGCAAAAATGAAGTGCCCAAAAGTGGGGCCTAAAGGCTAACCACTTTTGTTTTCCGCCAATTTTCGGGCCCATCCGGAGCCTTTAAGTCCCTCAAAATTAGCTCTGAAGATTTTGTAAGGTAAAAAGCAGAAACTAAAACTTGAATAACTTTTGAACCGAGAATGATCTTAGCTTGATTCTTTCACCAAAGTGTTTATTATACTATCCCGAAGCTTCCCTTAAATTTATGTCTCCTCACGCCTTCAAATTCATACATGCTAAAAATAGCAGTTGAGCAGAAAAAGCAGAAAAGCAGTTCTGAATGTTGGGAATTCTTCTTCAATGAAAAGGGTATCCAGAAATGCAAAAAAATCTACAAAAAAATTAAATGAAAGTAAATATATTTTTGGGTGATGTAGGATTGCCCTTACACCACTGGATGCTCCTGCATCAGTATGTTAGGCTCTATAGGGACACAAATTCCTTGTCCTTTCACACCACATCCTTTTCCACTATAACTAAGTTGATTCAAGAGTTGATATCCTCTTCCATAAAGAGATTCCATTTCTTTTGAGGATGGCGATTGTTCACAATAAAATTCATCATAATTTGTTGTGTAAGTTGTGTCCTCTTCTATACTTGTTGAATCAAATGATGATTTTTCCATGTGTTGTGTTAACATTACTATTTTTTCTTTCCCCTTTTCAGATTATTTCTTTATGATTTTGTATTCTCCCATGAATGTAGGTGTGAAATCCAATGAACCCCAATCAACATCCAATAACTTTGTGACTTCTTCAATTTTCTTCTCTTTTTCTTCCTCTTACACGGGTTCTCCTTTTGAGGTTGGTATCAATATTTTTAAAGGTCTTTCCTTGTTTTTTTCAATGTGCAAACAACTTTTTGGTTGAAGGTTAGCCTTAATTGTATAAACCTTGTTATTATAGACATACTTCATTAAACAATGAAGAGTTGAAGGTACCCCATTCATTTCATGGATCTATGGTCTACCCAAAATAATATTGTATGAGAGATCTTGAGGCAAGACATGGATATGAGTTTGCAATGTGACTTTTCTAACTCTAATAGGCAATGTTATCACACCAAGTGGTTGTTTCCCACATTATCAAATCCATGAATAGATAAATAATTTGGTTCAATCATAGTCTTTTCCACTCCAATCTTGTCTAAAAGGTTCACACTACACACATTAAGAGTCAAACCATTGTCAATGAGAGTTCATTTTATCCCACACTTATTAATGACAGTCACTACCATCAAAGCTTCATTTTGTTTTTGTGCTTCAAATGGAGGTAACTCATCTTGATGAAAGACAATGTCAATGCTAACTGAATTCATACTTTGAATTAGGGCTTCTACATCATTTGGTTGTGCACTAGAAGGGAGCACTACTTGTTGCAAAGCATTTTGAAGCATGTTATGGTAACTAGGTGAAGCTTGAATAAGATCCCATAAAGAAATCTTTGTAGGAGTGTTTTTAAGTTGTTCCTCAAGATCATACTTCTTTCCACTGTGCAAAGGCAAGCAAGGAGCACTAAGCAAAATTGGTTGAGGCAATGGTAATGAAGTAGGTGTTGTTTGTGATTTCATATTGTTCCTTGTGTTATATGTATGAGAAACATTATGATAGTTAGTTTGTTGCGAAACATTGTTACAAGTGAGTTGCCTTGCATAGTTCAAGATACTTCCAATAGGTTTAGACTTGTTTATAGATGGTCCTATAATGAGCACATGTTTGGTTTGAACTTGGTATTGGTGTGAGGGTGGGTAAATGGTAAGTTGAGGTGTGATTTCATTAACTTCCCTTTGTCTTGGTTTGTCATAACAAGCCTTAGTGGATGATCCTTGTGAGATGAAATCCTCAAGAGCTGCATCTAACATGTAAAAGTCATCACTAATAAAGGGCTTGAGGGATATGTTTAACTTGTAGAAAGAGATCCGACATTGTCAAATAACTATGCCTTCTCCAAGGTTGACCATTTAATGTGTAGTTTCTTGTTTGAGGTTTTGAGATATTTTATGGTTTTCAATATTTGCAAAATGAGAACTAATATAATTAAACAATGCAATGATGTAAAAAGATAAAGAAAATGACCAAAGATCACAAATAATCTAATACTAAAATAAAAAATAACTTTTTCAAATTTCCTCAATATTTCATCAAAAGAACATCTTTCTTTAACATTCAAATCAGGCCATTTTAAAATTTCAAAAGAAAGTTGTAACAACAAAAATAGAATGTAAAAATAGACCTAAAAATGTACCCAAAAGTTTTCCAAGACACCTATATAGGGACAGGTTCACCTTAGGGCAAATGAGTCCTTGCACAAAGGTTGCAAAAATTAAAATCTGAGTTTGAGGCTCACTACTAGGGTTTCGTGTTTCTAGTTGCAGATTTTGATTTTGGTGACTAATTTTCCAGATTATGACTATCCAAATGCAAATGCAAGTAGGGACAAAAATGGAAAAAGTGACAAATTTTTTTATGTAATTTTAACTAAATTTGCTAGTGTAAATGATTGAATATACACTAGTATGCAAGTACTATGCAAAATAAATGTAATATGCATACAATTTTTTTATTTTTTAGATTTTAAACAATACAAAATGCAAAATTAAAACCCTACATGAGATGTAAACAAATGCAATTTTGACAACCCTAAATAGAATGCAAATTATTGCAATTTCAATGCAAACTAATACAAATCCTAGATCTAGGGTTTAAATGACCTCCAAATAAGAAACTTTATAGTGCAAGAATGTCTGGTTCACCAAAATGAAATACCAAAAATAGGGTTTATCAAAATGAGATGATTGGATATATGATGCACCTATCTTTCTTATTTCATTAGGAAAAAGAGATCCCCAAAGGTAGGATTGAATTTCAACCCTTAGGTGAGTCAACCTTATTGGAGTTTTTTTTTGTTTCCCCTCATGACAAGATGAGGTAAATATTCTTGAAATGCACTTTTGGGAGAAAAACCAAAAATACTAAATGAACTCAATTATACAATATGAAACTTGAATTATCAATTTAAAGCATAACACAATAAAAACAATAGACTTCTGGCAGATCTGAGAAGGGTAAGACACCATGCACTTGTCACCAAAAGTTGTTGTTGAGTGTCCTCCTGGGACAAATTTTCCCTAGGGCAAATGGGTCCTACTAGCCTTTTTTGAAACTTCAGAGTTTGAGTCTGTAGATCCTTTGATCTACACTTTATTCCTATACCTTCCAATCTTCACTTGTGGATCTAGACCTGTAGAAAAACTAATTTTTTTGGTTTGTTTGTATAGCGGTTTGCCTCTGTCAAACCCCAAATTCGGTAATTAAACCTTGATGAAAAATAAAGATCTGAAACACAAAATGTGTGTGCGTCCTAATCTTAAGTGTGTCTAAGATTTTTTAGAGCTAAAATGCAAAGAAACCTTATTCAATTGTGTTAGAATAATATCCCTCAATGAACATGAATAATGAAAAAGAGATCTTTTTAGGGAGAAGTCAAATACCCTAATAGATCTAAAATCTGATTATACCTTGCTTTAGGTGGCTAGTAGAATGAAGATAGAAGATGGGCTCACTAGGAAACAAGTTGTTAGATCAAGGGAAATCACTAGTTGTATGTCCCAAAACCTAGAATCCATCATGATTCACCATAGGCATCAATATTTAATCATTAACAATGCTTGATCACTCCTAACAAAAAGTGTAATACCCCTCGTGTTGTCTTTTTCTGATACTTTTCTCATATTTTTTTGTGGACTCAAGACTACGATGGTGATTGTTTTACTTGTGTATTTTGTTTGGATGCTCATGATACTATTTTATGATGTTGATGATATAATGATGCATGGTGTTCATCTTTATCTAGTTATGCGATATTGTGTGGTTATGTAAATCGATTAATGTTTGCTTCATGATATTTATGATGATGTGTTATTGTTTGAGAGTCGGGTGAGAGGGACGATGTTGCATCACTCATCTGTGAGCGCCCTGCTACACTGCAATTCTCTCTCATGGTGTGTATGGAATTGGATATATATGTTCTTTCAACATTTGGTTTTATGAAGGATTGCAGGTACCCAAGCCTCGATTCCACTTGCACTATCAGATAGGGGGAGCCTCATTAATCCCAATGGGTATGAAGTTGAAAACAGAGTTGACAAGAAAGTCCTACAACCTAGTCTGTCATCCCGTCGTTGTTTGATGATGTTGTTAGTCAGTATTTCATTTTGTTATGGTATCGTTTTGTTTCATGTTGTTCGTTTTAAGTGTTAATTTGAAGGTGTTAATTCTTTGATTTTGATGCGTTATTGTTATTTAGTTAATTTAATTTAATGATGGTTATTATTATTGTTGAAATTAATTTAATTAAGCATTAAATTTAATTATTAATGTGAGTTGTAAAAAAAACGTCAAGGATTTAATTAAAGATTAAATCAAATAAATTGCAGCAGTTGGAAATTATTAAATTTCAAATATTAGTGGAGTTAGGTGTATGATTTTTCTAAACGCAAAGATTTTCCTCCAGGTGGAAACTCAAGTGAAAAGAAAATTGTCGGGTGTTGAAAAATGAATTTTGTGAGAGTGTCATTTGTCCCTTAGTTTCTTGAAAAACAATAGAGACTCTTCCCTATTTTATTTTGGTGAATTGGGTAAAATGCATCATTCAAATTTTTTGCAAAGACAAGAAAAATGGAAGGAAACAAATCATTTTAATGGTGAACTATGCACTAGTAAAGGTAGAAGTTTTGTAGCTGAGAGGATTTAGAAATAACTCAACTCTCCCTCTCCAATTGCTAATATCGAATCCAGGTTAGATTCATTTTGCTCTCTATATATATCCATTTTGTGCATTTCTTGCTGCCATTGCCATGGAGTTGAAGGTCAATTTTGTGATAACATCTGATCTAGAAAATTGTAGTAAAATTGTTATTCTTTATTTTATTTTATTTTTTCATATTCTTTTATCCAGCAACAAGGTATTGCATTGTTCTTTCAGATTGGGAAGGCTTTTGGAAACTCTAGTTGAATCTTGTAAATGCTCATACAAACTCTTTCTCCCTGGTATTGACCTTTCACTTCTCCAATTTGGTGAGTTGCAATCTAAAAATTAGGCTTCCACGATGGCTTTAGAGAATGTTTATTAAAATGAAAATTATTGTCAATTAGTTTGCATGCCTTGACTATGCTTCTGCATTTTGCTGCAATTCTCATTCCTTGTCTATGCTTTCACATTTTCCTGTGAGATAGTTCACATGCCTTGTCCATGTGTCCACCCTTTTACACATTTCATGAGACCATAATTCTTTGAGGAAATCTGTTAAATGGTCCTCGCGCCCTGTTCCTGTCACTTCTGCACAGACGTTTTAGAGAAGAACATAATTTGTTGCATTTTTTAGGATCCAACTAAAAACATCAGTGTTACTGGAAATACTCAAGCTATATTCATATATTATCCACAGGCGCCACAAGTTTAACTAGCATCTTAGTAATAAGGATTACAATGTCTCCAAGATAGCCAACATGGGCATGAAGGTTAACCATGCACGCCTAGTGTTTAACTATATATTATTGCAATAAGGGTTATTGGTGTGTGAAGTATGTCCAACCCTCTTATTGCTTTCTTGGGTGCAATTGTATATAGATGAATGTATGTATGTTTCCTTGTATGTGTATAAATATAAATATAATGCATTGTGACAAAAGAAATATAAATATAATGCATTGTGACAAAGGAAATATAAATATAATGCATTGTAACAAAAGAAATATAAATATAATGCATTGTGTCAAAGGAAATATATATATAATGTATTGTGACAAAAGAAATATATATATGTAAATTTATAAACATGGGTTTAATTACGGATGCTTGTATAATCAATAACGGTATTCTGCATTTTTAGACGGAATTTTTATTTAATTGAATACCAAAATATAGATATATATACCTATTTCATCTCATACAAATATATATAGATTCATATTTTAATTGTAGGGTCATTCAGGTTTATAATGTATATAGATATAAAAAAGATAATATTGTATTCCATCCTTTTGAATTAGAGTTTAAAATAAAGGAAAATTATAAATGACTTCATTTTATAGTTGGAAGGTTGAATACGATTGGAGTTTATTATAACCAACTTTTCTATAATCATTAATAGCTCTCTTTTCCCTCGCCTTGATAAAGAATAATCGAGCAAATGATATAGGAATTATGTAGTTAATGAATTGAAAAAACAAAAAAGAAAAGTTGAATGGAACAAATGGTGAAGTATATATTTTGAATTTAAAGCACATCGTATACGTTCTAATGTTACCTTGTGAAAATTTAACTAGGATTAAATTATAATGTTAGTTAATAAGAGGAACGAGTAGTTGGACAGTTATTGTTAAAATAAATATTCAGATTGTCTTAGGTGAAAGAAACGTGTAATTAATTTGTTTAGTTAACCGGTGGATAGGGAATGGTAAATATTGACCGAGATAGTTCATTTAATTTCAATAATTCCAATTAAAGGTAATTGAATTAGATTTCCCTCTCTTTATCTAATAGTTGGCGAATACTGATTATTTTTATACGACTTTAGTAATTTGCTAGGAAAATTAATTATTTAAGAATTTTGTGATCAAGTTCCTTTATGATTTTCATGGTAGGAGATTAAATTATTATTCTGTTTATAGCATAGTGAGAGTATTTGTCTCTATATATTTTCCTAAATTGCTTTTAAATAATTTTCCCTTAAGTGAAAAGTTAAGATGTAAAGGTAGTTTGAAATGTAGGTTAATGGATGTCAATTTGTTTGGATTATTAAAATTAGATTGAAAATTGTGAATATATAATTAGTTTATATGTGTATATATGTAATTGCTTTTGTAATTTCGTAGAATGGAATAGCTATCAAATAATAATATGATTGTTTGTTTTGATTTATAATTTAAATATTATTGAAAATGTTTACATACTGTTAGTGGTCATTAGAAGTAAAAGATAATACGATATTGTAAATTTATAATTGAAAAATAAATATTGTGAAATAAAATTTTGAAGTTAAAATCAATAGATGTGAATAAATATTGTTAGTTTAAATAAAAGTGTTTTATTTCAGCGATATGACATAGTAACAATGTGAATTATGTAATTGGAAATTTACGTAATACTTAGTATTGTAATGCTGGAATACTATTTTGCAAGTCGAAATAATTATTAGAAGTATAAATTAATAAAGTAATAGCAATAATTTATTATTCTCATTCTTTTCTATTAGTTAAATGTGGAAAATTGAGTGTTTGATTATTTAAGTAGTGTAATTTTGTTTATGTATTGGGAATCAGTGGTTGTACTTGTCATTATTTTAATGAAGATAAAGTGTATCTTTTTCAATGTATTCATTGATGAATATGATTATTTTTCGTTGATGTTTAATATGTTCAAGATGAGCTAATTGATGTTTAGTTATGGGTTGATTAACCGTTATGTTGACCTTAAGTTGCGGGAACCCATGTTTTTATCCTCATTCTTGGAGGGGGATGTTTCTTTTGCAACTTTCAGAGGCTTGGGGAGAACTTGTTCGTTGGGCACCTTGTTGTTGTAGTACATCTATTGACTTTTTAGTTTATGTGTGTGTGGGTGGTACCTCCTTTGTTCTTGGTTTAGTGAGATGGTATGTATTCGCGAGATGGTTCTTGCATCACATGTGGTGTGTTATGTACACTTTGATTTTATGTGAGTTGAGGTACACCCCTTGTTTTGTTTTCAGTTCGGGTGTCTGTAGGGAGAGTGGCTCTTCATGGGGGTCAGCGCACAAAGGGGCTGTCAGGATAATCCATGGAAGAGTTTCCTAAACAAGTGATAACCTAATTAATGAACTAGTGGGCTTGGGTAGTTAAATAATAAACAAGATTAATTATGTGTGTCACCCATGTCGTTAGTGCTTCCTTAGGCTAAGGATGGGATGGGAAGATCTGGTTGGTAAGATCACTGCCTTGTCTTCACGAAAGGTAAGTGGTTCCACATGAGTCACCCTATGGAGCAGCGCCTTGAGATAGGCGGTCAAGATAACCATAGATGGAGGCGGCACCTTGTGATAGGTTGTCTAGATAATCCATGTAAGGCCATGCGATGACACTCTTCTACTCTACCCATTTATCTTCCCTTGCTTTGGTTGCCTCTGGGAGTGTTGTTTAAATTTGTTCGATGTTGTTATGTGATGGATTTGTGTTAGCCTTGTTTGTTTGACCTGTTTGGATGTGAACCCTTTCTTGTCATCTCCTAGCATGGGGGGTGGACCTTCGGGTCCACATGGTCAGGTGGAACGTGCTACGCACCCCATTGGGTTCCCAAGTTGTGTTCGTGAAGTGAGAAGTAGAAGTAGATGCAGAGATTCCAAAGCTTCACTTGATTGAAGACTGTTCTTTGTGATGTATCTTGTTCTACATTGATGTATCATACTTGTACTCATTGTACTCTTCCCGTTGATATAAGGGAAGCATATGTATTGTATTATTGCATTTGAGATGCGTTGTATCTATGGAAATATGCTCCACCATTGTAACATTGAACTATGAATTTGATTTGTAATAAAATGATGTTGGTACCTTTATCTTCTCTTTTGATTATGGATGAATGTATGTGATCATTACGTTATCTTGTATATGTATATTTTCATTGTTGGTTTTCTTATCATTTAAATTAAGCGATGTTATTGGTTGGGAACGTTGTACGTGTAATGCAACCATGTAAACCCATGGGACTTGTTAGGTGGTGTGGTGCAATGTATGATTATTTGGTTAATTGTTGTTGCATAGTTGTTATCTTTTATAAAAAAAATAAAAATTGTTATGTCTTGGTTAGTTGTTGTTGTCCTGTGGGGTTTGCGTGGCGGGGCATTACAAAATGAGCTTGAAGACCTACACAAACAAAATGAAATGATGCTCCAAGACATCACCTTTTCTTGCTTGAATGTTATCTCCTTGCTTGATTTCAAACTTTCTTCTTACTCTTCACCAAAAATCTAGTTTGAAGTGATTAAAAGGCTAGGCTTTATAGGATTCCTTTCTAATTTCCCAAATATTAGATCTTGATAGCCAACATTTGAAACTTGAATTAGGGACCTTAAAATACCGCCAAAAAAACGTTTAAATTTTTGAATTTGGATTCTAAAGGGGACCCATTCACCCAAGGGTGAATGTGTCCTGGCCTAAAAATCTAGGATCAATATGTTTCGGGGCTTTAAATTAATTAAATGCATTTATTCAGTGCATGTTGCAATATTGGAAAATGATAAAAATAGGCCTCAAGGTGTATAATAAAGGGGTTTAGGGGCCTATTTATGAAGGGTTAAAATGCATAAATGTGAGGTCACTAAAATAGGTCCAAATTAAGTGTGAAATTGTACTATCACTTAGAAAGGAGTACAATTTCTTACACTACACTGTTATGTTGATGATATACTTGTAAGCGCAGGGTCTAACATGGATCACATAAAGGATTTAAAACAAAAGTTAGCAAAATCATTTGCTATGAAGTATTTTGGGGTAGCAAAATAAATCCTTGGTATGAGAATTACTAGAGATAGGCAAAACAAAAACTTGTTTCTATCTCAATCTAATTATGTTAAAAAGGTGTTGCAGAGATTTCACATGGAGAATGCAAAAGTTGTCAACACACCTTCGCCTATTCATTTCAAATTGACTAAGGATATATGTTCAAAGACACAAGAAGAGGAAGAAAAAATGTCCAAGGTACCATATGCTTCAGCTATAGTCAATTTAATGTGCGCCATGAAATGCATGAGATTGGATATTGCACATGTCGTAGTTGTTAGTAGGTATATGAGTAATCCTAGATTGGAACATTTGAATGCAGTAAAATGGA
This sequence comes from Sequoiadendron giganteum, assembly GCA_007115665.2. Taxonomy (NCBI): domain Eukaryota; kingdom Viridiplantae; phylum Streptophyta; class Pinopsida; order Cupressales; family Cupressaceae; genus Sequoiadendron; species Sequoiadendron giganteum. Next base: position 110,715,807 of record CM021104.1, on the reverse strand, counting down.
TTCTCAAGTATTTGAGAGGAACATCCAATAAAATTTTATGTTTTGAGGGCTCTAATATTGATTTAAAAGGCTACGGTGACTCAAATTTGGTAGGGGATATTGATACCAAGTGCAATACTACAAGTTAGGTGTTTACTGTATGTGGTACAATGGTGAGTTGGATCTCAAGATTACAAAAGGTGGTTGTTTTATCCACCACAAACGTAGAATATGTAGCTACAACAAAGGCAAGCAAGGAGGTGATATGGCTACAATTTTTCATGGAAGAATTGAGCAAACAATAGGCTACAAGTTACTTATTTATAGACAACCAGAGTGTTATACACCTTACAAATAATTATGCCTTGCACTCAAAAACCAAACACATACAACTGAGATATCATTTTATTCGGTCGATGTTGGAGGATGGACAAGTAAGGCTGGAAAAGATACATACATATGACAATATAGTAGATATGTTTATGAAGGTAGTGACAATAGAGAATTTGAGCTCCTCTTCAACTTCAGTTGGTCTTCAAGGTTGAAAATAAATCAAAATAGTAGAGTCCAAGGTGTTGATTTCCAATGGGAGCTAGAGGGGCAACAATGTTTTGATCAATCTCCAAGTAGGAGATGACATGGTGTGGAATCTGATCAATCCCCAAGTGGGAGATTGTTGTATTATGGAGCCTATAAGACTCAGAGGCTTAATTCTCCCCACCTTTGTCAACGTAGTTTCTCTACCAAAGTGTATTTGAATTACAATTAAAATAATGGTTGAAAACAGTTAAAAATGCCCAAAAATGAAGAGTTTCTTGTTGCACGTGGAATTCCAACAACCACAGTTGGAATGTGAGCAGGTGCATGCAAATGGGAATGTGAATAGTCGTGTGGGTTTCAATTTTGACACTTCAAGGCATGTAAAACATGAGTAGAAGGTCAGGGATTTGTGGATGGAAAAATGCAAGTTAAGTTGTGGGTACACAGAGCAAAGTGTGTGGTAAAACAAAAGTGGATATTGTTAGTTAAAACAATTGATACAAGTTACAACAGTTATTGCATGCTATTGTAATTCATTTTCTAGTAGATATTAAATAATAAAATAAACTCTAGTTTGTGAACATAGCCCATCATTTGGGTGAACCACGTTGAATCTTGGTGTTGTTCTTTCACTGCAATTTATTTCTGTGGATTTAATTCTCTTGTGCATTTAATTGATATGTTCTTGCCTATAATTCTTTGCACTCCTTCCTGGGTGGAGGCCTCCATTCCTACTTCTCTTGGTCCTCTCCAGAGTGTGTTGTATGAGAGTAGTGTTTTTAGGGTTCCCCATTCTATAGATCCTCATCTTTCTTGCCAAAACTTTGTTCTTCCTATTCTTCCTCAAGGGTTTTCTACTTCTAGAGTGGTTGGTGTTTCTTAGGAGGCTATTCCTATTATTGTTCAAAATATGAATGGGTTTGTGTCCTCTTTACATTCTAGTGTTGGTTTAGTTGTGTTTTATGTAGATGTTCCTATCTTACCCTTTGGTATGCTTGGGTTTCCTTCTCCCATGTCTTCCTTGTTGAATAGTGATGTTGGGATTCCTCTTTCTCCTTCTACTATTTCTCTCACTATTATGAATGAGTGGATGGATAGAATTGTGGTGGGATATTTTTTGGGTATAGACTAAATATTGACATTATTTGCAGTTGGGCTTCTAATTGTTTGATGGATCCTGGTCTTCACAATATGAAATTGATGAATGGTTATATGATATTTTCCTTTCATTCCATGGAGGAATGTAGTCACATTTTTTATGGAGGTCCTTGGTTTTTTTGTAAGGATTTTCATCATCTAGAAAGTTGGTCTGCTAGTTTTTACATTATTGAGATTAACATGCTACCTATTTGGGTGTGTCTCCCAGAGCTCCCATTGGAATTTTGGGATGAAGGTATTCTTTAGAATATTGCTAATTTTGTTGGTAAATTTATTAACTTAGATAATGTCACTAAATCTATATCCAATTTTCTTTTTTCTAGATTTTTCGTCTTACTTGAGTCTAGTTTAGAGTTGCACAAAAGTGTGAAACTTTGCTCCAATCTTGGGGTTTGGGAGTAGGAACTTCAATATGAAACATCTTGATTGCACCATTCCACACCTGATGCACAATGTCCTTAGCCTTATTATGATAGGAAAGTGCTGGATACTACAATGAGTGTCCATAATGGTAAGGTTCTTGATCAAACAACTATGACCCCTTCTTTGGAATTCCATTGTGATGATGGCAAAGGATCCCTATACAGGATAAAAAGGAAACTTGATGTTGTGCTTGGCAATCCTTCAACTAAGTTGCATCCAAAAAATATTGGAATAAATTTCCACTCCCATCCCACCCCTCCATTGAGGCCTCTGCAAAATTTTGGTTTAAATCTACCTTGATCTTTCTTTTATTGTTGGTTTTTAGGTTCTTTCCAACACCAGCTTTTATTTCCTACTCTGTTCTTTAGCTTTTGTTGGTCTTTTCTTTTCGGTTGATTTTAGTTTTCTAATGCCTAAATTCTTGTGAGACTCCTCTCTTTTACCTCTATGGTTGGTTTGTAATGGGTTTGAGCCCTTCCTGCATTATCTAAATCAAAACAATTTAATTGACCTCAAACTTGAATGACAATCTCTACAAAATAAGCCTAACATCAAATCTATTGACATTTGATGTCTAAATATTTATAATTTTCCAACTATAGCTTCTTGAAGCTTCAAAAATAGTAAATATATTATTTACAAATAATTCTATTGAAAATAATATAAAATTTTACATATTTTCTCTTATGCTTCTCATCTTGAGTGTGTATTTGAATCAAGGGCTTCGATCTTTCAATTAAGTCTTTAATTTGCATTAAAATATTCTCAATCTTGGCTTGGGCGTAACTTTGAATGAAGGGATTAGATTCATCATTTTTTAATTTATTTTATTTTATGTTATTTCCAATCTTCACTTGAGTTTATATACTAATTTGGGCACCAGTTTTCTTTTTTACAGTCTTTCCTTGGCAAGAAAAACATGTTCTCTTTTAGAGTTTATAAGAACTTAGGTGCCAATTGTTTTTAGTTTTACTTCTTATTATTCTCAAATAATTTTCTACTGTGGATGCCAAAATTGTATATTTTAAAATACGATGTCAAAAAACAAATATAGTATGGACATTTGAATAACTTTTTAATGAGTTTTTGAATAGTCTTTTAGGAACTTTTAATTTTTTTGATGAGTTTTCCATCATTTTCCTACCTCCTAAAGCCATTTTCACCTAATGAAACTTGAATTTGTATTTTGTCATCCATCCCTTTTTTCCAAACAAAAAAAAAATCTAAAAATATAAATTTATGGTTTTTGTGCTTATCTCCTCAATTCAAGACACATTGAAAAAGAAAAAAGTAGTTTTTTTTTTAATAAAAATAGAATGTTTGATTTCTATATTTCACAAAAACTCCCTATCTTGAATATTAGATCTTCCAAAGTGACAAATTTATTCTTAGAATATAATCAATGTATATGATTTTATCTTAACGTGTCAAAGAATATTTTCCTTAGCCTTAATTCTTCCTACCCATGTTTGGTATTTTTCATTATGTTACTTTTTGAATTTCACACATTCTTTCCTTTGTTGGTGTTGGAGTTGAAGCCTCCTTTAGGATTCATAACTTGGTATTATTTGTGATTAACAACCTACATAAATTGTTACTAGACCAAAATAAATCAACACCTAAGGGCTTAATCACTTTGGCGGGAAAGATAACATAATTGACATTTTTTGTGATAAGAATGACCTAAAATTTGGCTACAAATATGATTAAATAATTTTTTAGGGATGGAAAAATTGAGTACCAACAAATTGAACAAATAAAATTTTATAATTCTTTATCCAACAACATTAACACAACATAGAATTGTGATCCATTCTCTACTTTTTGGTATAATGTATGAAAATAATTCTACTACTTTTGAAAAGCATTTGCATGGGTCTATTTTGACCAACTTGAATATAAATATCATCATATTACCAAATATTTTAAGGACCATAAGTATTAGCATTATAAACTCTTGATAATGTCTCATAGAATGTAACCAAAATTGCAGGCCTCAAATTTAGTGCTATATCTTTCTCAAGTTCTTCACCTATCTTTAAAGTGGGGTCAAACTGTCACTTTTTAAACCCTATCCACCAAGACTTACCTAGAAGTTTGTCCTTAAATAGGTTTGGTGTTGTTTAGAATTTTTTTATAAATTTTTCTTTTAAATTTATTATTTCAAGCCCATGTCTAACTTCAACCATCTCCTTGTACCATTAAACTATCTTCAACTCTTCATCTACATTCAAAACTATGGGAGGACCTTTTGTTTTAGTGGTTGTTAAGCTAGTCAACCAATTAGTCAATGTGCTAGTAGGAAGTTTCCATTTTTTACACCCCTAGTTGAAAATTAATTTCTCAATATCTTTAATGTCACCTTTCATACCATATCTTTCCCATTGTCTTTATATAGTGACATCTTTGATTTAACACTTGCTTTGACCCAATAATTATTGTATTAACTAGTTGTGTATTGTGAATATCTTTAATATATTCATCTACTTGTAGTCTTGCACCTTTTTATGTGGAAGGAGTCTTTTCCTTAATCTATTGTACCTTGTCTAGTTCTCATTTGAGATTTTTTCTTTATCTACAAATATTTAAAAAATTGAATTAAGGTCAATAAATTTTGATTACAATACAAATATATATTATAAGAATAATTTGTTAAAAACACATTATTTACATCAAAGTAAACAAGTAATTGAAAACATGAGGTCTATGTGCAAAACTGGTGAAAAAAGTAAGGTTGGAAAAAGAAGGAACTACGATGAAGAATGGGAAAAGGGTAGTGCAAAAAACCAAACACCAACAATTGATGCGAAAGAGGAAACCTTAGAAGACACAAAACTTCTAATGCAATCAGAAATAATATGCAAACTTATTGGTCCACGAAAGAGAAGTGAAATATTACAATGGGCTAGGTCAAACTAGACGATGCAACATGTCATAAAATTTATGCCAAATGGATTCTTCATCATTGCCTTTTTATCTGAGGATGAGAGGGAAGGAATTTTTTGAAGGGCTTATGGAAGATAGGCACACATCACATCTACATGCAAAAATGGACACCAGGATTCAACCCAAGAAACTACGATCCTTACAATGCCCTCTCTGGATCAAACTGTATAATCTTCCATTAGAATTCTGGTCAGAGGAATGTTTAGAAAAAATTGAGAGATCATTAGGCACCCTAATTGATACAGATGAGGATTTATTGGAAGAGAACTCCTATGTGTATGCTTGAATATAGATTGCAGTGATACAAAGAATTCTAGGAGACATCAAACTCCTCTCAAATCAAGGAGAATGGATTCAAATGGTGGAAATTGAAGAATAGATTTTTTTTCCACAAATTGTAGAAAACGGAACCATGCAACGACCAATTGTTTAAGGAATATGAACAACAAGGATATATAGAAGGAAAAAGATCCAAATCCAAGAACGAAAGATCAAAGAAAAAGTGAAGAGCGGAAGGAGTGGTAGCAAGAGAAATAAGATACAAATTCAGGAAAACCAACATACGAAAGGGACCCAATGGAAGAAGCAAAGAAAGATAATTGAAATGAATTTTAAGAGGAAACTAGTGCCAAGATTCTCGTCCCCTCTTGTCCTTCCTAACTATTGACTAGGAAAATGATGGAAGTGGGAAAACTAAAACCAACAAAGGAAAAGGAGAATGTGTTGGAAGCAGCGACAAACAGTGAGGAGGAAAACTAAGACCCAAGATGCATCTCACACTCGACATCATGGATGTTGAATTGTAAAATTAGATCGAACAAAAAGAAAGGAAGGAAGACCAATAAACAGAAGAGGGAGAAGTTCGCAGAAGAAAAAGGTTTGAAGATTATTAAAAATTTCATTTTGAATTCTAAGGGACGAATCCCCTAAAGAATTTCATTTTGAATTCTAAGGGACGAATCCCTTCCCTTAGGGAGCCATGAATATTCTTACATAGAATATTAGGGGCTTGAACGCCTCTGACAAGAGGCACTTAATTAAGCGCCAAATAGAAACTACAAATGTAGACATGATACTACTACAAGAAACCAAAATAGAAGACAAAGGAAATAAGATACTTAATTGACAAGGATGAGAAGTTCACACTAGTGCAAATGGAACAGTAGGAGGATTAAGTGTTTTATGGTGACCAAGTACAATTATGGTGGCATATATTCAGAAAGCAAAGAGCGGGATCTCATGTGAGGTAAGTAATCTGAAAGTTAACTTGAAATTCATGTTAATGAATGTGTATGGCCCAATAGGAAATCAAGATAAAAATACCCTAAGAAATTCACTGAGAGAAATAATAGAAAAAATCAATAGGGAAAATATCATAAACGGGGGTGATTTTAATGTGATCCTAAGGTTAGATGAGAAATGGGTGGAGTAAGAAAGATTCCCACCTCAATGAAATATTTCATGCAATTTGTTGAGGCATCGGACTTGGTGGATGCTCAAACAAAAAATGGATGCTTTACTTGGTTGAATAGGAGAGAAGAGTATACAAACATAAGAGAGTGACTGGATAGATTCTTGTATTCACAGGAATGGCTCTAGCTAAATAAAACTTTGGAAGCAAGAATTATCCCTTTGTCGAGATCAGACCATATGGTAGTGGAATTATCCATAACAATAGATAAAGCTCCAGTAAGGAGCACATTTGAATTTGAGAGAATATGGTTCCATGAGTAGGATTTAGTAGAGAAAATAGAAGAATGGTGGAGGAAATTACCAAGATATGTAGGAACAAAGAGTTTTGTATTCATGTGTAGGCTATAATTCATAAAGGGAAAACTTACAGAATGGAACAAATATTCTTTTAAAAATATATTTGAAGAGAAGGAAAGGCTGGAAAAGGAATTGGAGGAATTAAGTGAAAGGATCATAAAGCAAGGAATGGATCGGGAATATTATTACAAAGAAAAAATTTAATGGTTGAATACTCTAAAGTTCTTGTAAGAGATGAAGAATTACGGAGAGCAAAATCAAGAGAAATTTGGCTATTAGAAGGCAATTCAAATATATTTTTTTTCCACAACATGATGGAGCTACAAATATCCAAAAATAAAATAACATAAATAAAGGGTGAAGATGGGAAGGTAATTTCTCAGGTGGAGGACATACAGAATGAGGCCATGATAAACTTCAAAAATTTACTCGACCCACTTAATGGCTGGGACATAAGGGATATCGAAGAGATTCTGGTGAATATTCCTAGGCTGATAACGAAAGAAGACAATGTGGATCAGTTAGCTCCATTTTCAATCAAAGAAATAAAGAACACTACCTTCAAGTTACATCTCAACAAGTCCCTGGGGCCAGACAAATTTTTCAGCCCTCTTTTATCAAAAATGTGGGCATGTCATGGGGAATGATATATGGGAGATTATAGAGGAGTTTAAGAAAAGGAAAAAATTGTGAAAGACAAACAATATGTTGATAGCACTAATACCAAAAAAGCAAGGATGTTCAACATTCACGGATTTTCGACCAATCTCACGTTGTAACACAATTTATGAAATCTTGTCAAAATCACTTGCAAACAGACTCACAAAAACGTTGGAAAATTCGATTTTGAACAATGAGAGTGGGTTTACTCTAGGTAGAGACATAGTAAACATCATAATAATATCAAATGAAATATTACAGTCGATGAACAAGGAACAGATTAAATGTATGATGATCAAATTGGATGTTAGCAAGGAATACGATAGAGTAAAATGATTGTTCCTAGCAAATATAATTGAAAAAATTGGATACAATCGTCAATGGATTGAAATGGTGTATCAATGTATTTCAACGACCAGGTTTTTGGTTTTGGTGAATGGATCATCTTGTGGCTTTTTCAAAAGCTCCAATGGTCTTCGCCAAGGGGATCCAATATTATCATTCCTATTCATTATAATGGCTGAAGCACTAAGTAGGCATATTGACCAAGCAAGAAGAAATCGGATGTGGACGGGCCTAGCGGTTGCTAGAGGGTTAGAACCAATGATGCATCTGCAATTCACAGATGAAATTGTGTTGTATGGAGTGGCCACATTAAGGGAGGTGAAGTAAATCAAACGAGTCCTAGAATAATATTCGGGAGCTTCTGGCCAAATAATAAACAAAGAGAAATCCAAAATTTATTTCTTTCATACTATAAAAAAGCATCTAAAAGAAATAGTAGATTTTTTTGGTTTTACAGTAGACACAATTTCATGCAAATATCTTGGAGTGTTGGTGTTCAAAGGCATTATAAGAACCAATTTGTGGGAAAAAATAATAACAAAATGTAAAGAGAAATCAATGGTTTGGAAGGGGAAGTGGCTAACACTGATAGTTCAAATTATAATGATTAAGATTGTGTTGACGGAAATTCCAATATTTAATGTCATGTATGCAACTAACTACCAATGTGTCCTATTTTAACATCATGCTTAAAATTTTTTTTGGGAAGGAGAGAATGTGAAGAGACATGCCCCATTAATACATTGGGATGCAATATGCAAGAACCATGAAGATAAAGGGGCTGGCATAAAAAATCTTCAATCCCAAAATATGCCACTAGTGGCTGGAAATTAATATCGAAAATGGTGGAATCCCCTACAAAGCTATGGTGTAGGATAATGCAACACAAATATTTGGATAGTGACGATCCAAATAGGATCTTGAATATGGCCAACCCTCCCGGCAGATCACACGTATGGAGGTTTATGATGGAATGCAAACATGTAATCATTGATAATTTATCGTGGCAGATTTTAATAATGGTGGATCTGCATAGTTTTGGGTGGATTCATGGGGTGGACATAAGTTGCTAATTGAATGGCCCAAGCTTCGGGAATGCATGGAGGACTTGAGATATTCTATTGGGAGGATGGTGAAGGATTACGTTTATATCGATGGAAAGGAGGGACATAAATGGATTGATTTTGATGCCCACCCAATTGAGGAAATACAAAGGAGAAATTGAAGGTTGAGGTTACTGCCAGACCAATCAACCTAAACAAAGAACCGGATAAAATTATATGGTGTAGTGCTAAATCAGGAAGATATACGGTAAAACTTGGATATTAGATTTAGAGATGTATGGTGGAGGGATCTTGGTCAAAGAAATTATGTTGGGGTAAATGGGTACTACTAAAGGCTAGAGCATTAATGTGGATGGATCTACACCGACAAATCCTAACTAGTGACCACCTAAAGTCAATTGGAATTGTTGCTCCACATTGGTGCATGATGTGCAAAGAAAGTGGAGAATCTACTGACCATCTAGTATTGAATTGTCCATTTACTGAATCGTGTTGGGATTGCTTGGTCAACAAACTTGGATGGATAAGTCCAAGACAAGATAATTTGATGGAATTTTTAATAAGCTGGCCAGGGAATCGAAAAGGGGATTTTGTGGTAGTATATGGATGGCTTGCCCTGCCATACTTATATGGAACATTTGGAAAGAATGCAATCAAATAATTTTTAATAGAACACCAATGAATGTGGAAAGTGTAATTAACATAATAGAACAAATATCTTAGAATGGATGAATGCACACGTGAAAGAGCAAAAGAAGAAAAAGTTTACAGTGTGGGATGATAATCTGATACAAAAGTGGCAAAACATTAATAGTCCCCCCATTTTTAACTTTATCTCGATCACAATTCTAAAAGGGCGGAAGCTAGGTGGACTCTTTCACCTAGCAGAAGACTAAAACTAAACATTGATGGTGCATCCCAATGGAACCCAAGAAAATCAGGGGCAGGATACATAATCCGAAATGAGCATAGGAAACTGATATGAAACTCATATGAGAAAAATCGATCAAGTTGGTGGACGAGATGAAAAACAATGTTGAATTCAAGGCAATCCTGACAGGATTACAGATGTGCAGAGATTTGAAGATAACAATGACACTGAAAGTGATTCTATGATATGCATAAATGAGATAAAGAAGGGCAGAATAGAGAATTGGTTACTACAACTAAAAATTACAAAAATAAGAGAGTTACTCGATGAAATCAAATACTTCTCATTTGTACACATTTTCAGGGAATCTAATAGAGCGATCAATTTCCTAGCTAACTGGAGAATCAATCAGGATGAAGAGTGTATCATGGATGATTATGTCATGAGGTGGAGTGGACTGGAGAATACATTGGAATCTGATTTAGCAAACACGAGGTAGAATGACAGGATAATGCCAAAGGAATGTGTTAAGCCCAAAAATCATGGGATCTGTGAGAATTTAGTAGAACTCTAAATCAATAGCTATGGAGTAAGACATAAAGCGATATACTTAGATACGCCTCGAAGATATGAAGGAAAGAGATAAACTGGGACCATGGGAAGAAGAATGGCCAAAAGTGACATAGTGGAGATAACATGCCAATGCCTTCAGGAATCCATGAAGGATCAGATAAGGACGTTATTCCAGATCACAGACAAAAATGAGGTGAATGCAATCTTGGTGATTGTTGGTTCGAGTCGTTGGTCTGGGGGGCACGTTCATGACAGTTTGGTATACAAATATTTCTTTTCCACAATAGTGTAGGCAATGGGTGACAAGGATCTTGCTAGTGGATTGATTCTTATGATTTTTAAACCAAAGCTTTGGCCCCTAGCACTATATGCAATTGAAAGAATGGAGACCCATCCTAGAGGAAGAATGATAGAAGAAGTGTTAGATTCTGTTGCAGTAAAGAATAAATCCATTACTGTTGAAGCCCTACAACTTTTTAGGGTTCATATATTACGAGGGGTTGCATGGGTACCTTTCATTTCTTTCATTTCTATTGAAGCAACAATGGAGACCTCCTAAATCAAGAACAAAATGTGAGGGTAAATGAGATTGCAAATGAGCTTATTTTTTTAAAGCTTGGAAAGCTTAATGTAAGCTCTATGAGCATTTTCTAAATTTAATATAATGGTAGCTATTGTCAATGACAACACTTGCTTATCAAAAAATAATAATAATTTGTATCATTAATTTAAAACTAATGCAGATAGTATAAGGCACAACATATGTCTTAAAACATATATCTATTGTTTAATTAACCTTATCCCATTCAGTATATAAATTTATTACATGTAACTTATCTCATCCTAATGGTAGTGCACCTTACTATAAAACATAAATCTTTAAACAATTAATCTCATCCCAATATAGATAAAAATTGATTATATATAGGTATTTTAGAATTAGATCTCTTGTGTAACAACTCTTCTCATGCCTTGCTACTTGAATAATTATATAATTTGTATACTCTCCCATAAAATTCCTCTTTAGGCCTTATATCTATTGTGTTTAATGGTTGTATTGGTAGAAATTATGGGTCTAGTGATGATGGCCCTTTATTGGTTGCTTTGATGGAAGAAACAATGGTTACTAGGTATTCACTATATTTACCACCTTTGTTGGTGGGGGTTCACTACTCTACCTATGGTGTGTAGTTTGGTTTCTAGATGATGACCGAATGGCTAGGATAATAGTTTGCATAGGTCATGGTTCTTTTACAAATGTGGTTTCTTCTAAGCTACTTTCTATATCTATTGGGGTATTCACTTGCCACAAGAGTAGGTTCATGGCCCTCCCTTATGATTCATCCTCTCTCATCATTTCCTTTGGGGTTGAGGTAGTTGAAAGAGAATGTTTTATATGAAAAGAGGATTGGTAGTAAGATTTAACCAATTTTGGTTTGGTCTTCAAGAGCTCCAAAGTAGCTCTCAAAATCTTGGGCCCTTTGATAAGATACCCAACATTCCACTATAGTTCTAGATAGACTCATGTTATGAGATGGTTAGTAATGTATTAGGTCATATTCTAATGGTCAACCTTACCACTTTGATGTTCTACCATAAGAATTTCACTTGCATACTAGTTGGTATTAACACCTCCAAGGTAACATATTATTTCATAGGTGGAGGGTCACCCTTGGGTTTTACTAATGATCTAAGTTGTAGACCCAAAACACCTAAGGTTTGATAATCTCCCAAGTGTCAGGGGTGTCAAACTTGGGATATCACCACAAACATGTCTTTAGGCTAGGAAACTAAGGGTCGATATTTGAGGTGGTTAATACCACCTTCACTTATGGCTATACAATACTAAGGAGAGTTTCCCTAAGGTGTTGATTTAATGATTGGAATACGACAGACTTCATTAAAACAAATTATACCCACTGCACACTGTATCCCAATACTGGTGTCACAACATACCTATGTGCTAGTTTTGATGTGTAAGGATAAGAACCTTATTAACATATAATCTTCCACGTGAGTATTTGAGAATGTGTTTTATGATAAACCCTTATATTTTATAAACATTCATACATAACAATTGGAACACACTAACTAATATTAAAAATGTTGATTAGATTGCTTACACCATTTTTGAACAGTAATAATAGTAAGTATTATATTTCTTTGGATAATCAAACATTGCAATGCAATGGCTTTTTAAATCCTTTTATTTCCCATAAAAAACCAACTCAAGGGAATGTAGCTTTCCAACTACCTATTAATTACTAACTATAGGGTAAATCCATAATAGTGGTTTACAATTTTTATGAGGAAGAAAATTTGTAAAAATGCTCACACATTCAAAATTTCATGTTTTAAAGGGTTCGTTCGAATTAGGGGGTTTGCACGAACCTAAAAGAGGGGTTCAATTGAACCCCTAGTTCGAGCGAACCCCCTTTTGCATGGTGGGTTCGCTCGAACCCTATGATGTCACGTTTCTTCATAGAAACGAATGGCAAATTCAAAAAAAAGGGGGGTTGAGCGAACCCCCCTTCGAACAAACCCCCGCTCAAACCCCCTTTCACCCTTTCGAGCGAAGGGGGGTTCGTTCGAAGGGGGCTTCGCTCGAACCCCCTTTTTTGCCCTTCTCCCCCTCTTCCACCAAATTTTAGCAAATTTTTGCCCTTCGAAGCTCGGGTTGAAGATGAAAATGGAGGAGACTTCACAGACCCAACTGGAAGATGGTAGTCCCAGAATGAGCTATCCAACGAATATAATTTTAATATGTTTTGGTTTTATTATGTATGTGTTTTTTTAGTTTTATTAAACATAGGTTGTTCACTGAAAATCAAGCTCTTTGTTTTGCACATGTGGAAAAATAGCAGATTATCAAAATAAATTTTTTTAAAATATGTTTGTGTTGGGTATTGATGTCCTTGATCCATTAAAAACAAAAAAATCAATTTCGATACATACAGAAAAAGTTATGTTGTATACAATTCGCCTATGTCTGAGTTGCAATTGGTTTGAATTCAAAACTTGATTAAGGAAAAAACATTCAATAAAAAACTATGAGACCAAATGAAAGTGCTAGATATCATAGTTACAAATCTAAATTCGAAAAAATTAGAATTTTACCCTTCATACAAAAAAAGTTATGTTGTATACGGTGAGCGTCACTTTTTAAAAATATTGTTTTCTGAAAAAAACCAGTTTTCGTGGGAGATGGAAAAAGAAGTGCAATCTAATTCCAAAAAATTTCAAAAATTTATTTTTAGAATCTACAGACAAAATTTGATGAGATTCTAGTTTGCATCATCTTCAAATTCCTTATGGTTTAATCGCTATAGGTGCCCGAATGTGAAGATTTAGTTAAAAATAATAATTTCAGTGTCCAGTTTGGCCAAAAATTATAAACCACTATTGTGGGATCACCCTATAACATGTATTAACTTATTTATTTAATATTATTTATTCATTTAAGTTATAATATAACTAACTTATGTAATAATCCAACATGCCCCCATAATATTATATTAATCTAAAAAAGGATGGAAAATTGCAATAGTTGATCACATCAACTCTTTTGGACACTTTGATGAAGCATATCTCCACCAATCCTCCTCACTCACCCAAGAAACACCAAAGTTCTCCATCAATGGATCTTTAGACTATAGAACATACAAACCTCTACACAATGTATGAGAGTTAACATAAAGTTTACCCATCCTCCTTGCACAATGAGACAACTTTCATTTGAAAGTCCACATCTCCTCTGAGTGTGTCAAAATTCCTCCTTTGGTGTTGCACATGAGAGAAAAACTCACCTTTGAGAGTCCACATCTTTGTCGGGTGTGTCAAATCCCTCTCTAGTGTTGTGGAAACAATCCCTACTTTGTTATGTAAAACAACCTCAATAAATGTAAAACAACCTCAACCAAAGTGAATACCAACTGCACTCACAAGAAACATCAACAAAATCCAAGCCTCCCTTGCTCTATGAAGGGACATAAATATGAAGTGGTGCTTCTCATGCAATGAACCATCCCTAAGCAAGAAGCTAGCTCTAGATGATAGATGTCCTCTTGCCTCTATTGCCTCTAGCCTCCAATTAGTGGGCTTAGTTTTTAGAAAAGATATCCATTTTCACTAGTACCATTAGGATGAAATACTCTACTAGCACTTAAATCATGTCTTTTTTATATGCCTCTAATTTCACCTGATAATGAAAAAAAATTAACCATAGGCAATATGATCAAGTTCAACCTCAAATGGTGTTCCTATAGAATAGATATCAACATTTGAAAGGCCAACGAAGTCTTTGGGATCTAATGGATATAGATGCATAAGATTCCAAATACATGCACTTCCATCAACATCACTTTATTTCATTGGTGCATATAAAAATAAAGGATCCAACACCCTACCAAATAATCTTTCACAATCCTTTTCATATGCTATCAAATTCAATCAAGATCTTGGACTATGTATATACCATCCCAGAGTTTTTTGACAAGTGATAAATCTTCTAATCTTTCAAATTGGAAAATAATAGTATAAAATTGATAGCTTAAATTATTTCTTGTCTTGAATTAATGGATGAGAAAAAACTTATAAGATTTGATGCCACAAGTTTCAACATTGTAGACAAGACATGTAAAGTTTACCTATGTTGTACAAAAAAAATTGGTTACACTTCAATATTCAAATTTCTTTGGCTTCATAATCTTTTTGTTCTTATTCACATAAATTAAATATCATGCCCATTCTCATCATACGAAGTTCAACAAAAAAAAGTATATCTCTATTTATGGTGAGAGATGTTATCTTTTGTCAATAAAAAAACTATCACTCAATAATTAAATACGTCCAAACTTCTTTAGGTGTCTTTTTTAGGCTTCAAATTCTACTATAATATTTGTGGCTACTAACCATAAATTTTGCAAGGGAACATTTCCTTACTATTGTTAGAGTCGTTCAAGGACTTAAGCCTCCAAGATCACCTTCAAAAACCAAAAACAACCTTCTACAAGAGGGAAAAGAAAGAACATGAAATTGCAATAATGGGTGCGAGATTATGGTTGATATACAATACTCAAGATTGCAATGATATATTGGACTCACTCAACTGAATTATTAATGATGTATAAATGATGCCTTGCTTATAAAGGCAAAGTGTGAGATATGACTAGATAAAATCTTGGCATGTGTCTTAATCCATTATAATGAGACAACTACCTCAACATTATTAAATAACCTAGGACACAAGCATTAAATAAAATCCAACTAGATAAGATAAGATCTTATCTAGACAACTAAGACTTCTAGAAAAATAAACTAGGACCTAAGTAGACTTAACATGTAAATAGGACCCCACTAATAACTGATTAGAAAAATTACCTATTTACACCAACAACTATTTTATATATTTATTCACACCGTCCAACAAAGACTCCTTTATGCCTCTCATTTATTTCATCACCTGCCATGTCTTATGTATTGTCTATTACACAGTCTCCTACAACTTCATTCACAATCATTTTATTCTCTCTTTCAAGATTCAAACAATACCAAAATTGGAATGTTTTCTTATGACTTTTATTTAAAATCACCTAGGAATTCAATCAATACTCTAATACCATATTAAAAATGGTGATTAGATTGCTTACACCATTTTTAAACAATACTAGTAAATATGATATTTCTTCGGATGATCAAACATTACAATGCAATGGCTTTTTAAAGCCTTTCATTTCCCACATAAAACCAAATCATGGGAATGTAACTTCCCAACTACCTATTAACTACTCACTATTAACTAATTAACATTATTTATTCATTTAAACTACAAACTAACCAACTTAACGTAGTACTCCAACAACTAATTAAACTAAAAAAGGTTTTTGAGTTGGATTATGAGTGTGTTGATTGTGATGGGGAGAGAAAGCCAATAACAGGTCGATGCCTTTATCTAGTTAGACAACAGAGTCTATGTTCATACAAAACATGTAACTAAAACCAAGGTGGTGCTTTAATCAACATGCCTCAAAATACCAAGTTTTCTAGAATGCACAAGCGATTTGGGTTCTACACATACATTAAAAAAAAACACAAATAGTTGTATGATATTAAATTATTCTACTTAGTAATCCACGAACATATCCATACACTTCCTTTATCATTCTAAGAAGATATCTTGCAAAAGATATAGAAGAATTTTACAATCGTCTAGTTGGATAACTAATTGAAAAAAATCAATAAATAAACAACTAACACGTGGATACAATCAATCAAGTTTGAATCTTCCATTAATTAGTTGATCTACAAATATCACAAGTGTTAGTAAATTTTTTGAGACAAACCCAAATCATTATAGTACAAAAATAGTTATACCTAGAACTATAAACTATGAAACCTCTTAATTCAAATGTTTTGTAAGTTCTTCTCTCTACTATGCTCCTCTATTTAAAACAGTATGTAAAGAGGAAGATATACCCATGATAAGAAGGTATGAGAAATGTTAGAAGGTCATACCACATAGGAAACCCTAACTGCAACCTCCACCAACATATAGAAGCCAAGTGTCCACTATAAATCCAATCTGATTTATAGGAAACATGGAAGAACATCTCTTTGACTTGCACCATAAATTCGCATTGATGATTTGGGGATTTGAGTGTAAGAAATAGGAGAAATCACCCACAAAATCTACTAAATTGGCATTCAAGAGTTATTGCTTGATAGAAAAGGTCTTTGTAGATAATAAATGAGATGTGTGCATTTATTTTCTCCGTTGAATTCTCACCAATCAATATCTAAAATATTTTAGAAATCACCACAGATTGAATCAAGTAGCTACAACAATGGTTGAATCACTAATTGTATTAGTTGAGAGCCAATCCTTCATTTTAACCTCTTCTAGAAATTTGACCCCTTATGAGATGCGGTAAAATGGCCAAGATCATAATGCAACATGAGAATTGGGCCCATGTAAGAGATTTGAATGTTGAATTCGTGTAGGGTTTACCTGTGAAAATTATTTTGTGTTTGAGTTGGTTGGTAGAGTGGGGTACCCTCCTGCATCATGCATTTGCATGTTGGTTTCCCTTCGATTTCTCATTACCCTTTTGCTTTTCACTATGCTCCAATGCCTTTGCATGCCCAGAGGACTTTGCATGATGTTCTCCTCTTGAGACATATCCGACCTTTTGATGAAATCTGGAAGCAGATATCTGAGAGCCTGCATTTGCATGTTTCTTTTCTTTTAATTTCTCATTACCCTTTTGCTTTGGATGAAATCTGGAAGCAGATATCTGAGAGCCTGCATTTGCATGTTTCTTTTCTTTTAATTTCTCATTACCCTTTTGCTTTTCACTATGCTCCAGTGCCTTTGCATGTCCAGAAGACTCTGCATGTTGTTCTTCCTTCGAAAGAGAGACATTTCCCGTATCTCTCCTCTTATCAACTGTATCTGTTTTTGCATGTTTAATTTGATCGAGTTCTTGCAAAACTAAAAATCTATTCTGTGTGAACTTCTTACTTGGATTGAAGGGAGTGCCATGATTATTAGCTATGTTAAAATCCTTTGAAGGGTTCTCAAAACCATCATGTTGAAGCTTTGTATCAACCCTAAAATTCTATTGATTTGATTTAGGGTTTCCCCTATTCTCTTTCTCAATTGACCTATCATCCTCACAAATGTCTAGAGGCTCCTGTTTATCATGCAATAGGCGCCTAGGAAGTCTTCTAGGAGCCCAAAATCTTTGTCTGTCTCTAAGTGCACAAGTCTAAAGAAATGATTTACACTTATATGCATGCCCATATGATTCTGAACCCTGATACCTATTTTGATTAAAATAATCATTAGAAGGCCTTCTGCAATCAGATTCGCTTATTTTCTTCAAACCTTCATTTCCATTTGCTGCAAAATGCCTGACATTCTACCATTTTCGTTCATTATTAGGAGGCCTTCTACGATCTGATTCGCTTTTTCTTAAAATCCTCATTACCATGTGCTGAAAAATGCCTGTCATTCTGCCATTGTTGACCATCACGATAGGGTTGAGGTTGCCTGTGGAATTCTGCAGCATGCCGCCATGAAAATTTTGAAAGTTTTGCCCGTTGGGCAGCCATTTTCTCACAGAACCCATTTCTCTTTGAATAACAACAATATGGGCTTTTAAAAGTCATATTTTAGACATTTCATATGGTAGATTATTTACTTTAACATGGTTCTTGACCTTGAATATTGTAAACTAAAATATGGACATGAAGTGACAACCAAAATAGGAGTGTACTATGCAATGGGTATGGTTTATGTTAGGGTAAGTGTTTTTTTTTGTGGTGATACTATTCCAACACCTTAAGAAATGCTCTCCTTTAGCTTAGTATACCAAGAAGTGAAGGATGTTTTACTCACCTTAATAATCAATCCATTATTTGTGAGTGAGCAAGATTTATGGAATAATTGTGTGCAAGTTTTTCCATCAACGTTTCGGATCATACTCCATGATCCATCATCAAGTTGATAAACTGATAGAAAGAGAAGTGAAAATAAGTTAACAGACTTGGGAAGAAATAGGAGAGGGATGGGAGGCACACCACCCCAAAATTGAGGAAACTTAAAAAGGCCATTGAAATCCATAATCATGCCCTCAACCTAAATCGTGACAGGGGTTGATCTTTAAGCTTCTCATGGAAACCACTCCTTAATAGCCTCTAGGTTCTCCCCTCCTTCCTCGCTCTTCCCCCTTATCTCCTTCCTCGTTGTCCCTCACCCTAATTCCCTATCTTGCCCCTTTCATTTCCTCCTTCCTTGCCCTTTCGTTCCCTCCTCTATCCATCTCCTCTTCTTTTTCTTTGTATTCTATGTGTGTCCTTGTTTTTTTCCCCTCTTTAATTTCAATTCGCTTTTGTCCCTTTTCATTTTTTATTTCTATGTGCTTTGTTTTCCTCTTCGCTTCTTCTTCTTCTGGGTTATTTTCTCTTCCTTTATTCTTTATTTTCGTCTTTGTCTCATTTGATTTTGAGTCCTTTTCTTTTGTTTCGTTCATTCTTTGATCTCCTAATTCATTCATTTTGTCATTTTCTCTCTTTTGATTTCTCTAATTCTTTCTCCTCTTTCATCATTTCCTTGGTGCTTCGTGGATTCTCTTTTCGCTTCTCCTTATAGCTCCTTGGTTTCTTGTTTTTTTCTTTTCATTTCCTTCTTGATTTTTTGTGTTTAGTTCCTTGGTTTTTCTTCTTTATTTTTTGTATTATTTTGTCTTCTCTATGCTGTTTGATTCTCTCTTTCCTTTTAATTTATGTTTGGTTTTGTTTACGGTTTCCTCTTATAGTTGTGCTTGCTTTCTATTCTTGTTTTTTTGGTTTTTAATTTTTGTTTCATTGTATTTGTTCTTTATGATTTGGTTCCGTTATTTTTTGCATTCTATTGTTCCTAATTCATTCGTTTTGTCATTTTCTCTCTTTTGGTTTCTCTTTTCTCCTCTCTATTTATCTTTTGTTTCTTTGTTCCATTCTTCCCTTTCATGGGATTTTTAGTTCTAATAATTTTTTATTTCATTGTGCTTGTGCTTTATTATTTGGTTCCTCTTTAGTTTTCTTTTGGCTTTTTTCTTTTTCTCTTCGTGTCTTCTTTATTGGTTTCATTAGGTTTTTAATCTTTAGGTTTATTTTCCTTGTTTTTTGTGTCTTTATTTTGTGTTGGTTTTATATTATTCTTTGCTTTTATATGGTGCATTTCTTTGCTTCCTCCTTTTTCTTGGTTTTTTCTTTCTTCTTCTTTTACTTTCCCTCTCCCTCTTCTTGCCTTAATGTTTGACTTTCCCTCAATTTTGGGGTGGAGTGCCTCCCATCCCTCTCCTATTTCTTCCCAAGTCTGCTAACTTATTTTCACTTCTCTTTCTATCTACTTATCATCCTGATGATGGATCATGGAGTATGATCTGAAACGTTGATGAAAAAACTTAAACACATTTATTCCAGAAATCTTGCTCACATCTATCATGGACTGTGAAAACAAAATGTTATTAATAATCCATTATTTCCCAACCTAAACATAAGATCATGGTTTTCTTCTCAAGTTTGACAACGTTGGTGCTTGGGAGAATTTTAGGTTTTAAGTATTTGAGAACCTCAACTCTACTCACCAACAAATTATAAAACTTCAGATCAACCCTTTCTCCACATTGCGATTTTAAAGCAGTCATAAACTTATGCCATGAGTCTATATTGTTGTTCGAAAGACTTCTATACCATTGTTATACACTCTCTTCTGGTGATTACATGAAGAGTGTCATCATGACATCTCGATTTTCTTTCTCATACTTATATTTCATGTTGATGAAGGATCTCAAGTGATCTTCACTACTGACAACATTATCACCTTAGAATTTTGGCACTTTTCCCTTAATCTCTTTTAGACTCAAATGAGGATAACCTATAATTCCATAAAATCCAAGATGATTTTATTGTTCCATCCCCAAAGGTTGTCATATTGAAGCAAACCTCTGAGATTTATTTCAAGGCTAAATTATCTCATTTTGTCTCATATTTTTTTACTAATGATATCATTGATTAGGAATTTGATGATTATTTTGCAGATTATGTGCCTATTGATTTGGAATGTTTTGAGAATTATTTTGGCTCCTAATCTATTATTTAGCAATGGGGTAAGTGCACCAATCTGTGACACAATTTATGTGCCAAATTGAAAAAATGATCCAAAAAAACCTGAAACAAGGCCTTTGGCGCACGCCAAATTTGGTGTGCGCCAAATGTGTTTTTACACATAAAAACAAAAAACGGGTTTGGAACCCTCATTTTTTGTTCAACCTGTGGCTTGAGGAAGAGGAATTGAGGTCTGCAACTTGTGCTCGCCAAAACTCTTTCATTCTTTGCATCCTTAGCTTGCCATTTTCCACGAGGATGTCGCTAACACATCGGAGAGGTCGAAGATTGCAAAGAGGTGTGTATTTCTATTCTATTTATTTCGAATTTGATTTGAAATGCAATGTTAAATAGATTTTTATAATAAAACTTTGTTCTAATTCTCAGGGAATGAATCTCCACCTCAAAACATTGAGAATGCACAATCACCCCCTCATGAAGAGCCTCCTATACAAGAACAACCCGAAACCCCTCCATCAATCATAGGCATCCTCAAGGAACACAAGAAAATATTCAAAATCAAATTGAAAACAATAAAAGAGACCTTCAACAATTAATTGCAAGATTAACCGAGCATGCCGAAACCCACCCTTATAGAAGAGGGATTATTGAATCATTGAAGTCAATTTTAACTCATATAGGAGAAATGAGCGAGTAAATGAGTTTTTGGTCAGCTAAGAAAGATGAGATGAGGCAATTTTATACTAATCGTTTGTCATATGCAGATGTCAAAAAACTAAAAATTAGCAAAGTTGAGTTGTGTGCTCTATTTAAAGACCCAAAAACCAATGAACCTTTGTCCCATGCATGCAGGAGGTTCCCCATCCATTGGTGCCACCATGATTAATTAGAATCAAATTTTGGGAGCGGTGGTGGATGGTATTTGACCAAACTCCATGCAATAACCATGAGGTGATGCAATACTTTTTGAGGAAATTCTATTGCGAGTTTGTCCTCAATAAAATGCCAAACTATTTTGACATCTTAGACTTTCAAGGTAGGGGTGGGGGCTCCACACACAATAGACCTACTGCACAATGTAATCCACAGTTGGCACCGAGAGCCTTGGGCAGACCCATGGTGGAGCATGTCATTGTTCCTTCCATTGTTAAGGACAGTATAGAGGTGGACACAATGAAGTTGATTGGCTCATTCACCCAGACCATTTTACAATGTGCGAGTCCTCTAGTACAGCCTGGTGTGGAGGAGATGTGTAGGCCCCGAGCTCCACCCCACCATTGTGGCACTTGTGGTGTTGTTTGCATGTATGATTATCAAGGTCCTCATGATGCTGCTACATAGCCTACGTCAGTTGCAGAGGTGATGGATTTCACAGATAATATTTTGAATGATACATTCGGCATTGACACTTATGTAAAATTTAGCAAGTTATTTTAATGTTGTTTATTAAAATATATTTTGAAATTTAAGAATAACTAAATTAGTAGAATTTTGATATGATGAAATTTCAGGGTAGCACCGTTCATGAGGGATGCTCTATTCCTACAGACCCTTATACATTATTGATGATGTTTCCACAGGTATGCAACTAGTATTAAAGATATTATTATTACATTTGAACAGTTGAATGCTATATTTGAATGTTTGTCTCATAACATGCTTCGGATTTCAAATAGTTTCCCGGTGCACCTTCTTCCTCCACACCTCGCAATTCATATCCTCAAACAACATACACTGAGGTAGCCTTTATTCATTAATGGTGTTGTAAATCTATGTTAGCTAGTTTTCGTAATTTTGCATATATACAAATCTAAAAAATTGATGAGAAACACAAACATTGCATTCAAGTATTCCTTGATCATGTCACATTATGTTCTCCTATATCAACATGATACCTGAGATATTGTTTCATTTGCAAATGTGGATAACAAATAGCCCTGCTGATGTTGGTGGCACGATGGACCATGGAGTGGTTGCAGCAATAGCCAGTTCTGATCCATTGAGAGAGGTATGGAATAGATTAGTCAATAATATTTGCTCTTTTATGGTCTATTATAGAAAATTTTCACAATAATTTTATGTAGTTTAATTTATATCTTCATGGTTGCTACAGGTGATTGTCACTCCAGATAGTGGATGTGGTGATGTTGTAAATGTGCATGATGACTATATATATGCGGTAAGTGATTATATATTTTGTTATATTCCATTCCACAATTCAATTTCTATGTTTTAACATATTTAATTTTAATTGTTTCAGTTGAAGGTCCAAAGTGAAGAGAGGAGGAGTAGCGTGCGTGTTCAAAACACAAGAGAAGCAACAGTCACTCCATCCAGTTGAATTTCGAAGGCAGCACAAGATCTATTTCCTTCCCCTAGAGGAAAATGACTGTGTTCTAGTGTTGTTTGTTGTATGCCTATGTGGCATTTTGGAACATATGTTTTGTACTATTGATATATATACATGATATTTTACGTCCATATGGCTCCTTTGTACTAAGCCTATATGGTTTTTTTGGATATATTTATATACTTTTATCAATATATATCATTGTATAGCCTTTCAGATTTTTTATTAAAGAAACTCATAATTTGCTACTGCCATTCTTGAATGATGTTATCATGCGTATCGTGTAAGTTGTATGCTTGAATTTTGTAGGCATGGATTTTGTTTACATTTATGCTTAATTAATTACTTTCGAATACTCATTAAGCCCTGGATCTAAAGCATATTGTATAAATAAGCTCCATTCGTGGTGGTTTGTATCCTTTGGAATGCTTCAATTACTTGTACCTCACCGATGTAGAGGCAAGGAGGCTCAAACCCAATCAGTCTGACAACCTGCCTTCAAGGGGCTCCTAACAAGATTAATACAACCTATTTTGAGAAATCTACACAACCTCAAAGCCCCATCAAACCAAACTCATCATTCAACACCTTACCCAACAATCCACCCTTGTAGCACTCTGATGCAGAGCCAAAGTGGAGAAGACTCACAACAATGGAAATGCCAATTCTCAATCAAGAACTCTTCTTCATAATGATTCAGCCTAATAGGCATCAACCCACCCTCAAGGGTCTCAACTCCTCAACCTTGCAAATGAACAACAAGAATCCACCAAGGCCCTACAAATACCATCAACATTCATACAATGATAATTAAATCAATTGAGAACAATCCCTAAGTCAGATTCATGAAGGTTTCCAAAACTCACATTTGTGACTGGTTATTCTTGTAGTACTCAAAACTTAGTTTTAGCCAGATTTCTCCCAACCTTTCCAAAACACTAGACAATTACAAGATGGATTGAGATACCATTTTTAGGGCTAAACAACATACCAAAGAATCAATGGTCACTCTTTTGGACTGACATAGACTTTCAACACACCTACTTCAATTTTGGCTTCACAATTAGGCCTTTTCTCCAAAGGGACCACCCTTCCAACTTTAGGTATCTACCCAAATACCTTGGAAAGTCTTAGGTCATGGTGCCAAACCTCAAATTTTGTCATTATTTTGTGGCTATAAAGCCTCTAACTCACTATCCCAAGAAACCCTCCTAAATCTTCACAAAATCAAGGGTTTAAAGAAGCATACAACTCCAGACCTCTCTCAACACTTCCAAAGCCCCAAACACCTCAAAATACTTCTGCACAAACTCGTAAAACCCTCACATAACCCTTACAGGCATTAATTCTTAAAAACCTCTCTTTGGTTCCTCACTTCCATGTTAGAAAACCCTTGTCCAGTCTTAGAACAGTCACAAAAACGCCACATAATTATGACTCCTTATTCCAAAATGAGTTGAAACACTTATTATAACATTTTTTCAATCAATCCACTAAGATACAGTAGCAAACATTAGGTGGATTGATTGTTACATCACAAATTTCCCCTCAAACCCTTGATTCAGCAACACTGGGACAATCATTGTTTGTGTTGGTTCTCTCTACAAACAAAGAGTTAAGACACCAAATAAAAAATAAATGAATTAGAAAACATATAGGCATATCCTCTGAAATTCTTAGACCATGAAGAACCTGTATGTTATCGTACAACACTCAAAAATATCAAGAAAACAGTATTTTTCCAAAAAATTGCTCAAAACCGTGGTGTTTATTGTGTAAAATTGTTACAAATCTTCTTCCACTCTCTCATTCGAGCCTTGGTAAGGCTTTTTAAAGAATTTTCCAACAACCATCTTCTCCCCAATTCCCATAACCAACCTTGGGATTAATTGGTCCCTTAATTACATTTGTTTGTGTTAAAGTTGCTTTGTCAGCATTTTACAACTTATATGATTTCTAATTGAATTCTAAGACACAAAACACCCTTTATTTTCATTATGATTGATCTCTCAAAGCTTAATAGACAAAATAAACCTAAAGACACTAACATTTCCCTATTGATGTATTCAAATAAAAAAAATTGATGATGTGGTGTAGGTGCTCCTGCAACAAACTCAAAACCTGGTCCAAGCCTAATTTCCCCCAATCATTCCAAAGGTCCAAACACCCCAAAATACCTCTGCCCTAACTTAAAATACACTCACAATCCCATTCCTTTCAATATTTCTCATATTCACTACTTGAGTTCCTTACTTTCATGGTGGAAACACCCTTGAACAACATTAGAACTTCACACCCCATTGAGTTTATTCATTCTCTTAGCCTCCAAAGTATTCAAACACCAAAATAATCATGGTACAGGCCAATCCACTGAGCCATAGGGTCAGAATAGTAGGTGGATTGGCTAATGTGTGATGGTGTTTCCCTCAAAACCCCTAACACAGAAAACAAAGCAATAACCAAGTTTGTTGATCCCACACACACCAACAGTGGATTTAAACCTTTAGAACAAATGCAAAGAGAGTAAACACATATGCAATCAAGTATCCAAAGCCTCAAGTCATCATAGACTTGTATGGGCCTGTGCAAGGCAAAGAAAATTCAAGAAAACAAAGAAAACCAGTGATCAACGTTTTCAAAAGTATATTTTCTTATTAGAAACTAAACAAAATCAACCCTCAACTCGAGGTATTATAGCAATATATCTTGATACCACCTTCCAACTACCCCTTGATCCGATCAACCACCATAACCATCCTTTGTAGAAAATAGATTTTTGTAGTTTATATTCATGCATTGCACATCTTTCAAACTCAAAGCATCACTTCACATTGCATAACGAATAACTAGATGTTGATAGATGACAAAATTTCAATTACAATATAGCTTTTTACAAAGTCAACCTAAGTAGTTATGCAATTACTTCACATTGCATAAATAATAACTAGGAGCAGTTGCCAATTGCTTTAGCTTGTCATAGCATTCCATGAGACCACATTTCTTTGAGGCATTTTTTCAAATAGTTCATTCCCTTGTCTATGCTATGACATTTTTCATATATGTCTACCAAATTATTTTATCAAATAGTTCATTGCCTTCTTGCTATGGCTAAAAGCCTAAAACATATGCTTTCGAACAAGCTATGGATGCTTGGAAAAAATCTATCAAAGCATAATAGTAAGAAATAGCATAGACAAGCCATTGAACTTTTTGAAAAAATGCCTGAAAGAAAAGTGGTCTCATGGTGATGGAATGCCATGACAAGCCATAGACAAGGCAGTGAATTGTTTGAAAATATGCCTCAAATAAATGTGGTCTCATGGTGATGGAATGCCATGATGAATGCCTATGGTGATGGACTGTCATGGCATTCCATCACCATGAGAACACATTTCTTTGAGGCATCTTTTGAAACAGTTCGCTGCCTTGTCTATGGTATGACATTTTTCATACATATCTACCAAAGCATTTCATCAAACAGTTCACTGCCTTGCTGTTATGGCCAAAAGCCTAAAACAGGTGCTTTCAAACAAGCTATGGATGCTTGGAAAAAATTTGTCAAAGCATAATAGTAAGCAATAGCATAGACAAGGCAGTGAATTGTTTGAAAAAATGCCTCAAATAATTGTGGTCTCATGGTGATGGAATGCAATGACAATAATCACCATGAGACCGTATTTCTTTCAAGCATTTTTTCAAACAATTCACTGCCTTGTCTATGCTACCACATTTTTCATGCATGTCTACCAAATCATCTTCTCAAACAACTCACTACCTTGTTGTTATGGCTAAAATCCTAAAACAAGTGATTTTGAACAAGCTATGGATGCTTCAAAAAAATATATCAAATGCATCTTAATCCCTCAACCCTTAACCCTTCAACCCTAATCCCTCGACCCCTATACCCTCTTAATCCCTCAACCCCTCAACCCTTAAACCCTAATCCATCAACCCCCATACCCTCTTAATCCCTCAACCCTCAAACCCTAATCCCTCAACCCCTCTACAATCTTAATCCCTCAACCCTTAACCTTCAACCCTAAACCCCAGGAATTTTAATCCCTCTCTTTCAACCCCCAACCTCAACCCTTAAACTCCTAATCCATCAACCCCCATACCCTCTTAATCCCTCAACTCTCAAACCCTAATCCCTCAATCCCTCTACAATCTTTATCCCTCAACCCGTACCCCTTTGACCCTAATCCCTCGACCCCTATACCCTCTTAATCCCTCAACCCTCAAC
>CM021104.1:110602259-110688174 GCA_007115665.2 Sequoiadendron giganteum | reverse complement strand
ATCTTAATTTTTCAACCCTTAACCCTCAACCCTCAAACCCTAATCCCTCAACCCCTCTACAATCTTAATCCCTCAACCCTTAACCCTTCAACCCTAATCCCTCGACCCCTATACCCTTTTAATCCCTCAACCCCTCAACCCTCAACCCTTAAACACTAATCCATCAACCCTCATACCCTCTTAATCCCTCAACCCTCAAACCCTAATCCCTCAACCCCTCTACAATCTTAATCCCTCAACCCTTAACTCTTCAACCCTAATCCCTCGACCCCTATACCCTCTTAATCCCTCAACCCTCAACCCTTAAACCCTAATCCATCAACCCCCATACCCTCTTAATCCCTCAACCCTCAACCCTCAACCCTTAACCCTTAATCCCTAAACCCTCTACTTGAGAGAGAGAGAGGGAGAGGTGGCGTGAGGGACATGCTTGAGAGAGAGGGATAGGGAGAGGAAGAGAGAGAGAGGGAGTGAGAGAGCAAGGGAGTCATTGTGAGAGGGAGAGGGTGTAGGAGGGGGAGACTTGACAAAGAGACAGAGAGAGAGAGAGGAAGATGGGGTAGGACGGAGATACTTTAGAGAGAGAAAGAGGGAGATAGGGTGGGAAGGAGAGACATTAGAGAGAGGGAGAGAGAAAAACTGGGAGATAGATAGAGGGAGTGAGAGAGGGAGGGAGAGAGACAAAGTGGCAGAGAGGGAGTCACTGTGAGAGGGAGAAGGTGTAGGAGGGGGAGACTTGACAAAGAGAGAGAGGAAGATGGGGTAGGACGAAGATACTTTAGAGAAAGAAAGAGGGAGATAGGGTGGGAAGGAGAGATATTAGAGAGAGGGAGAGAGAAAAAGTGGGAGATAGATAGAGGGAGGGAGAGAGACAAAGTGGCAGAGAGAGAGGCAGTGGGAGAGATAGAGAGAGAGGGAGAGACATAGAGACAAAGAGAGAGACTTGAGAGATGGAGAGGGGGTGGGAGGGAGAGGGAGTACTCGAGGATAGAGGGATTCGAGAGAGATGGAGGGGGTGGGGGGAGATACATGAGATAGAGGGAGAGAGAGAGAGTGGGAGGGGGTGGGAGGGAGATATTTGAGAGAGAGGGGGAGAGATAGAGGGAGTGAGAGAGAGAGAGAGAGGATGTGTGAGATATATAGAGGGAGTGAGTGAGAGAGACAAAGAGAGGCCTGAAAGAGGGAGAGGGTGTAGAAGGGAGAGTAGGTGGGAGGGAGAGACTTGAGAGAGAGAGAGGGAGAGAGAGTGGGAGAGAGATAGAGGGCATGAGAGAGAGAGGGACAAATGGTGGGAGGGAGATACTAGAGAGATATGGAGAGGTAGACGAAGATAGATAGAGGGAGTGGAAGAGAGATAGAGGGAGTGACTATGAGAGGGAGAGGGGGTAGGAGGGGGAGACTTCACAAAGAGAGAGAGGGAGAGGGGGTAGGACAAAGATACTTGAGAGAGAGGGAGAGGGGTGGTAGGGAGAGACCTGAGAGAGAGGGAGAGAGACAAAGTGGGAGAGAGTGAGTAGGAGAGAGATAGAGGGGGATGGAGATACCCAAGAGAGAGAGGGAATGGGAGAGAGATAGAGGGAGTGAGTGACAAAACTAAGAGAGGGAGAAGGGGTAGGAGGGAGAGACTTGATAGAGAGAGACAAAGAGAGAAAGATAACAACCTAAGAGAGGGAGATGGAGTGAGAGAGATAAAAAGACCAAAGAGGGAGAGTTTGGAGTGAGATAGATTTATTTAGGTACCTACGTGGGAGGGAAAGAGACCTAACAAAGGGGATTGGACTGAGAGAGTATTCTAGGTCATGTGGGAGGGAGTGAGACCTTAGAGATAGAAAATTAAGAGGGATAAAAATTTATCCAGTTACGGTAACGAGTTAGATAAGGTATGAAAGGTAAAACCTCGACTATCCCTCTACGATCATAAATTGTGCACTCTAAGCATTATCAAAGTTGTTCACCAAAGAGGGGAAATTCCACTTATGTCCAAAGTAAGCCATTTGGTGCTCACCAAATGAATCATCACATTTGACGCACGCTAAATGTGATGAGTCAATTGGCACTCTCCAAATTTGGCGCTCGTCAAATGTCTTTCTTTGGACATGTTAATTATTCTCATATTTTCGTCTGTGCTCCCCGTCTCATTTTCACGTATTTCAATACAAGTTTATAAAAAAACCGTGATAGCGTTAACCTCTCTCTTAGCTATCTAAATATGTAATTATTTTTTCACTTTGGTTTAGTTAAGGTTTTCATCCATGGCTTCTATTGTAAATACCTTCGTTTTTGGTCAAAAACCAACATGTCCTAGGTTTAGGATAAATTTTTACACGTTCATCGGAACGTGAAGCAAATTAAATTTTTTGAAACTAGATTCCATTCTACACATGATGAAAAAAAAAAAAATCGATTAGTTTGCAAAAAATTTAGGGGGGAGCACGCTCAAATTTCAGCTTTTCAGGATGTGTCCACTTTGAAAATTCATAAAATATTATATATTCATTAAATAAATTATCCGAAAGAAGGAGGATAAACTACATGGTGTTAGCTAATTTCTCACTATTGGGATTTTTGAAATTCTAAAAAAAAATTAACCAAAAAGGGGGGAGCCCTCAGGCGCTATGCTATGTTTTTTTATAAAATAGGACCTATTTTGGCCCCCCCCCCCTTTTTGAGACCCTTAATCTTCATTAATTTCAAAAAAAAATAGTAGCTTAGAAACTAGACTCGGAGCACTTCAACTTTTGTTTTTCCCAAATCTTAAAATTTTGAGCGTAACTATCTTCATTTTCTCATGCAAATCAGATTTTGCTGATTTTAGAAAAAAAGTGGCATCTTAAGAGCCAAAATTGTGTCACAGATTGGTGCACTTACCCAATGTCGTAATTTCGGTTAACATGTTGGGTGTATTGAGTAATTTGAGTTTATTGTAGTTAAATTAGGCATTGTAATAGATATCACCACATAAGCTAAACACTTACCCTAAGACAAACCATACCCATTGCATGATGCATCCCTATTTTGGTTCACTTTGTGCCTATATACTAGTTTGCAATATTTAGTGTCAAGCACCATATTAAAGTAGATAATAGATACCATATGAAGTGTCTAAAATATGATGTTGGATAACCCATATTTTTGTATACATTTAGACATGGAAGTGAGTAAAACTACTTACAACATACATTAGTATGATGTTTAATTTTAGTTTATTTCCAGGTGTGTTGTGGAATTATGGAAGGGGAAACTAATAGTGAATCAGTGCCTATACTCATTTGGGTAGTAGATTATTGAATTCATACCAAAAACACGTAATAATTGCAACCAATGATGATACTGTAATGAAGGTGTCATAAAAGAATATGTTCTCTAAAATATATATACAAAATAGGTTTTACAAACACATTAAAAAAAAATAGATATTTATAAAATATTAGATAATTCTACTCATATCCATGAGATGCCCATACATTTATTTATTATTATGAAAAGATACCTCATAAAATATTTATAAATATTTTATAGTCTTCTACCATGCTAACTAACCAACAACACATCTAAAAATGCATACCATACATAAGGAGAAACTTAATCAATGTTATTAAAAAATAATATTATCGAGGTAATATTATCTTTAGTAATATAAGAAGGGATAATATTGAATATAGATATTATGAGTGGCATTAATATTAAATTTGGTACTTAATGAGGAAGGTAAAAAAAATGATTAAATATTAATATAAGTATTAAATTTAATATTATTATAACCATTATTTATCAAAAAAATAATACTGTCAATATTAATAATATTAATAAATATAAATATTAAAAAGTATGGTAAGGATAATGGTAACGTAATTGTTATTAAAATCAATGTTATTAGGATATTTAATGTCAACTTTATCATTAGTATGTTACCATGTTCATGTGTGGTTAGTAACCATTAGTGTTTATACGCTTTTATTCAAGAAAAATTGGTGGTTGTGCACTGTTTAGTTGTGTAAAAATTTGGGGCATGATAGATTCCACCCTTAATCATTCACTCTTTAAAGGTTACAAGAGTTATTACAAATTTGGGATGAACCCAATCATCACAATAAAAATTCTACACCTAGAGTTAAGAAATTGAAACACTAGGGCTTCCTACAAATTTCTCTTATTTTCTATTTTTGTAATTATATTGTTTCACTTTTTCATCTCTCTCAAATGAAGTGTTTTTGGATCTTAATACCATTGAGCAAGGAATGTAAATATTGTAAGAAAGATAAGGTAGTGGAACAACTTCCTACACTAATCTTGAGAGGAGGATAATGTAAAACTTTACAAATCTTTTCAACAATTAAAGAAAATTAAACATAAATATCATGCATACCACAATACAATGATTTACATGGGGAAATATTTCAGTAGAAAAACCCCACACTCCAAAATCCACCCAATATATCATTCAAAAATCACAAAGATTACAATATACTTGCAAAGCAAGCTTCTCACAAGAGTATCACCAACTAGAGATCTAAAGGCAACACGACCACTATTAGACTTTTAGAATACATAACAATACATAGCCATAATACAACACCCTCATAAAAGAGGGTTTCCATCTAGGGAAATTCAAGCCAACGAAATATCAATCATCAAATATGAGACCTAATGATGAATGGTCTAGGTTTACAATAATAAAATATACATAAAATTTGGCTTTCGATGGTGCTACCCTCGAGCCCATATCAGGGCGCATGAACCTCAAACCCCCCCCACTAGGGGGATGATCCCTTGGACCCCTTGTGGAGGTATTCTCCCCCCCTTGCACATGCATTTACCTATCAACAGTACCTTATGTAATTGTGAGGTTGAGACACATTTTCCCAGCAAATCTCCCACTTTAAACACCTTGCAAGAGAAATGGGAGGGAGTATAAACATCATCTCTTAATTTATAGGGGTTGGAAGGCCCATAGACTTTGAACACCATCTGAATTTTTTATGCTCACAAGCTTAGTTAAAGAATCAACAAAAAATATCAAAGTCTCTACTTTAACCAACTTTTCCCTACCATCTTTGACCATATCTCTAACAAAATAATATTGTACATCAATGTGCTTGGTCTTGGTATGAAATTGCAAATTCTTAGCTAGACATATTTCAATTTGAATGTTGCAATAAATTGTCACTACACCTCATTTTATTCCAATATCTGAACATTGTCTCTTAAGCCAAATGGATTCTTTACAAGCATGAGAAGTTGCCATGTACTCAACTTTAGTAGTGGACAAAGAAATCTCAACCTATCCTTACTCATCCAACTAATTGCACCAATAAATAAAGTAAACACATAAGCACTAGTGGATTGTCTGCTATCAACATCATTTGCCCAGTCTAAATCCACATAACCATGAATATCAAGGGAAATATCATCTTCAATCAAATTACTATGATAACACAAGGAATACTTTGAGGTATTGCATGAATATCTGAAGGCTCTTTTAACTACATCCCAATGAACTCTACCAGTACTAGATGTATATATCTGGAAATAACTCCCACTACTTAGGCAATGTCTAGTCTAGTACAAACTATAACATACATCAAACTTCCAATTGCACTCTAGTAAGGCACTCTACTCATGTCTTCCATCTCTGATGGGGATGTTGGACAATCTGAAATAGATAACTTTGTTTCAGCTAAAAAAGGAACACATAATGGTTTTAAATCCTACATACCTCTATAAAATTGAATTGACATACTTAATTTGACCAAGCCATAGCTTTCTATTCACTCTATCTCTTTTAATTTCCATCCCAAGAATGTGTCTATTTGTAGCAAGGCCTTTCATTTAAAATTTAACAAGATTTTAGTTCAGAAATCATAACTTTCCCTTTATCAATAAATACCATATCATCAATGTACAATGCAATAAACAAGAAATTATCATCATTAGTTTTATAATAAACACAATGATCTGATTTAGAATGCTCAAATCCAAACCTCAACACATATGTATCAAAATTTTGGTACCACATCCTCGAACTCTGTTTTAGGCCATACACATATTTATTCAATTTGCAAACTAGTTTACTTTTACCTTTCACCATGTAGTGCTCTGGTTGTGTCATATAAATATCCTCCTCCAAGTCACCATGAAGGAAATTAGTTTTCACATCCATTTTATCAACCTCTAAATCATAAGAAGTAGCAATAAAAAATAAAAATATAATAGATGGAATTTTTGTAATAGGAGAAAATATCTCGCCATAATCAACACCCTCAACTTGAGAGTAACATTTTGCAACCAACCTTGTTGTGTACTTATCAATACCTCCATTTGAACCAATATTTTTCTTGAACAACCATTTGCAACCAATAGGTTTTCTTCCTTCAGGAAATGGTACAAGATCCATGTATCATTTTTTTTCAAATCTACCATTTCTTCATCCATAGCAATCTTCTAGGATTCTACATCATGTTCATACATAATGCCTCTTCTACTAATCTAGATTCATCCATGTTAGAATTCAAAGATAAAATGCATCTCCAATCATTAGGTGAATACCTTTCAGGTGGTTTTCTATGCCTTGTAGACCTACAAACAAGCTGAATTGGAGGTTCCTCATCCTCTTCTAAAGATTTAAAGCTATACGAGCTCTCCTCAACTTCTTATTTATCCATGGGCATTGATTTAGCTTTCTCAAGTGTAGAAGGAAATTGAATAAAATATTCCTCTTTACTTTTTTATGGCTGCAATGTAACAAAAGAAGACTTAGTTTCTCTAAAAAGAATACTTCTACTATATATTACTTTTTGTGCAATAGGATCCCAAAGATTGTATCCTTTCACACCATAACTATATTCGATGAAAACACATTTTAAAACCTTGTTCTCCAGCTTTTTCGCTTCTCCTTTGTCACATGTGTGTATGCCTCGTAACCAAAAACTCTAAGATGTCTTAATGAAGGCTTGTGACCCAACCATGCCTCTATAGGTTTCTTCTCAACAAGAGCCAATGTAGGAGACTTATTAATCAAGTAATATGAAGTGGCAAAAACTTCAACCCAAAAACTTTGTTCTAGACCAACACCACTCAACATACTCCTAGCCTTCTCCATCACTATCTTATTCATTCTTTTTGCAATTCCATTTTGTTGTGTATAAGACATAGATTTATTTTGTTTATAAATACCACAATCTTTATAGAATCTATCAAAATCATTATGTTGCCAATATGTGTTGTTATTAATCTCAACTTGAGGACATGTTTGTATTGATCTATAATTAGAGGTTTACAATGCAAATGTATTTAACCTTAATTACAATTATTCCCAATCCAGACATAATTGCGTGAATATGTTTTTTAACTATTGAAATTATAGACTAGGTTCACTTTTACATAAATAAATGAAATTACTAATTACTAAAATGTTGTAATTAGAAATCAAATATTGATTTGAAAAATAAACTGAAATGAAATTAGAGAGAATGTTGGACCACTTTCATTAATATCGGCAAGCACCTGAAGATGCCTTCTTACAATATTCAAGCTTCAAAATCTGCACAAAATTCCTCACAATCTCTCTCACTTTTACAATTTTGGTGTATAATAACACCTTGTAATTCTTCTCCTCCGAAAATTCTCACAATGGAATTATTTCTCCAAGTAAACTTGATTCCAATAATTTCTCTTCAAGGAAATTCTCCCCTTACAAGAAAATAAGACCCCTTTTTATACAAATTTATTTGCTAATATGGACTAAAACCATATTATTTTTCAAATATACCCATATCCACTAATTTAAAATTGATAATCTTAATCATGGGGCCTATATTGATCTGAGCCCCTTAAAAACCTTCTTACAATAAAAATATATTTTTCAAAAACCTTACATATTCGGGCTTACTAGTGTTTTTTTAGTTTATGGTTGTTAAACTTCTTAATAATAGGGGTGGCTCGAGCCCTATTTTCATGGCTCATCACTAAAACATTAACAAAAACAATAACTGCTCAAACAAATCCTGAAATGTGAGCGTAATTAGTGGGAAGAGATATTAGTATGTGGGTGGTCAGGAGTTCAAATTAACTGACCCCCACTTTTTGACGGTTTACCTTGCTTTTTCAATCAAAAAAACAATAAATCGCCTAATATTATCTCAAGATTTCTATGTGATGTAGTGGTAGAGAGGGAAGAGTGGGAATGGGAGGTTTAAGGTTCAAACCATCAAACCACATTTTATTAAACAAACAAACCAAAACCACTTCAAGTCAAGGATGCCACATGTCATCCAACTAGTGGCCCACGTACCATTATTATATTTGACCATATCATGACACATGGCACCAACACCTGTGCCACATCAGCAACTACGCCCTATCATCAATTATACCATGTCATCTGCCACCTGTACCTACCACATCAACATGGGTACTGCCATGTCATCTGCAAGACTGTTGACTGTACTTTTGCTCATGTCAGAATGTTTGAGGCAACTTAGTCTAGAAAACATAAGATGATAGTATGTCAATTTGAAATAAGGGTATCAACATGGATAAGATAGTTACACATTGTTATTGGTTTCTCCATGTTTCAAGGAGTTAGATGAAAGTCAATTATGTGTTTTCTTTTACTTGTGTTGTTGAGAGAAGTCGTCTAAGGCAATAATTGCATATTTTCCTAAGTCAATGACCATGTTTTTGGTCTGCATTCCTCTGCATTGAATGATCTAGTTGTGTAGTTCTAGAGTTAAGTTTTGTAGTTAGAAAAGAGGCTATTTCCAAGATTTCATGTCATAAGCATTTCTATAGCAATATTTATTCGTGATTGTTCTTCAGATTGCACTAAAGAAGAGTTATGTGTCTCAGAAGTCTAACAAAATGTTTTGCATTCTGCCAGAGTGATAGATATGTTTGTACAGACTTGAAGATATGTTCATAGAGATGTATGGGTTCATCCATATGTTTTTAGATGTTTTGGTGAACTGTAGTGCAATATCCTAAGTGTTGATGTGTCATAGTCAGTCTGGGATGCTTTGTTCTTGTTTGTTCTGTGGGTTTCTTTATTTGTGCCAGCACATGATGTTTAGATTCTTCTACAGAATATTGTAAGGATGTTATTGATAATCTACATTATTCGCATCTTGGTCCGCATGATGTTTTTGGTTTCTCCCCGGTGGTGCAAAGATGAATCTAATTGTCTAGTTTCCTTCATTTGTGGTTGATCCTTATTAATTAATTTTACTTTGGAGGATGTGGTGTGATGCATTTGGGGATTTTTATGCCATGTGTTGTGATCCACAATGTATATGTTTAGAGCTGACCTATGTAGTGTCACACATTTCATTTTATAGGTCCTTTTGGAGCCAACCTAATTGGAGTTTTGAGTTGTTGTGGAGGATACTTATGTTAGTGTTTGGTAGCTTCAGGAGATATTTTCTCCTTAGTTTATTATTGTACAAGGCAAGTTGGCCTTCTAATGTAAATGATATTTTTTAATTTTCTATCCACATATGGAGCCGACCTTGTGAAGATCTCTCCTATCCTTGTATATAAGGAAGGTGATTTCATTTCATTTAATGATCAAGTTCATTCATATAGTTCACCACTTCCAAGCAACAGAAGTTCACCAATTCCAAGCAACATAAGTTCACCATTTCCAAGCAACAGAAGTTCGCCATTACTTGATAACAACAACACCCTTCTTAGCAACAATGCGTCATCATTAGTAGAAGTTCGCTAGTTTGAGCAGCAGATCCAATTTCTATAAGAAGTATTTTCATTTGCTCGAGGAGGAGCAACATACATTATTGTATAAAGACTTCGCCAAATCTAAGGGCCTGATTTTTATGCAATCCTCTACACCTTTTTTTTAATTTATAAAGAGAATATTGTTGTTGGGTTTTTCTCCCTTGAGTAGGAGGGTTTTCCCAGGGTAAACCGTTGTGTTCATTGTCTATGTGTTGTATTTCTGCTTATTACATTTATGATCTAAACACTAACATGGTATCAGAGCGGGTCTAAGAAAAATCCGATCAAAATTGTTTAAGTAGTCAAGTCAACTTTTCATCTAGGGCAACAGATCTTGAAGTATTGCAGATTTGAGGTTGCAAATTATTACAGACCTAAGGGCCAATCTTTGAAGGTGAATTTGTGTGGAAAAAGAAGATGGTGAACAGTGTCAAGGTAGAAGATAGGCTTGATGGAGCTTCAAACTTGAACTCTTGGAAACCCAGGGTACTCATTGCATTAGAGGAGAATGATCTTCTTGATTTCGTTGAAAGTGATATGCTCAAGCCTTCCGATGATACTGAGAAAATCCAGTGGAAGAAAAATGGCACAAAGGCTAGAAAGATCATGATAGACTTTGTGATGAATCACCTAGTACCAATCATCTCCAAGTTGAAGAAAACTAAATAAATGTTTGATACTTTAAAAGGATTGTATGAGACCAACAACACCAACAGAGCCCTTGTCTTGAGACAACAACTTCACCATGTAAAAATGGCTAAAGATGATTCAATCATCTCATTCTTTATGAAGATTGCTGATTTGAAAGACCAATTGAGCGCTATTGGGGATATAATTGCAGACACGGATCTTGTTATGTTGGCACTAAATGGCATTCCCCAATCTTGGGAACCCTTTATTCAGAGCATCAGTGGGAGATCCAAGTTTCCCAAGTTTGATTGTCTTCGAGCTTATTGTATTCAAGAAGAGTCCAGGTTGGCAGCAAGAGGAATTGGGCGAAACTATCATGATGTAGAAAATCAAGTTCTTGCTTCACTTATTTCTAGAGAAAGAGGCAAAGGAAGAAAGAGGAATAGAGACAAAGAGTCAAATTCTGCCCCAGAATCGAAGAAGAAGAAGGATCTCTCCCACATTCAATGTTTCAGGTGTGACAAGTATGGTCATTTTGCTCAAGATTGAAAATTAAGGTCTACACAACATGTTTCTATTGCGGAAATTGACATAGGGACATCTCAGAAGGAGCCAAGCTCTAAAATCAATTCAAAAGGTTTCTAATTCTAAAGTCGATCAGTCTCTTTGAAGAGGAGGAATTAACATTCAAAGGGAGGCCGACAAACCAACAAAGGCAACCTCGGATGAGGAGGTCAAGAGGTTGATGTCGTACTTGGAGCTTCAAAGGGAGTCACATCATCATGAAGACTTGTTGTAATGTATATTTCTCTGAGACGAAGAAATATGAGGTGAAAGCCCTTGTAGATATTTCTCTGAGATGGAGAAATATGAGGTGAAAGCCCTTGTAGTGTATATTTCTTTGAGACGGAGAAACATGAGGTGAAAGCCCTTGTAGTGTATATTTCTCTAAGACAAAGAAATATGAGGTGAAATCCCTTGTAGTGTATATTTCTCTAAGACGGAGAAATATGAGGTCAAAGCCCTTGTAGTGTATATTTCTTTGAGATAGAGAAATATGAGGTGTGAACCCTTGTTCATCTTTGAGATTGAGATGAGACGTCATGTTGAGAGACTCTATGATAGACCCTTGTATTAGTGTTTTCCACACATGGGAGTAACCATTATGGACGTCATGTTGAGAGACTCCATTATGACATCACGTTGAGAGACTCTGTGATGAACACTTGTACTCATGTTTCTTTCACACATGGAAGTAGCCATTGTGGACGTCATGTTGAGAGACTCCATGATGACATCAAGTTGAGAGACTCTAAGATGAACTCTTGTACATCTCTGAGACTAATATGTAGGTGCATACATTATGTGCATCATGTTGAGAGACTCCATGACAAAGATATCTGGAAAATACCTCCCTATCTAAGAGGGAGTGTTAGTGTTTGGTAGCTTCAGGAGATATTTTCTCCTTAGTTTATTATTGTACAAGGCAGGTCGACCTTCTAATGTAAATGATATTTTTATTTTATTTTCTATCCACATATGGAGCCGACCTTGTGAAGATGTATCCTATCCTTGTATATAAGGAACATGATTTCATTTCATTTAATGATCAATTTTATTCATATAGTTTACCACTTCCAAGCAACATAAGTTCACCAATTCCAAGCAGCATAAGTTTGTCATTTCCAAGCAACAAAAGTTTGCCATTACTTAACAGCAGCAACACCCTTCTTAGCAGCAGTGCATCATCATTAGTAGCAGTTTGCCAGTTTGAGTAGTAAATCCAATTTTTGTAAGAAGTATTTTCATTTTCTCAAGGAGGAGCAACATACATTATTGTATAAAGACTTGGCCAAATCCGAGGGCCTGATTTGTATGTAATCCTCTGCACCTTTTTATCTATTTATAAAGAGAATATTGTTGTTGGGTTTTTCTCCCTCAAGTAGGAGGGTTTTCCCAGGGTAAACCGTTATGTTCATTGTCCATGTGTTGTTGTATTTCTGCTTATTACATTTATGATCTAAACACTAACAACTTATAGAACAAATCATTTGTGAAGTTTGAGTGAAATTAAATGAATCAGTTTTAAGTTTAGTATGAAGTGTGAAAAATAAATATGATTGAGTAATTATGTTAAAAGGCATTGCAACATCAACATATTTTAGATGCTTCTTTTATAGCAGTTCATGTTCATGTTCATGTTTTTATTGTAATCTTCATGTTTCCTACTATCAAAATGCGAGTCTTTTCAATAGGTCCTTGTATCTTTCCCTAAGTTTGTGTGCCTTAGTCTTCAAGTCCATCAGGGAGTAGTGAGATTCCTTAGGTAATGAGCCTTAAAAGAAAATTGATTTTTTTGTAAGTAGTGAGCTTCACATAATGTGAGTTAACTCTTAAAATAGTTTTTCTCTCTTTGGTTTTTCCACATAAAAATATTGGTGTTCTTTTGGTGATTGATGTGATGCATGATTTAATTTATGTTCTTTAATAAAATATAATTTAATCTACAAATGAAGTAATTTAAGTTTTAGTATATGTTGATTCACCCCCTTGTTGTAAGTATGAGCAGTTGGTGTTGTCATTGATTTCAACAAGCCTATTTTGTCATTAATTTCTATTGTTGAATGATATTGTTGCAAGAATGTGAGAAATTTATGTCATTCATTCTTTGATTAGTTGCATTATGTTGTCAGTAGTAAAGCTATTGATG
The DNA here is from genome assembly GCA_007115665.2 of Sequoiadendron giganteum. Taxonomy (NCBI): domain Eukaryota; kingdom Viridiplantae; phylum Streptophyta; class Pinopsida; order Cupressales; family Cupressaceae; genus Sequoiadendron; species Sequoiadendron giganteum. The sequence continues at coordinate 110,675,105 of CM021104.1, read as the reverse complement.
TCAACCTCTAGTGTTGCTTTGATAAGATTCTATCTATGGATATGTGGTTGAGTTACTATGTTGAAATTGGTTCATTTAAGTTGTTGAAGTGCTAAAGATGATGAGGATGTGTCTCTGGTGCTTGATTTCCAAGCGATTTTGAGAAAATTTGATAAAAAGAGGAAACAGTGTTTTGTAGTGGTGTTTTCGATGACAGAGTTGTGTTCTTGTGTTGCTCTACATTACTTCTAGGTTGAAGATTTGTCTATGCAATTCAGATATGTTGGTGAGATGTGTTCAAACATGTTGTATTCAAGATTTGGTGTATTGGATCGATGTACAAAAGAAGTTGTATTCACTAGTGTGTGACTATGTCTTATAGAGGTGTCTAGGAGAAGTATTTTTGCTCCACATTTCTCTGCAATTATGTTTTAGATCTTGTGAATTTGAAGGAGTTTTTTTGGTTTTTATATCTTTTTTAATTCAAGTTGGTTCATGGTTTGGTGCTTTGGAAGTTATTTTTTCAAGTAACAGTGTATGGTAGAGGTGTCTGAGTGTATTGGGTGTATATATTCTTTAGGTGGAAGTTGTTGCGAAGGATTTTGTTGGACTTCAAGGTGTTGGAGGATTATTCTAGATCCTACTCAAGCATGGTATGTGGTTCGCAAGTCATCCTTAGGTTTGAGGAAGTGTATACTTAAAATTTTAATGGTGTTTGCACGGGTAACGATCGACCTGGTGTTTACACTACTTGTGAAGGTGCTTAGTTGTTTGTGGAAGCGTGGTGTGGCATATAAGAATGGTTTTAGATCCTAGCTAAGGAATTTTTTGGTCCTCCCTCATTCCTTTCCATCGTGGGAATTTTTTGGTGCCGAACTAATTTGAATTTGCACGGTTGAGGTGCATAGTCGACCTTGGAGAAGGGTTTCAAGGTTGAAGATGTTATAAGTATAAGTTTCCTTGTTGAAGGATGTTGAGATAGATGCGAGAGATGTGAATGATGTAAAGTGCAATGTGTTAGAGTGTGAAATTGAGAGAAGTGTAGTGCAAGCTTTCATGTGTTAGTCTAGTGGATGTTGTGAGTATAAGGTGGCTACCATTCTTTAATTAGACTGTAAAGGTGTTGATGTCATTGTGGTGGATTCTCTATTATGTTGCGATGCTTTTCTTTGTGTAACATTTCTTCTCTATCTTATTTTCTATTATGGCAGTGATCCTTTCTTCTTTGGGTAGTGAGCCCTCCAATAGTGAGCCTTATTGTATTTGGTGTTGATATTACTTATATTGTGAGCTAATCCTCACCGTGGTTTTTCCATTCCTGGATTTTTCACATAAATCTGGTGTTCTCTTATGTATGGTGTTAAGTTGTTTTAGTTTCTATTATTTTCTTTTCATGATAAATAATTATAATAGATTTAAGGGTTTAATGAATGAATGTGGGTTTGAATGTTAATGAACGTGGTATAATTGATTCATTCTCCCCCTAAATAACTTATCATTTTCACATTTTTCTCTCCCCCTTTGTAGCATGTCTTCTTTACTTGACTCTCTCCCTTAATGAATTTCTCTCTTTGATAACTTGTTCCTTTTTCACATGTTTCTCTCTCTCCCCCTTTGACATCAATGGAAAAGGATTAAAATGTGTTGGCCCCATAGCTATCGTTGTACCAAAATATCGACTTGTCAATGTCTGATACAACTGCTAGAGTTAACGGATCCACAAGAGGCGGTTAGTCTGTATTTGAATCCTGAGGGGAGCCTTGACCATCTTCCAAAAAATTCCCCCTCAACATTACCCAAGGGGATTCGAACCTAATTCCTTTGGCTCTGATACCAACTTTTAGCCCCACAGTTGTTGTTGCACCAAAAGATCGACCTGTTAATTCCCAATACAACTGCCAAAGTTAGTTGATCCACAGGAGGTGGTTATTCCATGTCGTGAATCCTGAGGGGAGCACTGACCATATGCCAAAAAAATGTTAGTTGATCCACAGGAGGTGGTTATTCCATGTCGTGAATCCTGAGGGGAGCACTGACCATATGCCAAAAAAATGTTTACATTATTTATTATCTTCCTTTGACATCAAACAAATTTCTTATTACTGCTCTGCAACACCTTTCCTTTACTGTTATCACACACCAAACTATACCAAACCAATATTCTAGTGTGTTCAACAATTGGTATCAGAGCCAAGTGTCTTTGAGAAGCCTAATATCTTAGGTAGATCTTGCTCTTGAACACATGGGTTCTAAAGCAAGGTTTAAAGATATTTTTTGTTGAACCAGATCTAGAGTCAATGGAACCCGAAGGTTGGGACATCAATCCAAATGATTTTGAACTAGATTTTGAAGGATAACTCTAGCTTTCTCTTGAAGATCTAGATGAAGAAAGAGCACTAAATCAGAAATATGAGAACATGCTTGAAAGATTAAAAGAGACAATTGTCAAATTAAAGGCACAAATTGGAGAATCAAAAGAAGAAATCGGTAAATTGAAAGCTCAAATAGAAGGAGGTAAAGGATGTGAGATTAAAATCAAGGAGGTAGAAGATGTGATCTCTAATTTGAAATTTTATATTGAAGAAGACAAGAGGATTGAAGTTTCTTGAATACCAAGCTCAATGATAAAGTAGCTAAATGTTCAAAACTTGAGGAAGAGATTGTCACTCTGATAAAATGACTCAAAAAAGAAAAAAGAAAAATTAACAAGGGTTTAAAACTCAAAGGAGGTTCTAAAATTCTTGATGAGCTACTAGTATCACCTAGTATCACCTACTAAAATTACCATAAACTAGGACACATTGCAAGGTTCTACAAGGGAATGAACGTAAGATCTTATACTCCACAAAAGAAGATTGGTACTGATCAGTAAGAGAAGGAAATTAAAAAGATATGGAAGAAGGAATATAGTGAAGTAAATAATGAATCTATACCTCTACCTAGTGTAGATGGATCCTCTGGTAACTAGAAGAAAGTATTGAATCAAGGGGAGTTGCAATTGCAAATCTTTCAAACCCCTGTGTAGCATAAGATGTTGAAATGTCCACCATACTGGTTAATGGTGACATGGATATGTTTGGATAATGATATCATGACATTTTCTCAAGGTTCCAGAATGAATACACTCTCTAAAGAAGTTTGTTGAATGATCATGAATCTGTGTGATATCTCAAGGTAGTAATTTATAGGCGTGAATTTGCACCCCTAACAAAACTTCCCCTTTAACCCCTTACACTTTAGAAAACCTAAGGCAGAGGCTTAATACCACTTAAGCCCACTACTCCCATCACACTTGGCACCCTATTTGTGTGTCGGTGGAGGCATTTTTGTTGAGGACGCCCAGATGTCCATGCAACGCACTTACATCCCTGACTGATTCATGTGGCTAGAGACTGCAGAAACGTTACACTTCCTATTGGAAGTTGAAGTGTAACACTCCTCTTCAGTTGGCCAACTCGAATATGGCCATTTTTCATCCTCTTCCTTCATATCCTTCACTCTCTCTTCCATTCTCAAGTTTGGAAGAAGTTTTTCAAGATATTGAGTTCATCTCTTCACATTTTATCCACTCTTTCAAGCATCCACAAGATTTTTAGCAGCACTTCACACTTCATAATAGCAATATATCATTCCATCACTTCGATAGTATGAGCACATGAAAAACACCATTGCAACAGAGGCTTGATTTCCTCTTATATTCTCCTCCACTAGCCTTGAGCGCTTTGGATAGAGGTGGTAAGCTCCTCTTATCTTCTCTATCATTTTGGTTGAGTAAGCACGTATTGTTTTGTAATGTCTTTCATTTACATAGCTTGTATTCCTTTCTTTATCATTATTTATATCATTGCAAACTTGGTTGTCCGTGGAGGTGGAAACACCAAAATGGAGGTCTGACTGAGGCAGACCCCTAAACAACCCCCCAACATTTTCCCGCTTCTCTATGTGCAAGTGGAGAGATCTTGGAGCAAGTTGGTGAGAAGATTGTTGTGCGAAATCATCTTCATCACCCTTTAGGTAATTTATTTCCTTTATCACGTTTGTCTTGATGTTTCACTCTTCTTAATCTCATTTTGTCATTCTAGGAACTTCTAAACTAGGTTGATAGTCCTTTCTTAGGGCTTAAACCTTGTCTCTCTAGTTTTCTGGTCGTATGTATGCCAGTGCACTTGTGAGATGCCAGTGTGCCATGTTATCGTCCCAGAAACATGCTTTTTTCCTCTGACAAAGAGCTACCTAAGACGTAGAGTTGACCCTAAAAACTGACATGCCTAGTCTCCTTCCAACTCTCGAGTTTGTAGAGTGATTGAAGGACCTCATAGTCCTCATCATTCTCATCCCGCTCATCCTAACCCTCCTTTAAACTAACGTAAGTTAGGGTAGCCTTACTGCTCTTGGCCTTTCGTGACCTGGGGCCTTGCAGTGGTTGGTCCCCCTCTCTTACATTTTTGGTGAACCCGATGTGAACCGTTTTGGTTTTGTTTTGCGATACTAAAAATCCCTTTCCTCGTGTTCTAGGAGTGTTGTAGGTGTGAGTGTTGTCAGGATTTTTCCTTACAACCCAGCTTGTGACCCCTAGTAGGCATAGTTGGAAGGTTCTGATAGTGTTGTATAAAAAAACCTTAATTGGGTCACTATCCTATCTCATAAACCTTAGGAGGCTTTGTAGAAGTATTGTTTGGTGTACACGATGGCCTATTTCTTAAATCAACCTATTCCCTTTGTGCAAATTATGAGTAGTGGTACTATCATAACCTTCACCTCACAAGACCTGTCAATGGGCTTTAATAGGGAACCATCTCCTCTTTACATTCTAACGAGGATAAACGGGAATACTATAGTAGGTGTTCTTGTTAATCTGACATCTCAAGTGAATATCATAACTGAGGAGATCATGTTGATTAACTTCTTGCATAAGGATGGGTATGATGCACCTGAAAGTACCATCCGCACACACAACAAAATTTGTGTACCTCCTATAGGGAGTATTGTCCTATTTGTCCTCGTAGGACCTAAATATGTGAGCCTTAAGTTCGACATCATCCCGGGGTCCAAATTCTTTAGAGTGAAGCTAGGTAGCCCTTGGCTAGTAGCTATGAATGCGGTTCCCTTGATTGTGTACAAGTTTCTAAAGTTTGTTCATGGAGGTTTGGTACACGTTGTCCACGACACCAGTTATAGACCACTAGTTTCCCATGGTAGCTATACCTTAGATTACTTTTGGCCCACATCCCTTGGTCCTCTCCCACCTAGGAAGGACCTCCTATATCGCACATATCAAAACTATAAGAAAGGGTGCACTAGGCCAAATGTAATATATCCTCCTTCACCTTATGTTGTTTCACATAGAGCTTTCTTGAAGGCTGATAGTGATGTCGCTAAGGCGCATAGGAGAGAAGAAGAGAAGTGGTCTCAAGGCCCTCCTTTCTCTTCCACTATTTAGCCTAATGCTTCCTCTCACCTTGTCGTGGTGCCATCTTCTTCTATTTCACATTTGCGAGAGAATCCCATGGTGCCCACTTGGCGAAAGGCCAAGCATCCCACATTTGAGCTTCTTGTCTTACCCATGGGGCCTAGGCCCATTCGGTATGGAAGATAGAAAGCCCCCCATGGGGGGTCATCTTTGTCTTGGCCTCCACGGCCTCCTACTATTGCTATTCTCAAAATAGTGAATGGGAAGAGGCTTGCTACCGAGGCACTAGAGTCGATTCCCCCTGTTATTTTTGAACCTGCTCCTTCTGCTCCCATTCAAGATTTTTCCCTTCCACTGGAAACAACTATGAAGGAAACTCGCATGGTTGAGCATGAACGTTATTTCCCTTCGCAAGCTCTGGTTTCTAGTTCGAAGAGTCGTAGAAACCACCTTGTGCACAAGCGTAAGCGCCAGTGAAAGGCTCTCTTGATTGAGCAAGCCTCCTTACAAAAGAAGGATGAGGAGTCGACCGCACCTCCTGTTGTGTCTTCCTCTCTCCCTCCTTCTATTCAAACTAGTTTTAAATCTCTTCTGACTTCCATTGCGAGCACACATGCGCTTGGAAAGGTGCAGGTGTTTATCGCTCCTTTTGTGGAGCCACCTCTGGTGACTTCCATCTTGGATGTCTTGCCCTTTTCGAAGCCCATGGATATGGTTAATACTTTAGTTGTATCCACTGCAGTTCTATCCTCCTCTATCCACCATTCTTTGTCTGTAGGGAGTTCACCTCCTCCGATGAGGAAGAGGGTAGAGCGTGGTCCCTCTAGCAATGGAGGATGTAAGAAGATCCCACCTCCTTTGAAAGGTGGCCTCATGTTGACTTGTTCAGTCCTCGTAACATAACCTGTCCTGGCCTTCGCTGAGTTTTTCACCGCTCCCGAGTCCCTCATTGAGCCTAGTGGTGAACCTTGGGTGCAAACTCCTTCATCCATTGAGGTGAAACATGGTACTCTCGTTAAGTGCATGTTTAACTCGATGGATGAAGTTACAACCTTATCAATAATCTTTGCAAAGTCGTTGATCTTAGACCCACAAGAGTTGAGCAACGAAGACCTCATAGGTCCCTCTGCCTTGGCCCTTGTTGCGGGAGGATTGAAAGCTCCTCCCCTTAACATTACACTATTGCAGGCTAGTCATCCTTCCCCCTACGATGATCTAGAGTGGGAAGCTAACAACCTCTTGGTCAATTAGTGTTAGGGGGAGACCCTCTTCTTGATCTTTAAATTAGACATTTGTGTGTGTGTTGTGATGTGTCCCCCCGTGATCGTACTTTATGTGCCTGGATGACCCTCGTCACCCCTATTGGTGCTTGGATACAGGCATGTTGTTTGTGTTGTAAACCTTCCTCTATATGTATCATCATTCTTCCATGTTTGTAATTGGCCTTCGGTAAATTGGGGACGATGGAAAGTGTCGAGAGAATTTAGGCTTCCTTCCATGTTGACCCAATTTTTTATTTTTACTTTGTATTTCGTACATTCTTCGTGATCTTGTTGGGGATTGATGATATTTCACCTCTTGTCGTGGTTACCTATTATTAATAAATAAAGGCAAATCTGACCCCGCGAAACTAGATCCCCCTATGCCCTTTGTGTGTGTTCCCTTTTCCTTTGCTTTCTCTTTATCCTTCTTTATTCTTTGCTTGAGTTGTCCCTTTCATGTGTGACAACGCGCTTCTACACTACTTGGTCTTTAGAAAGTGCATTTATTGAAAAACAAGTCTTTTCTCAAAGACCCTTCGTACACTCCTTTAGAATTGCATCCTCGACTTGAAATCATAACAGAACATGTTTCCTTCATCATGGGTTTGTACATAAAGGACTTGGGAACCTCCCTCCTAAGTAGGAACACCTTTGATCTTCCCCTCACATGGGGGCATGTTCTTCCTTTCGAATTCCTTGATGAAGTGAAAATATTTTGAAAGGATTCCTTGATGATGAATCAATTTGAGAAAGAATGAGTTAACTTTCAAACAATGTGTCCCTTGAGTGGACCCCTCCTTTTCATGTCGGGTTCCCAAGGGACCCCTTCAAAAATTTTCAATAGGTTCTATGGCGTCTAGCTCAGGGGCAGCCCAACTAGGCCGATTTCACGTCTTCACGTCTAGCTCATGGGCAGACCGACTAGACTGGTTCACATCATCGTGTCTAGTCTGAGGGAAACCTGACTAGACCTACTTCATATTCTTACGTCTAGCTTGGGAGCAGTCCAACTAGACTTCACTTTTCAAACAACGCATCCCTTGAGTGGAGGCTCCTTCCTTTTGAAGGGTTCCTAAGGGATCCCTTTGAAAGTCTTACAACTTAGCGATGGTCTACATGACTGTCCATTCACTGGCCTACATGACCACTTCCTGATGTGTTCTATATGTGGGTAAACATGTCACCATTTCTGACTCTGCGGAGTCCCCTTTGCTCAGTTTCCTTCATGTGAGATTTCTTGGAGGATACCTCCCTCGCAGGACCGTGTTCCTGTGAGGCACTTTCGTTCTTCAACTTCATAGTTCCATGAAACTATGAAGTCCTTTCCTGCACTTCCAAGTTCACCAGACCGTGCTCTACTTCCTCATTGGTTCAGGTATACATCTTTTACCTTGTTACTTCCTACTACTCTACTTTACCGAAGCACTCATCAATACTTGTGCTCACTAAAGTGGGGGAAAAATATATAGGCATGAATTTGCACCCCTAACACAAATTACCCTTTACCCCCTTACACTTTAGAAAACCTAAGGCGGAGGCTTAATTCCACTTAAGCCCGCTACTCCCATCACACACTTGGTGCCCTATTTGTGTGTCAGTGGAGGCATTTTTGTCAGGGATGCCCACACGGTATGCGGTCGTCGACACGGTGTACTTACATTCTTGGAAGATTCTTGTGGCTGGAGACTGCAAAAATGTTACACTTCCTATTGGAAGTTGAAGTGTAATGCTCCTCTTCAGTTGGCCAACTCGAATATGGCCATTTTTCATCCTCTTCCTTCATATCCTTCACTCTCTCATCCATTCTCAAGTTTGGAAGAAGTTTTTCAAGATCTTGAGTTCATCTCTTCACGTTTTATCCACTCTTTCAAGCATCCACAAGCTTTGTAGTGGCACTTCACACTTCATAAAATTTATCACTCCATCACTTCGATAGTGCGAGTGTAGGAAAAAAACCATTGTAGTAGAGGCTTGAGTTCCTCTCATTTTCTCTTGCACTAGCCTTGAGCACTTTGGATGGAGGTGGTAAGCTCCTCTTATCTTCTCTATCATTTTGGTTGATTAAGCACGTACTGTTTTGTAGTTTCTTTTGTTTATGTAGCTTGTATTCCCTTCTTTATCATTATTTCTATCATTGCAAACTTGGTTGTTCGTGGAGGTGGAAACACTAAAATGGGGGTTTGCTTGAGGTAGACCCCTAAACAGTCCCCCAACATTTTCTCTCTTCTCTGTGTGTAGGTGGAGAGATCTTGGAGCAAGCTAGCGAGAAGATTGTTGTGCGAAATCATCTTCGTCACCCTTGCGATAATTTATTTCCTTTATCACGTTTGTCTTGATGTTTCACTCTTCTTAATCTCATTTTGTCCTTCTAGGAACTTCTAAGCTAGGTTGATAGTCCTTTCTTAGGGATTAAACCTCTTCTCTTTGTTATTTGGTCGTACGGACGCCAGCGCACCTCCCAGAACCGTGCTTTTGTCCTTCGACAGAGAGCTACCTAAGATGCAAAGTTGACCCTACAAGGTGACTCGCCTAGTCTCCTTCCAACTCTTAGGTTTGCAGAGTGATTGAAGGACCTCATAGTCCTCATCATTCTCATCCCGCTTATCCTAACACTCCTTTAAACTAAGGTAAGTTAGGGAAACCTTACTGCTCTTGGCCTTTTGTGACCTAGGGCCTTGCAGTGGTTGGTCCCTGTCTCTTACAAGTAAAAATCTACTTGTTTCAAGTATAAAAATGCATTTAATGTGAAGCAAATAGGTCAAGTGTGAAGTTTATTTAATCTCTACTTGATCAAATTTGATCTAATTTGAACGATATCAATTGTGTGCAAGAGCTAGGGAAGAGAAGAAGGTTTTCAATGAATTTGCATGTAAACCCTAATGACAGTATTCATAGGTATTTCTCCCATTTACTTATAAAACCCTAATTTTAGAAAGTGTTATCATGGATAAACCAAGATTTATTGATATCATGGAAAATCCAAGGCCAAAATATAAGAAAAATTCATACAAATATATTGTGATCAACAAGGATGGAGAGTTTTCCCATGTTTCAATCAATGTGGTCCACATATATATTCACTCACATCTAAATGAGTACAACCACCTGAAGTTGGAAGAGTTCAGGATCAATCATCTCTTGGGTGATGATTTTATGCTCAAGCTAGAGTATGAAAATGTAGAGGAAAAATGATTAGATGTATGGAAGGGTTTCCCCAAATTTTTCTCTGAAGATGAATGGGTCATAATTGTTTTGATTCCGTGAAGAATGAAGAGGTTATGAAGCTTATAGGAGCAAAATTTGATAAAAGAACCCTAACTGTGGATGACATAACTGACCTAGGGGTTTGGTATGCCGCGATGAGCATTGCATACAAGTTTTATTACACAAATAGAGAAGGTTCTACTATCTCCACCTCCATCTACACTACTCATCAGAAATAGTTGAGAAGCAAGACGCTTTTATGGACATAGGTCAACATTCTTCATCTTCATATTCCTTTAAAGACCTATTGACCTTATAGATGCAATTTCAATCTATGATGACACCCCAACTTCTACAAATTCCTACTCATGAGGGACAAGCTGACTTGTTGAAAATATTTTTCCCCTTCATAAGTTAGAGCTTGGTGATATTCTACATGATTTTGCAAGGAAGGATATTTTTCAAGAACATGTGAAGAAGGTTGGATTAATTGATGATATAATGAAAATTATTTAGGAGGGTTTACCTGAGGTAAACATTGATTCTTCTTTGTCTTCGGAAAAAAATTGAAGCTTTTGATGGATTCCTTCAAAGATCAATCATCTCATATTGAACAAAATATAGAACATGAGGCATTAATGAAGTTAAATGATAAGAAGGTGGCAGAAGCATCTGATAGATGTGCTAATGCACACAATAAATTACAGGAGAACTTGAAGATCTTTAAGGAATATATAAATGAAGTCATTTATCCATATGTGTTTTTTTTGAAATGGCCAAATTCCACTAAGAATATCAAGGATCTGATTGACTCCATTGAGTCATAGCATTATTCTTATTCATGAAACTATTCTTCATCACTTTACTTTTGTATTCATTAGCCTTATGACCAAACTTGTATTTATCACACTTCTCATTCTTCTTTCCTTTTTTCTTAGGTCTTCCACAAACATTTAGGGTCTTCTTGGCACTGATGGATACCTCCCTCCTCATCTCTTTAGAAATAAAATAAACCACCACATATTTAGTATTCAATATAACAAAATTACTCCCAATAGCCATAACAAGATAATCCCATGAATCAAGAAAAGAACAAAGCAAGATCTCACATTTCTCCTTCTCATCCATTTTGACACCAACTGATGCTAATTGATCCACCAACATATTGAATTCTTCCAAGTCTATAATTCATCCACCCTCTTCCATTCTCAAGGAATATAATTTCTTCCTCAAGAAAATCTTGTTCACTAAAGCTTTGGCTTGATACATCTTACCAAGTTTCTTCCATAGTTTGTGTAGAGGTCTCTTCATGGAAATTAATTAAAATAGATTTTTTTGAGCACAATCTAATTAGACCCTTGGATTTATGATCCATAACATCATATTGAGCAACCAAAGTAGGATTTTTAGACCTTGAAACATTCTCATAAATAGCATCCCACATATCTTGATCTATCAAAAAATCCATCTTCAACTTCCACATTTCAAAATTATTTCTAGAAAATTTATCCACCTCTATCCTCCCTGAAATTCCTACAACAAGATCACAAAGTATATTCTACACAAGCTCCCACTCAAATCTAGATTAGTTCAAAAAATCCAACAAACCACAACTGAAACCAAAGGTGATTAGGCTTTGATACCACTTGTAAGGAAGCTAAGGTAGTAGAACAACTTCCTACACTAACCTTGAGAGGAGGATAATGCAAAACTTTACAAATATTTTCAAAAGTTACAAAAACCTAAATATAAATATCATGGATACCACAACACAATGATTTACATGGGTAAAACCCTTTTGGGAGAAAAACCATACACTCCAAAATCCACCCAATATATTATTCAAAAATCACGAAGATTACAATATACTTGCAAAGCAAGCTTCTCATAGGAGTATCACCAACCAGAGATCCAAAGGCAACATGACCTCTATCAGACTCTGAAAATACATCACAATACATAGTTGTAATACAATTCCCTTGTAAAATATTGTTGCCTTTAAGGGAAACTCAAGTCAAAAAAATAATGACTGTCAGATCTGAGACCTAATGATGAATGGTCTATATTTATGATAATAAAATATACATAAAATTTTTCTTTCAGGGGTGCTACCCTCGAGCCCTCACTGAGGCATGCGGCCCTTAGAGCCCCCACTGGGGGGGATGATGCCCCCAGACCCCTCACGGGTGAGTACCCCCCTCACCCCTTGCACTTACCTATCAACAATACTTTATGTAATTTCAAGGTTGAGACACATTTTCCCAACAAATCTCTATTTAATTTCAAAATACTTTGATTGGTACTTTGTAAATGATGCACCCATACCTCTCAAAAGGTTACTTTTCCTTGAATCCATGCTAAAATCATGGATCAAATGTGTCTAGATGTACCTATATGTATTTGCAAAGCATGAGAAAACTTTCCTTTCCTTTGTAAATTCCCTTTGCATTAATGGTCACTGGGATTTGAAGTGCATGAAAAAACCTTTCGAGATCATGCACTATTATTGTTAAGAAAAAAATCTTAAAGTAAGAGTGTTTAGGTGGAATAGCGCAATGTTAGGGCTTTTGAGTTGAGATGAAATTTTGGTGGGGTTTTCTTTTGTCTTTTATCCATGTTGACAATTTATCAAAATTTTGGTGCAATATTTCTTTTTATTTTCTTTTTCTCATCAGACTTCCAAGGAGTTCACAAAATTGCAAAATTATTGACATATTGAACCTAGTTACTTTTAAGATATTTTTTGTTATTGTTTCAATATTTTGAGGAATGTACAATTCTTGAACTAGCATTTGATAAGTTTGTGAACTAGTGAACTTACTGACATCATGAACTTGGTAAATTTTTATCACACTTTCACACTTTTGGAAAACTTGAGAATTATATTGCACTTTTTCCAAGTTTGTAAACCTTTGAACTTTACGAAGCACTGAACTACCTCCCTTCATATTTACTTAGCCAATTTTACTTGAGAAATAAATTATGAAAAAAAAGCAAGGACTTATATGGATTTTGCATCATTAAATATGGTCATTAATGGAGGTATGAGTGATATAGGAGGTAGGCAAGGATGAAGAGTGTAAAATGTGAGAATTTTAAAGTTTCAAGGATCAGTGATATCTCATAATCAATACTATTATTAGGGGTTGGGGATTAGGTGTATGGAATATTTCATGCTCAAATAAAATAGATAAGGGAATTCTCACATCTTCAACACCAAAATGACATATGAAAGAAGTTATTGAAAGATTCAAGGATCAAAGGTACCTAGGAATTCATCCCTTAATGTATGTAAATTGGGGTAAGTTCAAACCCATGATCCTGATGAAATAACATAATGAAAGTGCTGAGAATTGTGGATCAAGGATACCAAGGAAAAGGGATGGCCAAAACTCTGGCTCTAAAATGTAACATAGTGTAAGGGATCTGGGAGTCAAGGTTTCGAGGAAAAGAATATTGGTAATATAAAGCTTGAAACTCGAATAAAGTTAAAGGAAAAGGTGGGGAATTGATGAAAGGTGTGTTAGGATGGGAAAGTCCAACATCTTGATAGGAACAAAGGATTAAGGTAAACTTAAAAGGAAAGGCTTACTAGGAAGGGAAACTTCAAAAATTTGACACAAGCATAGTCCTTATGATTTTAAACACAAAACCTCCACACTTAGACTTTTTTGAGACATTGGAAACCTTTAACATGTGATAGGAAGATGAGGTATGAAAATAGGAAACACTTATGAAAACCTTGGCCAAAGGTGGACCCTTAGGAAATATCTCACATTAATTATAAGTGATGGGTCAAATGCTCAACCTGGGATTACAATGAAGAGAAATGAGACACATCAAAATAGGGTACCAAAACTTAGAAAATAATGATTACCTTAGGCAACGATGGTCATTACAAAAAATTTATTACTATAATGTCTAATCAAGCTTTCACAACTTAAAATATTTGCATGACTAACCTTATGGCTAAGGATCACACACTCATATAATAGATTTATATTAGATACATATATGGTTAGGTAATTATAGCCTACTCTCCAATATAATTTTCTAATGTAGGTATTTTTGACTTCCACAATCACATACTTCAATACTTGACCATCAACATGAATTTATATTCCATCATTCTTCTTCTATTTTCCATCAAAATTGAGTTTTACTTTAGTCTTAGGAATCTCATTCCATCCACCTATTCTACATGTTTATGTTCCATTACACAATATTTATAACATAGAGGATATACAACCACTATTATTAAACACTTTGAATCTCAACTAGCTAATCATCTATCCTACTATTTAGTACAAAAATGATGAACACACACTAAATATTATTTTGAAACTTTATATCACATTTACATAATATCATCACATTTCAAGCATTTCTCTAACAATGTACAATACTCATTAGGTTCAATTGGTTTGATGCTTCACTTGTATGAAGAATATCCTTCTAAAAATTAAATAAGACATACATCAATAGAAATTCAAAAATTCAAACTTTGTCTTAGACAAGATTTTATATTCTACCTTTGAACTCCTTTCTCTCAATAACGTTTACTCTATTAATTCCCATTTTTAAAAATAAATATTTGAGATGTAATTATAGCCCTAATCAATAGAAGTAACATATTGAATAAGCGACACATTGCATCAAGTTCCTACCAATGTTGTGGTGAGTGTGGTGAATTTTTTTTTGTGTAATTAATGTAAATATTATAATTAATTTGATGACCTAATTAGTCAAAGAATGATTTTATATTGTTGAATGTTTCAATTTTGTACAACTAATGGTCAAATCTAGAATTGCTTGATTATTGAAGGTTGATGGTTGAAAATGTGTTTCTTGTAAACAAAAAACATCAAATGATATTATATCATGATTATTAAGTATGTCTTCTATATGTAGAGGCAAGTTGAGTATTCATGTAGATAATAATAAATATGCATTATTAATTTGTTACAATTGTTCATTTTTAAATTGCCAATTTGTAGTTGATTGGAGGCATGACATTTCTATAAGTATTTTTTTCTTTACTTTGGAATGGTTTTGTGTAAGAGGTTTTAACAAAAATAATGTGTCAATTATTCTTGTGCATGAAAGTGCAATATGCTAATCAATGTTTCTTTGTGCTAGAAGGATCAAATTTCAACCCTTGTATTGTAAGTCCTTTAGATCTATGAATAGTACGATCACATGCTAGTTGTATTCAAAATTATTTTATAATAGTTAATTATTTTGATTACATTATTTTTAATAGGTTTTGCAATATGAAGTATGGGTGTCCAATTTTAGTCTATGCAATTGCTATAACATTGTGCTAATATTTTAGCTTTTTGATGCCCAATTTTTGGATCATTAAATTTGATCCAAAAAAATTCAAATCTACTAACTTTAATGTATTCTTTAAATTATCCATCTAATCCTATGATGAGGGAATATTTTGTGTCATAATTAACATAAAAATTTCAACTAGCATATTTGGTTTTAATAATATTTGAGATTTGTTTCCTTCATATATTGATATGTCTAGGGTTTCACTTTAGAAACTATTAAATATACACCTATTGGATATTTTTTGTCAATATTGTGTCTATTGGGGTTACTATCTAGTAGACAATAAATACAAATGAATCTGGACTTCGATAATAGGCCTCACAAGAACCTAATTTAGTTATGAGAGATTGTGTTAGGGCACATATGAAAAAAGGTATGGCCATGGCTTCCCATCAAATGACAAGATTTTGTATCCATCATATTCTAATTTGAGGGCTCTTGGATCAAACTCAATGAAGCATTATGAAGGAATTTATCATTTGAAACTTGGGAAAGTGAACAAAAAAGTAGTAAAGCATGTATTAGTTAAATGATACATATATTAAAAGAAAACCCTTAAATGCTTCATATCCATTGTTGTTGATGTGAAGTTTCAATTGTCATCAATGTGTAGAATTTTGAATTGTAAAACTTTATGACCATTCATGAATCCAAATTTCTTACTAAAGATGGAAGTTTTGGTTTACATGGTTGCTAAAGAAAGGAATATGCCTTTATACTTTTTGATCAAACTCAACTTGTGTTTGCATCATATTTAAACCTTTGGAATTTTTAGATTTTTTTAACAAAGAGTGGGAAACTATCGTTTAGTGTTCCTTATCAATTATCGAATTAGGCTTGAGACACTTGGAATATTGTCATGGAATACTTTAGATAATAGTTCACTTTGGAAATAAAATTAAATTAGGTTGTATTTGGTTCTATGCTTGTTTGGTAAATGAATTTTATGTGAAAACTATGATTTATTTAATTTATGGAAATTAGGGCTTAGATAATAAATTTTAAGAAAGTTAGTATGATCAATCTAAGCTAGATTGGATGTGAAATTGAGTAAATTATAAATTATTGTATTTCTATTTTTTCAATAGTAATATGAAAGTTATAAATTGGATTAAAATAATATAAATCATGATGTAGAGGAATGAATGCAAAAACCTTATTGGACTTATGAACATATGGTTTAGGAAATGATCAAATTGAATCATAGAAGTGAATCTACAAGAAATTTATGAATTTAGATTGTATATTGCTACTACTGGAAAGGATGTGTAAGATTTTTTGTATAATTAAATAAAATTGGGAATTTTAGGAAAGTAAGAAAGCTAGTTTGCTAAGGAAATCAATCAAACCTTTTTCTTTGATCAAATGGTCAAATTTAATATTGTTGATTAGAAGGTCTAGTAAAAGTATAAGTATGAATTAGTTCTTGGGATTTGTAATTTTGATGGGGTTAGCTCACTCACCATTGATTAAACAAGACATCTATGTATGATTTGGTCTGGAAAATGAGAACCACACTTATACATGACCATTTAATCTAGGTTTTTTCCATTACTGGTGGGGTCTATATATCCCTAGGCTTTCATATCTTGTTTCCTCTATTGTTTAGGTGTTTAGAGTTTTCAATATTATATATTGTTGCAATGAACTAGCATTGATGGGTATAATTTTATCTGGGAAATGAATATCATACTTTGGTATGGTTGTGTAATTTGGTTCATTTCCATCACTAATAGGGTCTATATACCCCTATTCATTTGATATCTTGTGCCCTATATTGTTTATGTGTTTTAGAGTTTTCAATATTATATATTATTGCTATGAACTAGCATTTATAATTTTCATGCCCTACTTAGCATTCAAGTTAATGTGTTAAGGATTTGGCAATATTTAATGGGGTGTTAGGGATCATTGTATAATTGAAAAAAATATCAAAGAATTCATCTGAATTATGTTCCCATTTGAATCTTGATTCTAGTTTCTCGTTGACTATTGAATGTTAGCATCTCTTATATAATTTGTATCAAATAATGACGTTTATTTTTTCAAAAGAAACAAGATTTTGTGCAAACTCAAAGAATAGATATAGACCTTACCATAGAAAAGAAAATGTTTTTTATTTCTCTCTTTGTTCCTTGACTAAGATACCTTGAACATTTAATCCCAAAACTACTAAAATTTTGTACCTCCACAACAAACTTAATTTTGTACTCTGAACATCTATGACATTCAAAAATGAAAAATAAAAACAAAAACAACCCATACAAATATATGAAATAGATGCATAGTTCAATCCATGGTTTATAATATGGAAAAAGATTTTGCAAGGCTCTATACAAAAAATCAGAGAATTAACCTTGACCTAGATATAAAAGAATAAATTTTTAATTCAAACCAAATACCTACATGCTCTCCACCATCAATATTACATAAACAACAAAAGATAAAATCAAGAAAAACAAAATGGGCCAAGCCAAATACATCTACATTAAAAGGATATATTAGTTCTAAAACTCACATAATTCATGAGCCATAAGTGACTAGCGAGTATTCACCTAGTTTTCTCGGTTATTTATGGAATCTATAGTGAGCAATCACAAGTTTGTACCCATTTCATTCAACTTGTTCATGCTTCCACACTATGTCTACATGCTCCCATGATACCACATTTATTTAAGAAGTTCTCTCAAGCAGTTCAAATTCCTTATCTGTGATTCCAGAGACATTTTGCATAAATATCTAATGGAAATAATGAATATAATATCTTCTAACAAAATTCTTCTTTCCATTCTCTTTTGATAGACATTCCCATTCTGGTATTCGCATAAAAGAAGTTTTTAAAGTTGTGATATTGTTATCAAGATTCAATTATGTAATTTTACGAGTCAAACTTATTGATTCACGATTTTGATTCATAAAATTACACGATTGAATTCTGATAACAATATCACAATTTGACACGTTATGAAAAATACCTCCTATAAAATCATATTTCTTTGAGATTTTTTTCTAATCAATTCATTGCATGTCTACCATATCATTTCCAACTATAATATCAAACAAAAATACCCCTTTCTAGTTTGTGCCGATGAATGTCGATACCTGGATCTACGTCTCTCGCTTTGACATGGGTGAGGGAAATATTAACAAATTAGAAAAATTAGGTTTTAAATCTAACATTAACATTTCTCCCAAATATTTATAACCCTTAAGATGGAATTCACTTTACATATATACTCTATGTTTCGATTTCCCACTACAACATGTCATTTTGGTGTTGTGGATGAAAAATGCCCTTTAAAAATTGAGGCCAAAGTCTGGTTTGTAGGGCTTAGGATAGCATGACATGGAATTGAAATTGCTTTGGTTACATATTTACAATATTTTTTCTATCGTTATAATTTTTACTCTATGAATGGTGAATCTATACCTACACAAACACAAAAAAACAAACATATAATTAGCTCATCATGCAAGCTAGATCAAAATTCCCCATGAAATTAGTTTGAAACATGAAAACAAGAAATGAAATGAAGAAAACAAGAACAAAGCTATCGAATCTTATTCTAATGAGAAAATTCTCAATCCCATGGGGGAATTGGTGTCATTTTGATGTGGAAAATGGCCCTTCCCCAATTCCTTGATGCAAAGTGATGATCTTTGGTGATGATTTTTGCTTCCTTGATGAAATTTGCAAATAACCTAGCTAAATTGATTACAAAATATGAAAAATTCTATGAACTCAAATGCTAAATGCCTATAGTGATTGTGCTCTTAGTTGATGGATCCAAGATTCAAATGAGAGTCTCCTATAAATAGGAGAGAATGATGGAGGAAGAGGGAAAATGGATGAATGTGGGACAAAAGACTAACCAATGAGAGAAGGCCACTTGCCCACATGTGATTGGAAGAGGAATGAGCACATTTTGATGAATGTGCACATAAATATGGTTAGGTGAAATTTGAAATTTGTGAAATGACAAGTTGGAGGGAGAGAAGAATAGAGTAAATGCCACTTGGCTCAAGGAAAAGGACATGTAAGAGGCTTTTAATGCCTTGTTGGATGTACTCATCCCTTTCGAAGGGATTTTCAAATTTGAGGAATATTCCCTCATTGATGCCAAGTTGAGAGAATATAGAAGAATTAATAAATCAAATAAAATAATTTATTGTGCAAGTTGCAAAATCTAGAGGATTTGATGGATTAGAATTAGCATTAATTAGGATTTGATATATTCAGATGAAGATTAGTTGATTTGACAATTTGATTTAGATTTTAGGATTTAAATAAATCAAAATGAGATGAATTAATGGATTTTAGATTTAATTAAATAAAGTTTGATTTATTTAATTAAAGAAGGTGGTGTTAGATTAAATCAAATAAAGATTAATTTACTTAATTTAAAGGAGATGACTTTAGAGAGTAATTAAATAAAGTGAATTATTTAATTACAAGAGGGGTTATCATTTAATCAAATAAAATAATTTAATTAATTAATAGAAGCGGGTGACTTAATCAGATAAATTTGATCTATTTAATTAAGAGAGGAAATATGATGAATTTAATCAAATAAAAATTATTCAATTAAATTGATTAGTAAAGGAGATGATTCAGGACTAACTGGTGTTAGTAAGATCAGGATCAGGTTTGTAGGATCAAGCTATATATTTTTCGTGTCTACATTTTGCCCCTCTTTGAAGCAATGTACCTATTGCATTGGTTCAAAGAAAAAACTGCCTAGATCAAAATTCAAAAAAAAAATTGATTTTTTTCAGTTGCCCTGCTGCTGCCTTAGTGAGAAGGATTATGTTGGTATACTGCCCCCTCAAGAGATCGGATGAAAATTTGGATTTTTGGGTGATCTCACGAAAAAAGAGGACAAGTTGCATGACGGGTCCAAAAAGGGTCCAAGATGCCAAAATCGTTCCAAAACATGAAAAAATGATGCAAAACGGCCCTCGATTGAGCGAAAATAGGATCGAGGATCCAAAACCCTAGTTGGACGACTAAACGAGGTAAAAAAACCCTAATTTTCAAGCTTAAATAGGCCTCAAGGGGTCACTTTCAATTCATTTGCACACTTAGCCCTTAAGAGATTTTTGCATTTTGAGCTTTGAGAACTATTCGAGATGGCACAACAATTACTTCCATGACACCTGTTTGATTGAGTGTGAGTGTACCAATGACCAGTCAACGTAGGACCACCGGTATGTGACCCTTACCCACCTTGTTTTTTTAATTTTTGAGCGCATTTAATAGGGTCAAAAGGTCAACCTAGGTCAAGCGACGCAGTTTAGCACCACATAAAGTGTATAATTAGTGTCGCATTTGAAAACTACGTCATTGTGGATCAGTTTGGAAATTAGGGTTAGGGGAAGAGTTAAGCACATGTCCAAACTGTGCCACTGTGGTTCATTCTAGCAATTTAGGTTTAAGAGCGTGGTCAAAATGCGATGTGGTGGAACAATTTGGAGTTTGCAAATAGTGTCGCATTTGTTGTTTCAATTGCAAAAGTTGAGGGCGGGATCCTAATTTTTTACGAAACTTGATGCTGTGGATTTTCTTGCACAAGAGGACCTAGGGATACTACATTCACGAGAGCACCGGTCCCCAATTCTGAGCTGGTTAGTTGGTATGCACGAGTTTCTCTAGGAGCACCTTGGGGAGATATGGTTGTGGTACGTTGTGTACGTAGCCCCCTTCCAGACACATTTGGGCATGATGATTGCCCTGGCAAAGCGTTGGCACAATGAGATGTCATCGTTTCACTTTCCCATGGGAGAGACTATAGTTACCCTGGAGGATGTCTGGCGCATCCTCTAACTACCCACCCATGGAGAGAGATTGATCTATGATGTGGATGCTGGGAGGGACACCTGCTATGATGTCATGGAGCTCGATGAGATCATCTTCGTCGAGGGGTAGATAGAGCTTGAGCATTATAGGGGCACAGTGCCCAATTTTAGATTGATTGTGGCTACTATCATCTCAGGCCTTGTGGCACCAGATCAGTACGACCAATATTTCAATCCAAAATGGGGGCTCATCTGGGAGTGGATGCTCCGAAAGAGATAGTGCTTTGCATGGGGGATAGCGATGTTGGCTTCTCTTTATCATGATTTACATGAGTTTTCCTACTTAGATAGCAGGGCCATTGGATCCAGAGTCATACTCCTACATGTATGGGCTTGGAAGCACATTGTCATGCTTCACCCACAGGTTACAGTGGTTTCCTTGAGCTAAATGATCCCATTGTCTAGCGATATGGAGGGGCACTGACTACCTTGAAACACATAGGGGTAGGCGACATTGCTCATTGGAGGAGGGTCATAGATGAGATGACCGTTTTTACACGGAGGCCCTAGCTCGGCATGCTTGCATGGTATGATGATGTACAAAAACTCTTCTTTGTGAGGCATGACAGGTTTATGCAGGGGAGGGAGCATACCATGATAGAAAGGTATCTCCTAGATAGAGTTGCCAGGTAATTTGAGGATAGGTAGGACCGTCTTGATGACCAGTACGTGGCGATCTTTACATGTACTATGAGGGAGACAACATGGGGCATAATGATTCTGGATGATGAGGTCGTGATATCCTTAAGACATCTGGTGGCTAGGGCATGGCCTTATGATTAGGGGAAAGGGGATGTAGGGGTCACAAAGGCATACACAACATGGTTCAAACCACCCCTGTGGTTGACAGATCTAGGTGTAGCACCCCTACGGCTAAGGCCCAGAGGCAGATCAACAGGCTGAGGACGGGGGCGGGGAGGCAGAAGAGACATACATGGAGATGGAGATGGGGGAAAAGGAGGAGGTGGACCACCTCCGAGATAGAGGGATCAGGTGCCCAGGGATGGGGAGAAGCAAAGAGACGGGGACAGGCAGCCCTGAGATGGGGCCCTGAGAGACCACCACCAGTAGCCTCTGCGAGACCATCAATAGTAGCCTCCACCACCACCACCACCATCGCAACCAGATTAGAGAGATGCCTTGGTACAACAGCTATAAGCATAGGTACAGGGTTTGCAGGCGTAGGTACAGGCATTGACTATCGAGAGAGACCAAGCTCGGTCAAAGAGGGATCAGGATATAGGCCAGAAACAACAGCTGGAGAGTATGGCCTCTACTTCCCAGGGTAGGACACTCTTAGTGAGGATGTACCGTGAGGCAGAATATTACAAATAGGTTGTACCATCAAGGGCCTAAGTACTAGATTACTCACAATAGATCGATATGAGATAGGAGGAGCATGCCAAGAGACAAGTGGGGGAGGGCAGTAGCCAGTAGGGCTAGCCTCATATTTTTTTATCAAAGACAACATTCTTTTTTATCTATGGGCTCCATTTTTTATAGCCCCGATTGTATTGTATAGACACCTTTTGATCTTGATCTTTGTACCATGACAGTTATACTTCTTATGATATATATGATATGGTTCAATTTGTTTATGAGATGTGTCCTATTTTACTTATGCATGATGGATGGATGTATTTAATTTCCTATATGCTATAACTTATGATATGCAGATGTTTATCGATGCTTATGGTTATGGATGCATTTATTTTTGTATATTTTCTTATGCAGAATGTGATGACGTGATGATGCAAATGTATGCTTAATAAACCTATATGTAAATACAATATTTTTTGATGTGAAATGATTATGATGATGTATGATATGAGATAACCTATGATATATAAATGGTTTTATGACATTATTTTGTGATTTATGAATGTAATGCAATAATATGAATGTAATAGTACAAATGATGTGATATGTAATGCACATGATTATGAGATGATGATGATGTGAGATGATGATGCTTTGTGGTATGACATACTTATCTTATGAATGCAATGTTATGATATGAAATGATGTTCTTTTACAATGATTGGTAATAATATGATAATGTGAGATGATCATGTCATGATTTATGAAATGCCAATGATTATGATATGTAACCAGATTACTATGATGTGATATGAATACGCAATAATTTATGGTGTATGCATATGATATGATATGTGATTATGCAATGGATGAATTAATAATTCTTTTGTGATAATACCTTAATAAGATGAATGCAAATTTATGATGTTTATGAGATTCTTTTTTAGAATAATGAATCTATATTAATGATGAAATGCAGTGCATCTATGTTTCCTATATGACATCATATGCATTATGCTAATGATATGTGGACACAGGGTGGATGCATTTTAGCGATGTTTTTGATTAACTATCATGGTACCATGTTAGTATGGAAAGAAGATGGAAGAAATAAGAAAATGAAAAGAGGATCCAACACCTACACCATTAATGATGATGATGATTTGTTTACTAGGAATTGGGATTTTAAAAGGGCCACTCACCTTATGTTTGGTAATACACATAGGTACAATGCATCAAGGTATAAAGAACCGGGATGGCATTATACCTAGTGTGATGGAATTTGACTTGATGATCAGGTAGGAGTAATCCTATTCACACTTGACATACAGAGCCTTATTCAGAATGCAGTTTAGATATTCTAAACATCTCGAACCAAAACATAGAATGCGAGCCTTCCTATGTGGTCAACAAGACACCTAAAACACCCTCCCTACAACCAAACAAAGCACGCATGACAAAGTTATTTTACAATAATATCCAACAAAAATAATAGATAAAAAGATAATGATCATTGCCCCATTCCTTTCTCTCTAAACCATTTTGATTAGGCATCATCAATAGGTCATTGGAATAAACACAAAATAAGATAAATCAAAAGACAAAGATCAAATAAACAAGCAAGCTAATGTTCTTCATACCGCTAGCCAAGACTAAACTACGGTGATGCCTGATGTTGATGTCCATTGTAGGAAGGATACATCCTAGGACATGTTGTTATCAAATAATTTTGGATTGACTGGATGATAAGCTATTGATACTCAGAGCTGACTAACTTGCTTACTTATTGACCTAGACTTCAGACTTTGATGATTGGGTTTTTACTTTAGAACCTGCTAGACTTGCTTCTGACTGGTTTGCCAAAGGGTGAAGATGATGATGATTTATTATGAATGAAATTATTGCAGGTGAAAGCGAGATGAATATGGATGGATTTTTTCAAATATTTGAATGTTTTGGTATATTTGAAACATTTTGAGGCTATTTTTGGTATTTTTTGGGATGTTTCGATTTTTGGATTTTCCAATTTTTTTTGGGGTTTTCTAAGATTTTGACCAAGAACCTAACCTAAAGACTTATCTAAGGGGCCTTAGGATCTGATCAACAAATTAGCCTTGCCTACGTTATACACGCAAAGACCACGTAGTTTGACTGACACAGACTCAGTTTATTGATGAGATATGAACAAAAAGATTGCTAATTTATTGTGACGGACTCTTAAAGGACTGACCTAGGGTGTCTCGGGGGATGACCAAGGATCAACCTTTCCTATGTTCAAGCTCAAAGATGATGTAGTTCGACAAGATGACTCCACTATTTTGATTTTTTGGATTTTCAACATGTTTTGGAATTTTTTATTTTTTGATTTTTTGGATTTCTTGAAATATTTTATAAATGTTTTTGGATTTTCGAAGGATTTTATGAATGCTTTTGGATTTTTGGATTTTAAGGAAGACTTCAAGGATATACACAAATCCAATCCGACGTAGGTAAAATAACATGCCCCCAATGTGATGCAATAGACTACTTCGATATAGGCAGGACAAACTAACCTTAGGAATGTGCCAAGTAGTACTAGGGTGGAACATGATACAAACATAAGATCAAGATATGATACAAACAAATATGAGTAAATGGAAGGATCAATGGAATGTGACGAGTGAATGTAAAATTTACATCATAAGCCATGAAGATCCTGGTGGATGGAGAGTTTTTTTTTTACACAAGGCGCATGTTTGCTAGGTTTTCATCAAGGTACTTGCCCAAAGTGCCACCAAAGTGGTTTTCAATAGAGAACGATTTTTCTCTTTACTATTTTTCAATCCTTTTTTTGATTTTTTTTTTTAGATTTTTTTGTATTTTTGCTTTTACCCTTAAAAGATCAGGCATAAAATTTTTTGAGATGGGAGCTATTCATGGGCTCCTACAGAGGCTCGCCTTTGGGCATTGATAGCTAGTATGCTCTTGATTTATAGCTCGTGGTGATGATTAATGGTACCAACCAGTTGGGCTCGAACTTGCCCTTGCCATTTGGATTTGGCACGTTCTTCTGATTCTCCTTCAATGCTAGCTCACTGACTTGGAAGGTCTGACTCCTTATTTTATTGTTGTAGCTTCACTTGAGGCGGTTTTGATAGAATTGAAAATGGTTTAAGGCATCCATACACCACTCATCCAGTAGCTCTAGCTCATTTAATCATGAGACCCAATATTCTTCATTTGTAATGAGATTTTGCAGTGATATTCTCAAGGACGAGAGCTCGATCTCAATGGGGAGGATGGCCTCTGATTCGTAAACTAGGGAGAAGGAGGTGGCACCTGTTGATGTGCAGACACTTGTGTAGTAAGCCCATAAGGCTATATTTAGCTATAGGTTCTAGTCACGACCAACATCATTGACTATTTTCTTGAGGATTTTCAAGATGGTTTTATTGGTAGCTTCTGCTTGGCCATTTCCTTGGGGATAATACGGAGTGGAAAAGTGATGTTGGATATTGAATTTTTGGCATAAGTCGCAAACATCCTAATTTTTGAAAGGTGTCCCATTATCTGAGATAATGGCTTGAGGGACACCATATCGAAAAATAAGGTAGTTCAAGATAAACTTGGATATCTACTTTCCTATTATATAGGTCATGGGAATGGCTTCCACCCACTTCATGAAAAACTTTGTGGTGGTGATGATAAACTTATGGCCATTGGATGAGGTGGGAGTGATTTTACAAATGAGATCGAGCCCCCACTGTGAAAATGGCCAAGTTGTGATAATTGGGTTGAGCTCCTGAGCTGGTGCATGGATGAGCTCCCCATACTGTTGACATTGCAAACACCTTTTAACATAGTCATGTGCGTCTCTTTCCATGGTAGGCCAATAGTACCCCGTCCTTAGCAGTTTCTTAGCCAAAGTCATACCACTCGAGTGTGAACCACAAATGTCATTATGTACCTTGGTTAAAGTAGTCAAGGATTCCTCAGTGTTTAAACAACGTAAAAGGGTCCCTTCGATGCTCCTACGGTATAATGTATCTCCTAGGATGACAAAACGGGATGAATTTTTGACAAAGGATCTTTTGAGGTTCATGGTTATGTCGGTGGGGAGAACTCCTATTCTCAGGTAGGTGTATATATCATGGTACCAGGGATCACCGGGACCAACGATTTTGCACACAAATTCAGACTCTGGTACCTTGAATGCTGGTACGAGAAGTTGCTCTACAAGGAATTCCTATTTTGGGACGTTGTATAGGATTTCTAGGAGTGATCCAATCGTAGCCATTACATCTGTTGCTCTGTTATTTTCTTTGGGTAGCTATTCAAATATGATATCAATGAAGGATTCCTTGAGAATTTCGACCAACTTCTTGTATGGAGTCAACTTGTCATCCTTTGTTTGATATTCATTATTCACTTGGTTGATTATGAGTTGCGAGTCTCTGTAGACCTTAAGTGCCATGATCTGCCACTACACTGCAATTCTCAACCCTATGAAAAGAGCCTCGTATTCGATGATGTTGTTTGTGCATGGGAGTGACAACTTGTATGATTTAGGTATGCAGTCCCCTTGTGGAGTGATGAAGAAGATTCCTACTCCTGACCCGTGTTGTGTGTAGGATTCATCAAAGTGCATTTTCCAGTGATCTGCTACACTAAGGTTGAAGATTGATTCATTGGGGAACTCTGAAATAAGTGAATTCTCTGCATATATTGGTGTTTCTGCCAATTGATCTACAATTTCTTGTCCTTTGATAGCCTTGTGTTCCACATACTCAATGTCATGCTCTGTCAGGATCATGACCCACTTCTTCGTTCGTCCTGTGAGAGTTGCTTTGGAAAGTAGGTAGTTGAGTGGGTCTATTTTTGCAATGAGCTTGATTTGATGTGCTAGCATGTAATGTCTAGATTTTTGTGCTGCAAACACGACTCCTAGGCAAGCTTTCTCAATGGGTGTGTAGTTTAGCTCATGTCCCACCATGGTCCTGCTGATGTAGTAGATAGCTCTTTCCTTTCCATTTTTGTCGTGTTGTGCCAAGAGAGTGCCAAGGGATGCTATTGTTGCTGATATATATATATAAGATCAAGGGTTTTCCTGGAATTGGTGGCATAAGGACTGGTGGTATGAGCAATTACTCCTTGATCTTGTTGAATACGTGGTCACATTTCTCTTCCCATTTGTATGCTACCCCCTTGTGGAGTAGATGAGAATATGTGATTTATTTATCTGCTAGTTGTGCTATGAATCAGCGGATGGACTGGAGTCTTCCTTGTAGGCCTCTTAGTTGCTTCAATGTCCTGGGTGCTTCCATTTCAAGGATTACCTTGACTTTGGTTGGGTCTAATCAATTCCTCTCATTGATATGATGTACCCTAGGAGCTTACCTGATTGTACCCCAAAGACACACTTCTTTGGATTAAGTCGGACCCTGTATTTTTCCAATCTATCAAAAATCAAGCTTAGGGCTAATATGTGATCCCGTCATTTCTTTGATTTAGCCAGTATGTCATCCACATAATCTTCCATAGTTTTATGGATCATGTCATGGAAGATCAGTGTCATGGCCCTCTGATAGGTTTCTACTACATTCTTCAACCCGAATGGCATCATATTCCAACAATATGTTTCCCATGGACAAGTGAAAGTTGTTTTATGTTGGTCCTCTTTAGCTATCATGATCTAATTGTATCCTAAGAATCCATCCATTAATGATAGCATCTCATGTCCTATTGTCATATCCACGATCATGTCAATATTTGGAAGTGGAAAGTCATCCTTGGGACATGCTTTGTTCAAATCTTTGAAATCCGTGCAAATGCAGATGCCCTAGTGGGCTTTGAAATAGGTACAAGGTTTGAGACCCACTCTGGATAATTGATCGGTCGTATGAACCCTGCATCTTGAAGCTTTTGTAATTCCATATTGACCAACAAGGCTATTTGGGGATGTATTTTTCTCAGCTTTTGTCTCACAGGCTTCGCTTTAGGATATACAACTAGGTGATGAACTACAACTTTTGGATCAAGTCCAGGCATGTCTATAGAGGTCCATGCAAATTTTATCTTTCTTTCCTTTAGGAACGATACTAGGAGTTCATGTTCTTCTATGAGAAGTGACTCGTCATAGAATTTTATGTCTGGTAGTTCCTTTGTTCCCAGATTAACTGGATTGCATTGTTTTTCTAGAAATGCTAACTTCTCTCGATGAATGGCACAAAGAGGAAGATTGAATCATTAATCCTTCGGCGCATTAGAGAGGTTTTCACCGTTGGACGTGTCCTTTATTTTTACTATTTTTGGGTCAAAGAGTGCCACAATGTGGTTTTCACTCGAAGACCTAGAGATTATTCTCATTTTTTCACTTTTGCAATTGAAGGATTCAATCATTTCCCCATAATAGGATTATGTATCCAGTATGATGTTGAACCCAACTTTATGATCTCTATATGGTACTCTATCCAGCAATCCCATGAATTTCGAGAGCGCCTAATAGTTTTTGAATGTGTCTAGAATTGGTGGTCCTCGTTGGTTGTAATCAATGAGTTGGGGATAGACTAGGCTTATTTCATGGGTTTGATGGTCTAACTCGAAATACAAGGTGTTGATCATGAATAGGGAGGAATCTTTGAAAAGTATAGGCAAGTCAGTTATGGGATCCTTGTCACTACTACACACATTGGTTATATCAAAGGTAAAGTTATCTAAGGGTAGACCTGTAGATATTGGTAGTTGAAGGGTGGTTGTTGATAGCTAAGGGGGAGTCTTGAATGCTTTAATGGGAGGATTTCTTCCATGTATGGTAATACTTAGAGGGGTACATCCAAGGCCAATATTTTTCATGCACTTTTTGACAATGATAGGTTCCAATCGGTCATTGTTGTTTTTTCCAAGACTTCCATTCCTGTTATAGCCCATGCCCAACATTAATTGAAGTCCTTTGTTAGCATCATCCATAGGAAGGGCTGGTATAGGTCTTTCATCCTAATAGAGGAGACTGGATATGTCTCTCTCCCCCACCATTTCTCGGTCAAGATCCCCCCAACTTCTAAATTGGGAGGGATCCTCTCTGAAGATTTGAGATGTTGTATTGGCGGGTTATGGTTGTCCATGTGATCTAGGGGATTGAAGTAACTCCCCTACCACAAAGGATCCTTTCTTCATTTTTTAATCCCCACACTCGTCTTGGATTATGACCTTGATTTCAGATATATCAGGAATGGCAGGTGTCTTTGTCCCAGAAGTGGAGACAATGTTAGTTAGGTCTATATATGGAGTTGAAGGGCCTTCATCATTCTTTGGGACTTGGGGGATTTTATAGTATTTTGCATCCAAGTTTTTGAAATAATCAAAGGGCTTAGGATCACTATAGATTGTGACCTCTTGATTTTGATATGAGAACTTGACACATTGATGGAAGGTTGATGCAACTGCTTGCATCCCATGCATCCATGGATGCTCCAGGAGGGTGTTATAAGGTAAATCAAGGTCTAGGACTTGACATGTGGTTTCCATAATGGCTGGCCCTACTTGAATATGGAGTTTGATAGTACCCCGAGACACTCTTTCTTGATCATCATAAGACCTGATTGTGATACCCTTTCCTTTTTTAATGGAATCCTCAAAGAATCCCATATTCTTTATGAGCTTGAGAGAACAGATGTTTAGACTTGCACCCCCATCCACCAAGACCCTTTTGAATTTGTTTTTATGAGCCAGGACCTCAAGGTGGAGTGTGTGATTGTGATATGGTTAGGTGGGGAAGTCCTAATCAAAAAATTTGAGGAGATTTGGGGTGGTAATGTTTTCGACCATAGCTTGCAATTTTTCAGTGTCAAGATTGGCAGAGACAGTAGATGAAGCCAATGCTTCTTCAAGGATTTCTCTATGGGTGGATGAATACTTCAGTAACTCCATGATGGAGATTTGAGCAGGAGTTCTTTTCAACTGGTCCAAGATGTTGTAGCCATTAGGAGTGGATTTTGAATTTGAGGTGGATGCCCTAGGTGGCTGTGATGACCCATCACAGGTGACTTTGTAATCACTTGTGGTGACTCCACAATCAACTTTGGCTCCCTTGATGCTAACAAAAGTGACCCATTCGCCTAGGGATACAACAACTTGGTCGTACACATGGTTCACATTGGCATACTTTTTTTCCCTTTGTTATTTCCCGTATTATGATCTGACATCATATTCGTGTAGATCTTAAGATCTTGATTTCATGCTGGTTGTTCCACGTTTATGATCTTGTCGTCGATGAGGTCTTGAATTATATTTTTCAGCTTCATGCAATTGGTTGTTGTGTGCTCCTTGATTCTATGATAATCACAAAGGTAATTTTCATTGTACTATGGTGATTTCACTTCGGGCTCTTGATAATTCTCATAAGTGGGTATTTTGATGAGATTCTCTTTTACCAATTTCTTCATGATGGATTTGACTGATTCCCCAAGGGCTGTAAAATTTCTCTTGGGGGGATATTTGTTTCATGGAGGTGGTCCTCCTTGATTATTCAGAGTATTGAATTGATTATTGGGTGGTTGTTGTGATACTGCATTGGTTTGCATGTTGTTGTGATTGTTGTTTTGCGGTTGCTTATATGTTTGGGTGTTCTATTTCAGAGCACTCGTTATGACCTTGACATCAACCACCATAATTAGTGACATTTTTTTTTTTCACCCACGTGTGAGGTTTTTCGTTATAGCTTGTGGAAGGGTAGTTGTCTTGATGTTATGGATATGTGGGTGTACCCCTTGTGCAATGATGGATCATTAGATGTTGAGCGCCTTGAAGATCAATTGGTCGTAAGTGGTGATGCACTGCATTTTTAGATGGAATGCCAAGGTTTTATCGAGATTGGAAATGATGGTGCAAATTTTTTGCTCCTTCGACATGGCCCACTTGCTCCTATTGGCCTCAGATCGCCATTGTTGTAGGAAGGAAGTGAATGATTCCCCCTTACCTTGTTTGAGCGTAGATAGTTCCTCTAGACTAACATCCATGCCAATGTTGAATGCATAATTCTTTATGAAAGTGTCTATGATTTCTTGGAACATTTTGATGCCAGTAGGTAAGCGAGAGAACCACTCTATAGTAGGTCCACCCAAGCTTTGAGGAAATATCCACATTAGATATGTATTGTTATATGTGACTTCCATACAATGTACTTGGAATTTCCTGATGTGATCCTCAGGGTTTCCCAACCCGCGATATTTATCAAATTTAGGGATTTCAAAACCCTTTGGGAATGGTACCATTGCAAGGCTCATGTTGAAAGGATAAGGGAATATATTGCTTGGTGTCCTCATTGTTTTCCCTGATTAGAGATCAAGCACTTGTTGCTAGAGAAATTTGATTTGTGTTGTCACATCATCTTGCGAATCAAGAGGTGGAGTGAATTTGTTCTAAAGTGGTTGAGGTGTTTGATTGATGGGTGGAGCGTTAGGTATGTTGGTGGGAGTTTGTTGCAAAATTTGTTGTGTGATTAAGGCTTGTTGCTATGCCTACATTTGTTGTTGTACCAACAACGCTTGTTGTTGTTCTTGTTTCTATTGTGCCAACAAAGCTTGTTGTTGATCTTGTTGCTACTAATCCAACAAAGCTTGTTGTTGGGATTATTGTTGAGCTTCTTATTGTTGTGCTTGATACTATTGCAGGGCTTGTTGATATGCTTGTTGTTGGGCTGCTTGCAGTTGTGCTTTCTGAGCTTGATATTGGGCTTGAGATTGAGCCTGTGCTTGTTGGGTTGCTTGGGTAGCCTGGGCAGCCTGTGCGGCTTGAGTGGCTTGAATTTCTTGCATAGCTTGGGTGCCTTGATGTTGTTGTAGTAAAGATTGGGCTTGGACAACCTGTTGCACTTGTTGTGCCACTAATTGTGCTTGCTATGTTGGCCAGCTAGCTGTGCAATTTGTTGATTTTGAATTTATTTCAAAATGCCTTTTGATAGGTGGCTTGTTGAGCTGCTTGCAACACAATGCTAAATGAGTTCACCATGTTGGGTTTTGGTGGTGGTGGTGGTGGATTAGGAATAGTGTTGGTTGTTGTGATGAGAGGGACCGTTTTATTGATAATTGGGGTTTGAGTGGTGGATGGTGTGATTGATATGCTTGGTCCTTGGGAGACCATGTTTTGAGATACTTGGGGGATGGTAGAGGATGTGTTGATTGTGGGGGTTGCCTGAAAGGTTTCCACCTATTCTTGCGATATCAATGGCAAGATGGGAGGATTCACTATGATGTTTTGATTTATGATTGGAGGGTTGCTCGGATTTTGTTTATTGATGGTGGGTAAAGGGGGAAGGCCTAACCCAAGGGGTGGTGCAGATGTCAAAAAAGAAGGTGGAAATGGTGGAAAAATGGGTGGTGTATTCCCTTGGAGATATGACAATGATGACGAGGGATCAAAGATTCCCCCTGATCCAAATAATCCACCTTCTCCTTGTGAGGTCATGGGGAGAGAGGTTTGCGTGTTGAGAGGATAAATCGGTGTTGCATGAAAAGAAGTTGGATGGGTAGGATCATGAAATGCAAGTGAAACATATGGGTGGAATGGATTCAATGGGATATATTGGCCCAATACGGTGTTTGCATCCAAATCTTGGTTTTTCACAAGAGGATGTGTTTGAAGTGCATGAAGCAATGAGCTTCCCTTGTTGACAATTGGTGGAGTTGGAGCAATGGATGATGTGATTTGCAGAATTATTTGGGTGATGCTTTGAAATGGAGGTGTGGGTGGGATTGGAGGCATGATCCCAAGAGGTTTCTCCATAATAGTGCTTACATCAAAATCAGAAGGGATTTTAGCCCATTCTTTTTCCAATTCAAGCATGTATTGGGAGGGATTGAGCCTCATCATGGCATTCGCAATTCTACGAGTATTGGTATTTTGAACCATTTCAATAATTTCATCTTGTGTCATCCCTAAGACATTATTGGTGATGTCTTCCACTTGACCTTCCTCCTGAGGATTTTGTGATGATAGAGGAAGATTGCTTAGGGGATTGCTTGATCCAATGGGATTCATTTCAGGAGCATTTTGGTTTAAATCACTCAAATTTGAATTTTCTTTCTTGATTTCCATGTTCTTCTTGTTTTGTGATCTAGTTTGCACCATAAAATAGGGATCAGTTTTCAAGAATATGTGAAATGAACCTTTAATTCTTTAGATTGATCTAACTTTAGGTACAAAAGAGGAAAACTAGGATGATTAAGGATCAAAGTATGATGATGAGACAAACGAGAGATGGATGATGTGAATGATTGAACTCTTTGAGAAATTTTGAAAGAGATACTAGACTTTAGGACTTGGTTTGATTTGATTTGATTCCGACCTTGGCTTGATTGGATTTGATTTTGGATATTGAACTCATAAAATCTAAGAGGTTGGATGTTGTCCTAGAGTAGACTTCTACACAAGATGATAATTTCACTAAGTGTGTAAAGAAGGATTCATCTATATACTCCTAGCCAAACAAGATGATTTTAGTTTTGATTTTATTTTTGAATTTTGAATAATGAGCTTATAAACCCCAAGATGTTGGATGTTATTAAGAGGTATTCTTGTTAACAAGGATTGATAATTTGACTAAATATGTGGAGAAGGATTCATCTACACACATCTAATCAAACAAGATGATTTGGATATACCAAGAGTCTAGCATGAATGATTTTTTCAATATTTCCAAGAGTTGTTGGTGAAATGATTTTTATTTAATGATTGATGGATGAGAATGATGATTTTGATCCTAGTTTAGACCTAGATAGAACTCCTTTCTACAAGACCTCGATATTGAAGAACATGCTTGGTACTCCCTATGTGAGAAATGAAATTTTTTGAAAGAGACTTGGATTTTGTTGACAATAAAATTCATACAAATTAGGATTGTTCTTTGATGCACGTTTGTAAAATTTGAAGGTCAATATTTCTCTAATTCGTAAAGCATAGACAAACGTTTCTTGTGAGCTTTTTGACTAAGACTTTTGGATTTTGGTTTTCGGATTTTGATCTTTTGGGAAATCATTTGGAAGAGCACATGTGTGGGATTCAATTGTTTCTAAGCTTTGCTTAATGACTTCCTTTTACCACAAACAATTCTTGATTAGCTTTTCCAAACTAGATGTTTAATGTCCTAATTGTTGTGCACTTTTTTGCACACACGCCCCACCAGAGGCGGGGACCCTCTTTTTTTTCTACATCTTTGTACCTTGGCTTTGTCAATTTCTGGTTTTTCTCTTTTTGGAAGTTATTTTGGGATTAAGTCTGAATTTGGTTTGATGGGGGTGGTATTTTGAAGCATTTTGGGGCCTTGGATTTTAGAAATGGGGATTTTTCAAGTGAATTTTCAAAGTGATGTTTAAATATTTTTGCACCAATGGATAGAGGACAAAAAATTAGGCCAAGTTTCTTTTTGAACTTTTTGAAAATTCATCCGGGGAAAAAAGTTATGGGGTTTCGAAGTTTTCCTTCAGATTTTTTTGCCATTTTCGGGAATTTCCACCCGGTCCGGATTTTTTCGGACATTTTCAGGGATTTCAGCCCAATCCAAATTTTTCCTGATTTTTTCGGGATTTTCCACCCTGTTCGTATTTTGGCGAATTTTGCCATTTTCGGGGATTTCCACCTGGTCTAGATTTTTTCAGGATTTTCCGTTGGTCCGGATTTTTTTGGATTTTTTCGAGATTTTTCGTCCCGTCCTGATTTTTCTGGGTTTTTTTCAAATTCAGGATTTTTTGCCTTGTCCGGATTTTTCTAGGTTTTTTTTACAAATTCGGGATTTTCCGCCCCTTCCGGATTTTGGCAGATTTCTGGCCATTTTTCGGGATTTTCCCTTCCTAGTGGATTTTTCCGAACTTCCTGTCACGATTTTCCTAAACTCTGAAAGTGTTAAATTTTTGAAATTTTATGAAGGAGTTGAAATTTCCAAGGGTTTATTTATGCTTAATTTTAATATTTTTTGGTTGGATTTTCACATGTGGGCTATTAATGATTATATCTGTTTTTCAGGATTAAATAAAAAAAGGGAGGATTTGCATATGGATTCGTGCCAGGAGGAAAATCTGGGAAATATTTAAAATGCACCTGCATATGAATCAGTGCCCAACTATTCAAATGAACCCAATTGCATAAGAATCTATGCCACAACCTCTCTATAGCTGGAATATATGTTTCAAATGTGGAGTGACGTGTGATGTTGTTTTCACTCTCCAATCATAATTTTTATTAAAATCGAGGTGGCAGATTGTTGAAATTCTTATTGTTCCTGGATGTAACTGCTTTTATGCTATTGGATGATGATGTACCACATTTTTAAGAACCCTAATGTGAATTCTTAGGGTTTTTTGGGGATTAATTGCAGCCATTAGATTGAATTTAATCCTAGCCCTTGATTTAAAGATGTAATATCTATAAAAGGCCAATGCCTTCTCATTTGTAAAGGCAACTAGAGTAGAAAAAGGTTAGGGAACAGCTGGTTAGAGGCTACAAAGCCAGAATTGGCTAAGTTAGAGGTTAGATTCTGCAAGTCAGTAGTTGTAGGAGAGGAGAGAAACTGAAAATTGTTATGTAATGCTGGAGAAGATAATGCAAACGGGTTGTTGATTTGGCAAACATTGTGTTATGTTTCAACAGTTTATGGTTTCTTGTTCTTGATTCTCAGTTAGATGTTAGTTTTCAGTTCTTTCATGATAATGGTGAAATGTTAATGATGTTGATCGATATCCGGTCCATACTTTTGGCAATTTGTCGATTGTAAGTTGCTGTGTAAAGTTAGTTTGGGCCTTATTTTGTGCTAAGTTCAACTGTGGATGCTTGTTTACATTGCACCATTTACTGGGTATGTGGATGAATGTTCATAGTCTGAAAATCTTCAGTTTCCTCAGAAGATTGCACCATTTTTGTAGAGTTGTAGGCTTGTCCTTGATTAAACAAAAATTAGTTTTATTGGAGATTTGTCTGTTTGTAGCATTCATCATTGTTGTGATTTATTTTAGGAGTAATTTTAATCTTAGGATCTCTTTTAAACTCTTATCTTTTTCTATTTCTTTTATTATCTGGGTTACATTTAAGAATCTGAGTATCAATATATTGCAAAATCTGATAAGTTTGAAGATTCAGTATTTGTTTGTAAGGCCCCTTGTGATTACCAACATTTTCACATTATCTTTGAGTTGTTTCACTACATTGTCAAGACCTGACATTAGAGACCTTGGGGTTATCTCTTTTCCCAAAGAGATTTACCTTTCAAGAGAGATAGGATATAATATTCAGTCTGAGTTGTTGTTGTGTAGAAAACACCATCAACAGATTGGCGCTAGAAGGAGGGTTGAATACTCAAGTTGGATCGATTTTTGTCTGTGATTTCTCCTGAGAGGTTCAAAAGAAGAACCAGATCTACTCCAGGAGAGGAAGAATTACAAGAGTTGCAAGCCCTTACTAGGTCAAGAAGGGCTAGAAGAAACGGAGAACCATCATCCATGCAACCAATCCCATCATCCCCATCATCTTCATTCTCATCATCCTCATCCTCCTGTTATTTTGAAGGAATTCTTGTTTCAGCAACCTAAACCAACCACTACTACTCCCACCTCCACCAATGGCTTTCCTGGCGAATAACCCCTCCCCTCTATTCTTCAACAACTACAATGCTATGCCAAAGAACCCTGGGAATTTTTGCTCTAGGTTTCACACAAATGATCCCAAAAGGACTACTGAAGAGC
Source organism: Sequoiadendron giganteum (assembly GCA_007115665.2). Taxonomy (NCBI): domain Eukaryota; kingdom Viridiplantae; phylum Streptophyta; class Pinopsida; order Cupressales; family Cupressaceae; genus Sequoiadendron; species Sequoiadendron giganteum. The sequence goes on along the minus strand of CM021104.1, from coordinate 110,638,029 downwards.
ACGTTAGGATTTTTAAAATTACCCTCTAGGATAGGGGAATTAATCATGAGGATGTTGCGTGCAGACTTTTCCCTTATTCTCTAGGAGATGCGGCATTCTATTGGTATAACCATCTTCCTGCTGGGTCTATCACTACTTGGCTTCAGTTGGAGATTGCATTTTTACAGAGATTTGGGGTCCCAATCAGTTCCAGTGGGCTTTATCTACAGTTTACTAGAGTAAAGAGGGAGGCGAATGAACCAATAGGGGCTTTCAATAATAGGTTCCATAGGGCTTATGCTAGGCTGCAACCCCCTTATGTTGTCAATGATGCCTCTGCCAGGGAGGTTTATTATGAGGCTTTGGATAGTTTGACATCTACCTTTGTGAAGTGGAGAGAAAACCCTCCTGATAGCCTACTTGAAGCTTATGATGTGGCTATTAAGGTGAGCACAGATTTGAGACAACACTTGTCTGGACCCCTGCCATCAGTTGGTCAAAAAGTTATGTTGGGTTCAACTCCTCAGTTGCCTTTGGTTTCACACCCAAGTCAACCCTTGAATCAAGCCCCACCCATGCCAAATTATAATCCAAATGTGAATCAACCTGCATTCTCTCACCAGCAAGCTAATGTACCCAGTTACTTGCAGAGCTCTGAGACATTTAACCAATCCTCGAACCATGGGTTTCATTCTGTTTATATGCATAATTTAGTTGTTGTTGTTCCTCCATCAGACAATGCAGATAGGGGGAGGTTGGATGAACTCACAGAGCTAGTAAATAAGTTGTCCACCGAAATCACCTACCTAAGGAACCAAAACAACCAACCTCAGGTCATCCAAAGGGAAAATCAGTTCAATTATGATCAAGATCAGGGGCAAAATCTCGATAGGGGACAATATTTTAAAGATCAACCATCAGGGCTAACATTTGATAAAAGGCAACTACAACGCCAAAATAGGACTCGGGATATAAGGCCTAACAATGGAGTCCTAACATCTTTGGAGCATCCAAACAATCAAGAAAAGCCTATAGCTAGTGTATATCTAGCAGAAGCAGTTGTATCCGGATGGTGTAGGCTTCATAACACCAATCAACACTCTGAATTAGACTATCAAGAATTCCAGACTGTTGCATCTATTTTCCAACAAAAGATCCAACATACCAACATAAATTTGAGTGGACAGGAGATAGTACCAGCTAATCCTTATGACATATCAGTCTTGGTGGTGGATCATGCACCATTTCCAAGGAGTGAAGAGAAAAAACCAGAGGAAAAACAAGACAAAAGTGTTGAAACAGAGTATGCATACAATGAAGAATCTATAGTTCAATCTTTTGAAGGTGATGAGGAGAATGGCAATGGTCCACTAGAGGTGGAAGAGCAAGTGTGGTTGTTGCATCATACAAGAGATACATAGAAAGATACATCAAACCAGTATCCAATGGAAGAATTTCAACAGGATGTTGAGGAGTGCCCGGTAGAAAAGTCAACTAGCATTGAAGCTGAGAAGGGCATAGCAGTACACACTAAGGTATCCCTAGAGGGGGTTGAGCTTTCAATTGAGGAGCCTCAACAAATTATCAATGAATGTCCCCTGAAACAAATTGAAGGAATCGATGTTGCTAAGAAAGGGGTTGATGTTCCTGAGGGTTATAGTTACAAGCTTGAACTTGTGCCAACAAGAGAATTCAGGGAGTCTTCTTATTCATCTAATTATGTTCTTTTTCTATCTATTGATGAACTGAATATTGAAGATTCACAAATTTTATGCATCAATGAGGGGATAGCTAATGTGGTTCATTTTGATGCACAGGAAAAATTGAATGATGCTGAAAACAGTAATATTACAGTTAAAATTGAGCACATGGTTGTAGGTGAAAATTTTCTTGAGGATCAGTTTGTCATGCCTCCTGATGAACATCTTGTTGAGACACTTGCCATGCATGATAAAGCTTATGTCGTTTCATCACTAATTCCTCATGAAGATACTCAAACAGGTGAAAAGTTCCATGATGTTAATTCTGAATTTGTTCAATCTAATTTTCACCCTGAATTGGTCATTGATGACTTTGATTTTGTTGTGCATGTTTCAAATGCAAGAGGAATACTACATCATCAGTTCAGACCTCCCGATCTCATGGATGTTAACTTTGCACGATTGGAGGATAATAAATTTAACATTCTGTTTGAACTAGCACCAGACCAGGTTGTTTCTTTCCTTGCTGAAACTTTTGTAGTTTATCATTTTGATTATGAAGGTTTAGGGAAGACAATGTGCATATGGATTTGTCATGGTTTTAAAGAGTTACCTCAATTTCTGATTATTCCTGTTGAGAATTTTGAGTTTGAATGTTGCATTGTTGAGGTTTATTTTGCTGAATATAAGGATGAATTTGCATTCTTGAGGACTATTATTACATTACTGCTTGTTTGTGCATTGATGAATTGTTTGGGGATGGGTCTTAGTCTACCTTGTCGGATCATGAGCCATTTTCAGTCTCTTTGAACATTATTTAGTCTATTTTCATTTTCTGTAGGATAGATTGCTTTAGGATTAATTTGCTTTGGTTAGTTTAGATGGCTTTAGTTTAGAATGCTTTTCTTTGCCTTTGGTTGGCTTTTGTGCTTCTTTTAGTTTCGGTTTGGTTTCTTGCTTTTCTTCTTCGGCTTGGGTTCCCCTGTTTTCTGTTGGGAGTGTCTTATTTGCACAACAACAATTATTTTATCTGAGACTGTTTTTGGTATTCCTTTTACAAACTCTAATCATCCTTCCAAGATATGTTGGTGAAATCTTCTATTCAATGTCACATGTGCTAAATATTTAAAGTGGACAAGTCATTGGATTGAATTAGCTCCTGAATGTGCTCAAATTTGACATTTTACACACATCTTAAGAATCCTAAGGTTGCCATAGGATCTTTGCGAGGTCTTATTAAGTGAAAAATCTTATATTTCTACTTCAGTGCCACTGTGATTCTCTACCATGAGTGTGAGCTTCATTGCTTACAAGTTGAAATGAAAGAATGAAAAGAAATTGAAATAAAAGAAAAGAAAGAAAAGAAAAGAAAATATTGAATATCAAAAGAAAGTGAGTTCAACCTTTTGGGGAAATCTGACTATCTCTATCGGGGCTATGGACACCTGACTAGCAATAGAGCTATGTTTGGGAGAATCATAGTGATAACTTCATCGGGGCTATGGACGTCTGACTGGCAGCGAGGCTCTATTCAGGTTGCTTTTGAAATTAGAATCTTTATATAGCTTAACATGACTGAACTTGGTTTCTTGCAACAACTTAAGGAGGGAAATTTATACACTTGCACACACTTGGATTTCCAACATAGGAAAGACTAGCTTGTCCATTGATTTTGAAACTTTAGTTTTCTGGTTGACTTGATGTGAGGATCAAAACCAGAGATTCTGGGTTCTTGATTCCAGTTTTTCATCGAAATGCTCTGAAGCATTTCCTCGATGGAGTTGCCATTTGTTGTGCACTTTTTTGCACACACACCCCACCAGAGGCGGGGACCCTCTTTTTTTCTACATATTTGTACCTTGGCTTTGTCAATTTCTGGTTTTTCTCTTTTTGGAGGTTATTTTGGGATTAACTCTGGATTTGGTTTGATGGGGGTGGTATTTTGAAGCATTTTGGAGCCTTGTATTTTAGAAATGGGGTTTTTCAAGTGAATTTTCAAAGTGATGTGTAAATATTTTTGCACCAATGGATAGAGGATGCAAAATTAGGCCAAGTTCCTTTTTGAACTTTTTGAAAATTCATCCGAGAAAAAAAGTTATGGGGTTTCGAAGTTTTCCTCCGGATTTTTTTGCCATTTTTGGGGATTTCCACCCGGTCCGGATTTTTCCGGACATTTTCGGGGATTTCTGCCCGGTCTAGATTTTTCTTGATTTTTTCAGGATTTTCCACCCTGTCCGGATTTTGGCGAATTTTGCTATTTTCGGGGATTTCCATTTTTTTGGGATTTTCTGCCTGATTCGGATTTTTTAGGGATTTTCCGTCCCGTCTGGATTTTTTCAGGTTTTTTTTCAAATTCGAGATTTTCCACCCCATCCGGATTTTTCTGGGTTTTTTTCAAATTCAAGATTTTCCGCCCCTTCCGAATTTTGGCGGATTTTTGGCCATTTTTCGGGATTTTCCCTTCCTGGTGGATTTTTCCGAACTTCCTGTCACGATTTTCCTGAACTCCGAAAGGGTTAAATTTCCAAAATTTTATGAAGGAGTTGAAATTCCCAAGGGTTTATTTATGCTTAATTTTAATATTTTTTGGTTGGATTTTCACATGTGGACTATTAATGATTTAATCTATTTTTCAAGATTAAATAAAAAAAGGGAGGACTTGCATATGGATTCGTGCCAGGAGGAAAATCTGGGAAATATTTAAAATGCACCTGCATATGAATCGGTGCCCAACTGTTCAAATGAACCCAATTGCATAAGAATCTGTGCCACAACCTGTCTACAATTGGAATATATGTTTCAAATGTGGAGTGACGTGTGATGCTATTTTCACTCTCCAATCATAATTTTTATTAAAATCGAGGTGGCAAATTGTTGAAATTTTTATTGTTCTTGGATGTAACTATTTTTATGCTATTGGATGATGATGTACCACATTTTTAAGAACCCTAATGTGAATTCTTAGGGTTTCTTGGGGATTAATTGCAGCCGTTGGATTGAATTTAATCCCGACCCTTGATTTAAAGATTTAATATCTATAAAAGGTCAGTGCCTTCTCATTTGTAAAGGTGAGTAGAGTAGAAAAAGGTTAGGGAACAGCTGGTTAGAGGCTGCAAAGCCAGAAATGGCTAAGTTAGAGGTTAGATTCTGCAAGTCAGTAGTTGTAGGAAAGGAGAGAAACTTCAAATTGTTATGTAATGCTAGAGAAGATAATGCAAACGGGTTGTTGATTTGGAAAACATTGTATTATGTTTCAATAGTTTATGGTTTCTTGTTCTTGATTCTTAGTTAGATGTTAGTTTTCAGTTCTTTCATGATAATGGTGAAATGCAAATGATGTTGATCGATCTCCGGTCCATACTTTTGGCAATTTGTTGATTGTAAGTTGCTGTGTAAAGTTAGTCTGGGCCTTATTTTGTGCTAAGTTCAACTGTGGATGCTTGTTTACATTGCACTATTTACTGGGTATGTGGATGAATGTTCATAGTCTGGAAATCTTCAATTTCCTCAGAAGATTGCACCATTTTTGCAGAATTGCAGGCTTGTCCTCAATTAAACAAAAATTGGTTTTATTGGAGATTTGTCCGTTTGTAGCATTCATCATTGTTGTGATTGATTTTAGGAGTAATTTTAATCTTAAGATCTCTTTTAAACTCTTATCTTTTGCTATTTTTTTTTATTATCTGGGTTACATTTAAGAATTTGAGTATCAATATATTGCAAAATTTGATAAGTTTGAAGATCCAATATTTGTTTGTAAGGCCCCTTGTGATTACCAACATTTTCACATTATCTTTGAGTTGTTTCACTGCATTGTCAAGACCTGACATTAGAGACCTTGGGGTTATCTCTTTTTCCATAGAGATTTACCTTTCAAGAGAGATAGGGTATCATATTCTGTCTGAGTTGTTGTTGTGCAAAAAACACCATCAACACTAATTTCTTCTCATCCCACAAAGTCCATTATATGGGAGTCAAAGAAATCAAGGCAAAAGTTCCCTAATGTTGACTTTAGTATGAAAAAATTATGATATAAATTCAAATACTTAGAAGCCTCTAAGGATGAAATCCCTAGGGTAAGCAAGAGCACTTGAATTTATCTAAGGTATTTGTTCCCTCTAAAGGGTTTGAAATTTTGAAGACTTTGTGAATTTTTGTTTTTCAAGCGTTTTAGATCCAAGCAGCACAATCCTAGGATAAAATAAGACAATATTTGTTGAGTTCCCACTTGGATAAATCCAACTACGCCTACTCTTAGTGGATGATTAGATGCTTGACCACACAGGCCCCCCCTTACAATGCACTCACTTCTCGGGTCAACCAAGCATAAATACCCATGAAACTCCCATGGTATACTTCTCATCTCTACCAAGATCCGTAAAAAATGTGGAACGACTTTTAGTATAATTGTTCTTGCACCAACAAATAGATAGGGATTTTGGATTTTACACAATTTTGGCTCATAATCAAGGCACCCATTCAGAAAGCCACACGAGAGGCAAGATCAACTCATATAAAGAGTATCACCTGTTTGTCCATAGGAGTTCCTGTAATTATGAGATTTCCTCAACATTCGAATTTCTATACCGGTTGGGAGTAGCTTGGTGTTTAGCTCGTTACCAGCTTGAGTCATTCCCTTGGAGTGAGTACTTTTTCCCACTAAGGTAGGCTCTCTAAAGGTGAACAATAGGGAAGAAGTGTATTTTTAGTTCGACCACCTAACACATTTAGGTGGGAGAACACACAATACCTTTTCTTCACACTCGCAAGGTTTGTTCAATTTTAAGAATCCAAATTGAAATGTGGAGGTAATCACTTATACAACCTAATATCACAAAAAACTTTTGGTTCTCAAGATTATCGTGAGGTGCGAGAGAAGTGCATACTTCTTTTTAAATGATATTAATTTGGATAAGGGATTACAAAACAAAGAGTACACATGTTCATTTTAACCACAAAGCAATGATATGAATTATTTTTAAGTACCAACTTTGAAGTGTCAAATTTGTTTGTTCATTTATTAAGTCCAAAACAAAATATAGTAAGTTTTCCTATGGTTCTTTTTAATCCCTTTGTTTTGTTCTTTTAAAGTCCAAATTTTTTTTATTGAGTCCTAAAAAGCAAGAAGATGAAAAATCCTTGGAAATGGGATTATAATTTCTCCCTAAAGTGTTTAAAAAAAATTGATACAATGAGATGATGATGTCATAAGGAACTCTTGGTCTTTGTTTCCTTCCTTCACTTTTGATCAAGCCAACTTGCAAAAACTAGTTAATACTGCAAAAATGGAGACTAAAAAACTAATTGGAAGTCAAAATAACCAAAATGAAAAAAACACATGTTAAAATTAATTTGAAAAATCCCTTTTACTCAACCCCAAAGGCTCAATCTGTATATGCGGTGCAGTTTGAGAAAGTCGGTGATGCTATATAGCACCGCTGAGGACTGATAGCAGCGCTCTGCACAAAAATAATGAGTGCGATTACGACACTATTTCGTCAAGCAACGAAGTTTGAAATTTGGCCAACCAGTGATGTAGTTTGAAATTCAAATTTTCCGGCGGGAAGACTTCAACATCATAGTTTGGAGTTTGTAGCGACACTCTATTGTGCTGCTAGACTGATAGCTATGGAGTTTCCTATAGACACAAAATATTAGCAAAAAATCACGGAGTTTTGAGAAAAACGTGTTAGTTTTCTCTAGATTCGCCCTCCTTCTAGCGCCAAAATATGAATGGTGAATTGATATCTGCATAAACACAAAAAAACAAACATACAATTAGCTCATCACGCAAGTTAGATCAACGTTCCCCATGAAATTAGTTTGAAACATGAAAACAAGAAATGAAATGACGAAAACAAGAACAAAGCTATCAAATCCTATTCTAATGAGCAAACTCTCAATCCCATGGGGGAATTGGTGTCATTTTGATGTGGAAAATGGCCCTTTCCCAATTCTTGGATGCAAAGTGATGATCTTTGGTGATGATTGTTGCTTCCTTGATGAAATTTGCAAATAACCTAGCTAAATTGATTACAAAATATGGAAAATGCTATGAACTTAAATGCTAAATGCCTATAGTGATTGTGCTCTTAGTTGATGGATCCAAGATTCAAATGAGAGTCTCCTATAAATAGGAGAGAATGATGGAGGAAGAGGAAAAATGGATGAATATGGGGCAAAAGACCAACCAATGAGAGAAGGCCACTTGTCCACATATGATTGGAAGAGGAATGAGCACATTTTGATGAATGTGCACATAAATATGGTTAGGTGGAATTTGAAATTTGTGAAATGACAAGTTGGAGGGAGAGAAGAATTGAGTAAATGCCACTTGGCTCAAGGCAAAGGACATGCAAGAGGCCTTTAATGCCTTGTTGGATGTACTCATCCCTTTTGGAGGGATTTTTAAATTTGAAAAATATTCCCTCATTGATGCTAAGTTGAGAGAAAATAGAAGAATTAATAAATCAAATAAAATGATTTATTGTGCAAGTTGCAAAATCTAGAGGATTTGATGGATTAGGATTAACATTAATCAGGATTTGATTAATTTAGATGAAGATTAGCTGATTTGACAATTTGATTTAGATTTTAGGATTTAAATAAATCAAAATGAGATGAATTTGTGATCCTTTTAAAATGCTACTCCTAATGTGAGATGCTAAACAAAACTAATGATGCAATAACAAAAGCAATAACACTAAAAGATGACACCTCAATAAGATTAGCATAAGAAAATGATGAAGCAAAGAAGTAAGATAAAACAATTGATGATTGAAGTTGGTTAAACCTTTCCTTTGCTGCTCCTTCCTTGGTTGGCCCTTTGATTTTTGAAGAGTTGTGTGATCCTTGGATGGCAATGGAGTTGAATGGATGCAAAATGAATTGATGATGCTAAGTATTATGATGGATGAGAGCTCAAATGGTAAATTTGTAAGAGTTTGTTTGCAAAAGAATTGATACCTAAAATGAGGGAAATGAGGGGATATTTATAGGCTAATTGGAATTCTCTAGAGAATTCAACGGTTGGGATTGATCCAACAAGATCAAGATGAAGGGTTATGGTGAGTTGAGGACTCACAAGCCCTCACATCTTGACATGTGGAATGTGAGATGTCTTAGAGTGGAGTGATGTGGAAATGAGGTGGAAGAGAAGGATAAGAGGTGGAAAGGAAGTACATAAGGTTGATGAAGGACAAGTACCTTTGAGGTATCTTGGGGGATGAGAAGATTTCCTCAAAAATGAACTTCTTGTCCCCAAATGAGGATGAAAGAGACTTTTGAGGAATTTTAGAATTCCTCAAAAATCTCCATGGGAAAAGGTGAAGTGTGTGGAAAAAATATTGGAGAGTTTATTGGATAAAAGGAGGTCTCCAAAAAGCTGGAGATTTGTCACATGTGGGTGATGTGACAAGTCCAAGATTCTAGAAGCCTTGGGCACATGTAAAATGACATGTCACATTTGCATGGGGGATGAGGAAGACCTTGGAAAGACAAAAGTGAATTAAAAATTCACATGGGGAAGAGAGGAACCTTGGAAAAATAAATGTGAATTAAAAATTCACATGGGAAAGAGAGTCCAGACTAAAAATGGTAAGTGGAAAGGTTGACTAGAAAAGGTAAGCTAAATGTGGTTAATGATTTTGATTAAGGTTGTGCAAACAGATTAAAGTAATTAATAAGAGATTAGAGGCAAGTGGGAGATTATGGAGGATGTGACACTTAATAAAGATTAAGCGGTGCACATCCTAATAACAGATTAATTAATTTAATCTGGATTAAAAGAGGGTTATAAAGAATGTGACAAGGAGAGAGAAAAAGGGGAATTAAAAATTGATTTTAATCCAAATGGGTTAAGAGACTAAATTAAATAATTTGTCATATTTATTTAATTTAGAGAAGAAAAGGGATGGGGTAAAGTATTTAATTTATTTTAACTACATACTTTAGGAACCTTAGGCAGAAAATGAAATAATGATTAAATAAATTATTTAATCACTATTAATGAAATAGATGAATAGAGTAGACGATTTTGATCATATGGAAGTGATCAAATTTGGATGTCTACAAAATTAATGGATTTTATATTTAATTAAATAAAGTTTTATTTATTTAATTAGAGAAGGTGGTGTTAGATTAAATAAAAAAAAAATTAATATATTTAATTTAAAGGAGATGACTTTAGAGAGTAATTAAATAAAATGAATTATTTAATTATAAGAGAGATTGTCAAATTAATAAAATAAAATAATTTATTTAATTAATAGAAGCAGGTGACTTAATCAGATAAATTTGATTTATTTAATTAAGAGAGGAAATATGATGAATTTAATCAAATGAAGATAATTCAATTAAATTGATTAGTAAAGGAGATGATCCAAGATGAACTGGTGTTAGTAAGATTAGGATCAAGTGTGTAGGTGTATAGGCGTGAATTTGCACCCCTAACGCAAATTCCCCTTTACCCCCTTACACTTTAAAAAACCTAAGGTGGAGGCTTAATTCCACTTAATTTCATTGCTCCCATCACACTTGGTGCCTTTTTTGTGTGTCAATGGAGGCATTTCTGTTGGGGATGCCCGCACGACACACGAACAGTCATGCGACATGCTTACGTCCCTGACAGATTTGTATGACTAGAGTCTACAGAAATGTTACACTTCCTATTGGAAGTCAAAGTGTAACGCCTCCCTTCGGCTGGCTGACCCGAATATGGTCATTTTTCATCCTCTTCCTTCATATTCCTCACTCTATCATCCATTCTCAAGTTTGGTAGGATCTTGAGTTCATCTCTTCATATTTTCTCCACTCTTTCAAGCATCCACAAGCTTTGTAGCAGCACTTCACACTTCATAGCAACAATCTATCACTCCATCACTCTGATAGTGTGAGCACATGACAAACACCATTACAACAGAGGCTTGAGTTCCTCTCATTTTCTCCTCCACAAGCCTTAAGCGCTTTGGACGGAGGTGGTAAGATCCTCTATCTTCTCTATCATTTGATTGAGTAGGAACTTACTATTTTTTAGTGTCTTTTGCTTACATAGCTTGTATTCCCTTATTTATCATTATTTATATCATTGCAAACTTGGTTGTTCGTGGAGGTGGAAACACCAAAATAGGGGTCCGACTAAGACAGATCCCTAATCAACCCCCAACATTTTCTCGCTTTTCTATGTGTAGGTGGAGAGATCTTGGAGCAAGTTGGCAAGAAGCTTGTTGTGCAAAATTGTCTTCTTCACCCTTGTGGTAATCTATTTCCTTTATCACGTTCGTCTTTATGTTTCACTCTTCTTAATCTCATTCTGTCATTCTAGAAACTTCTAAACTAGGATGATAGTCCTTTCTTAGGGATTAAACCTCATCTCTCTAGTTTTTTGGCCGTATGAACGCCATCACACTTGTGAGATGCCAACGTGCCATTTTGTCATCCCAAAACTGTGCTTATGTCCTCCAACAAAGAGCTACTTGAGATGCAGAGTTGACCTTGAAACCAAATCACCTAGTCTCCTTTCAAATCTCGGGCTTGCAGAGTGATTGAAGGATCTCATAATCCTCATTATTCTCATCCCATTCATCCTAACGCTCCTTTAAACCGAGGTAAGTTAGGGCATCCATACTGCTCTCAGCCTTTCATGACCTGGGGTCTTACAGTGGTTCGTCCCCCTCTCTTACATTTTTGGTGAACCCGATGTGAACCAACATCTACCCATTCGTCGGTGTCCTGAGCCTTTTCTCTTATACCTTTTGGTCATTGTACCTTTGTGTGTTGTGAAAGTTTATGAGCATCACAACCTAGTCTACGACCTTTGGGCACATAGTCAGATGAATTATGTGACACCTTCCGATGGAGAAGATGAAGGTCTCTTCTAGTTTCACTACTAGCCTTTTCTCTAGTTTTGTGGTTGGTCTGTCTGCACAGGAGCATGTATCGCGGGGCGAATCTAGGTTCCTTGACAAAATTGATCGCATCCCTACCCCTCCTGCATCATCGACCTCCTCCTCCGTAGACGAGCATGAGGTCGTCCATATCCCTTCTGAATATGTCGTTAGTCTTAGTAAAGGGTTAGGTGCATTGGAAAATCACCTGGAAGGAAACCCAGAGCTGGCTAGGGCTGCTAAAGTAATCAGTGAAATAAGATATATGGTATGAAAATACCGAACAAACGTAGAACTCTTGGCTAGTCTCATTGGTCTGGCTAAAGCATGCACTACAACAAAATAGGAAATTAGCACCTAAGATAGCACCGGATTTTAGTGCATTTGATTTCATGAATTGGGCACTTTTATTGACACAAAATTCGACACAAATTGGTATGTTCACTTCGGCGCCAAATTTAGCACCGAATTTAGTGCCAGGTTTAGCACCGCGTTTAGCACCGACTTTTGTTGCTTCCAGTTTGGCTTCCAATTTTGCTTCTACTTTTCCTTCTTGTGTTGCTTCTAGTTTTGCTTCCAAGTTTTCTTTCATTTTTGCTTCAGGTTTTGCTTCCAGGTTTGCTTCCAGTTTTGCTTCTAATTTTGCTTCCGATATAACGTTGCTTCTTGCATCTAGATTTGCTTCCATTTTTTCATCTTTTGTTGCTTCTAATATGGCTTCTATTATTGCATATTTTGTTGCTTCTAAAATTGCTTCCATGATTACTTCTTTGTTTGCTACCTGAATTGCTTCTATTTTTTCTTCCTAGATAATGTCAAGTTTTCCTTCCAAGATTGCTTCTAGTTTGGCTTCCATTGTTGCTTCCTCTTTTGCTTCTGAAAATGCTTCTTGTTTTGCTTCCATTTATTAATTTAATATGTTTCATTTCACTTTAATTAGTTAAATATATCATGCCTCTTAAATAGCTCATATGATTGAATAAAAAGATAATTATTATAACATGATCATCATTTATAATTAAAAAAAGTGATTCAAATATCTATATAAGTAGATCAAAAAAAGTGATTAAAACAAGTGAGTCAAATATGCCACTAGATTAATAACATGTCAAAATGATACATGTCCAACAGTCGACATAAGTCAAAATGATATATGTACAAGTGATATAAGTAAAAATGATAAATTATATAGCTCAAAATGATACACGTCAAAATGATATATGTCCAAATGATATAAGTCAAAATGATATAAGTCAAAATGATACATGTCAAAATGATACAACTCAATAATATGGTACTGCAAGCCATGAAAATGATACATATTATAGTAACCATGAAAAGAGGCATCATAACAATATATCAACAATGATCCATGATGCAGTCTATATGATCATGAATGTCACTGGCTACTACTAGCAATTGCCTCATCATCATCATCACAATCATGATCATCATCATTGTAATCATCATCCTCTACCATGTGATATATACCGGAACCAACATATTTTTGGATCTATATCATGAGGATCATCTTGATTTTCTGGAAGACCCGTTCTCTACAAAAAAAAATCAATTAAAATGAAAAGTTATTATTTATTTCATGCAATAATTTATTTTTTTGTTATATACCTAATATTACAACATGTTAAACGAAACCATGATCATATTACATCATATCAAAGTGCACATACCATAATATTTTTTTTTTTAAATATAGCTAATATGTCATTCCAATGATGTAAAACATGCAAAAATTCTAATAAACGCTAGTAAAATATGCCAATATTTGGTGGAAGAGGAAGAAAGATAACTGGAACTCTGGAGGCCCACCATAATGGATTTCAATATTCAACCATGAGAGTAGAAGAGAGAGCTGATATCATGTATCAAAACATTAAGCATGCATTCTTCCAGCCAGTGGAGAAGGAGATGATTACTTTGTTTCATTTTCATTTGCATAACCATATCATGGTGTGAACCAAGAAGACCAAGGATGTCCAGTTTTATGTGGAGGTAATGGATGTGGTCCAAAATTTAGGAGGGTCAAGAAGGTCAACGTATTATCTTGATGAAATTGAGGAAGAACAACAAGAGAGGGACAAGAAAAATAAAATCAATGCAGAGTTTCAAGGATTTGTCAAGCGAGTAACAGAGCTATGGGAGCAACCTCATCTAAAATATTTTGAACTAGAGTTTGATATACCATTTAGAGAGCTTGGTTTTCATGGAGTTCCTTTCAAAGCATCTGCTTTTATTGTTCCTATAGTAAACTATTTGGTAGAGTTGGTAGAATTACCTTTCTTAGTAATCACTATTAGTGAGATTGAGATTGTTAACCTTGAGAGAGTAGGACCTGGGAAAAAGACATTTGATATGGCTATTGTTTTCATCCTATACAAACATTGCAAGAAAAGTTAAGCTAGCATCAAATAACCAACAATTTTGAAAATAGCATAAAAAAATTTAGTTGCTGCTATGTCAGGAATAAAATAAAAGGAAACAATGTTCCTTCTAGTGGCTTGATGATTGTATATGAGGATTTATTGAATTTCAGTGGAGTAAAATGAAAAATAAAAGTAGTTGATTCATATAATATATGTACATTAAATAGTTTATGATGCAAAATTATTTTTGATGCCTTCTATAGCTAAATGCTACATTCATTTCAGGCATTAAGAAAATTCATCCCACCTAGAGTTTGTGTGACATTGTTTTTTCCTTAGAATCATTTTTGAAATCATCACCCTCAGCTTGATTTAGGATAAAACGTCAATAATGAGCAAATTAACAAAAAATCAAAAGTGAATAATACATAATCTATGTTGTAAAGTTAAAAAGTCTTATAAAAATACATATAAAACTCCAAAATATTTTCCATTTGTTCTCTAAAGTGTAGTCCAATCACCCAAAGAAAGAAACATATATCTTATTACTATTTAAATCAAAACAAGATATTTGATATACAATTCAAAACATCAGCATATGAGCTAATTTGTTAAAGTACTTGTTCTCCTTTAAGTACCGATTCATTGATAAACTCAATTTGGTCCTCAAATACATACCTGTCACAAGTTTCAAAGGAATATATCATGAGAATTTGACCATGACTATATGTAACAATATAAAACATTCATAATCAGACACGAGTGCTTACAAATTCTACTACACATTGATGCATTCTTCATGTTGAAATGAGTGTTTAGAGCTATGATAACCACATTCATGTCTTGAGGGAATCTCACTATCTAAGGAAGAAGTCAAAGTGCCTTGAAGCAGCAATAGCATTCAACATCGACCATATGGTGTCTACATTTAAATAATTTAGAATGGTCAAGTTCACTGAAATGCACCTTGTGATTGGAAAGAAATAGACCATAACTCCCTATAAAATAGGAAATTGGCAAAGAAAGAGAAAACAATCCCTTGCAAACTAATTATAAATTAGTAGCTTGAGAAACTTCTTAGAGGCTTACACAAGTGATCTTGCAAAAATCTGTTTGTGTCTTTGAAGACCTTTGAAGCCCACCATGCTCTACATCAATCATCTCCATTTTTGTCTTGTTCAGAGAAAAATGAAGATACAAAAAAACAGTGCAATTATCTTGTGAAGTGGGTTCTGAAAAATGAAAATGTAAAATACTTGCAAGAAAGGAGAAGGATATGAAGAATATTACAAACCCATGGTTTAGGGTTTCTGGGCCGAGCCCGAAATGTGGAAGGATTTATTTTGCTTTCTAAGAAGTGAAAGATCGTGCCAAAAGGCTTGAACTCATTTTTTTGAGAGCTCGTCTCTACAATAGGAGTCATGGGTTTTTGAAAAACACCAGATCAAAGACAAACCCATAATTCCATTGAATAGAACCCGCACCCATAATCATGGAGCCATGAAGGAGGCTCAAAAATATAATAAAGAAAAGTTTACACTCTATTCCTTTTGGAAATATTCTAGCGAGGCCGCGACCAAGCTATCACCAGGAAAGAGAAAAAATACAAAAATAAAAAAATCTTTCATCGTTTGATCAAACCAAATATGAAGAGTATGATTTGTTTCATTTCTTTTGCTAGTGAGCTAAGTCCAGAGAAGTCGAGCCAAGATAGAAGGGTTACAAAATGAGGATGCATGGTAGAAATAAAACACCCATTCATTTGTATCTATTGAGCTTGTTTTGATAGAAAACAAAGGTAAGATACAAAGAAATGGTGCATAGAAACTTACTCAACTTCTGTTGTTCGAAGAAATGCAAGCTCCAGAAGTGCTTTGATGTCAGCCTCAAGACAAGCAAGGCATCAACAGAGTAAAGCAAGATGAAAATGCATGAGAATCTGAGAAGGAATTTCTTTGAAAACGCATTCAGATAAGTGGAAACAAATGATGAACCATGAAAGCTTTACTTGATTCAGCCTCAACGAAAATTTTTGTGGAGAAAATCTCAAAATTAGTGACAAAATTGATAGATACTCCTTCAGAAAGCTCGAGGTTTCAAACTCTAATGATGGCGGCATGTGCAGGGAAAGGGAGCTCGAAAAAACCAAGTGAAAATGAGAGTTAAAAATTAGGGCTTGGGTATTTTGTTCTAACTCATCATGGCGAAAAAAATATTGATGTGAAAAAACTCAAATATGTTTAATCATTAAATCTTTTAATATTCAAATAAATTTAGAAAACAAAATACATATATTTTATAATAAAAAATTACTATTATCTATTAAATTCATAAGTGTTAAGTTCATGCTTTTACCTCTATACCGCTGGACGATTGTGAGAGAGGTGCGGTAGCACAATATACCGCCATACCGTGAGAGATTTCTTACTACATGGCGGTAGTGTGGTGTATACCACCATACCGCGAGAGGATTCTCACTATTTGGTAGTAGTGCGGTGTTTACCGCCATACCGCAAGAGGCTTCTGACTGTCTAGCGGTAGTGCGGTATACCGCCACCCCACGAAAGCCTTCTAGTAGTGGGGTTGCAGTGTATACTGCTCTACCACATATGTTGCTCACCTTCCTGATGGTATAGCGGTGTATGCTTTTGATTATTACTTGAAGAGTGTCCATGAGACAAGCTTATTTGTCTTACCGATATCTCAATGTATCATCGACATTAGATCTTATGTTCCTTTGATGTTGGTTGTTGGTGTTGATGAGACAAGTTAATATCTCTTGCCGATATGCCACTGTCTAAATCTGGTGCTAAATCTAGTGCTAAATCCCTAGCGCTAAATCCGATGCTAAATTCAGCGCTAAACCCGGTGCTAAATCTAGAACCACTAAATCCAGTGCTAAACTCGACGCTAAATCTGGTGCTAAATCCGACGCTAATTAGTGCCTGATTTAGCGCCTACTTGTCCTGATCAGCGCAAAAAATGCCAAAAATGGCACCAGCCTGATAAATAGCACTGACTTTTTCAAAAAATTGGAGAAAAATACATTAAAATAGTGGGTGGAAGCAAAAAAGGGAGCTGATCACAGGGATTTGTTGTAGTGATGTGCCCCTTCGAACTGTAGTCACATGGTAAGAGGTGGCCTCTTTGAGGAACATGAGAGACAACTGGAAATGTGGATACCTCCTACATATATATACATGGATGCCGCGGTCCCTTTGGTCAGTGTGCCTGCCACTTCCGAAAACTCTGAAACTATCAAAGTGAACAAAAACCCTTTAGGTTTCCACTTCACCCCTTCTGTCACCTCAAGTAGTGGAGGATTTGGTGAGATGATCAGTGGGGGCTTTGTTGGTGGAAACTTCAGAAGTGGAGGTGGTATTGGTGGAGGCGATTCCGATGGAGGTCATAGTGGTGGCCTTGGAGGTGGTGGTGGCTCTGGTGGAGGTCACACTAGTGGCGTTGGCATTGGTGGTGGCTCTGGTGGTAGTCACAATGGTGATTTAGGTAGTATCTCTGGTGGTGGTTCCAATGGTCCTATGTCTTCTAATGACCCTATTTTGAATACCCTTCTTTAGAATATGGGAAAGATGCAGAACCAGCTGGCGAACCTTTCCCAAGCTTCAACTCAACCTATTTTCAAACCCTTCTTTTGACACAGCCCATTGTCGGTTGCAATTCTAAATACTCCTTTTCCGCAAGGGATGGAGATTCCTAAATTCGAGAAATATAGTGGTAAAGGGGACCTGTAGACACATGTGTCCACCTTTAACGCCTTATGCACAAAATTTTTCCATCATAATGGGTTGATGGAAAAACTATTTCCTCGATCCCTCAAGGATACAACACTCGAGTGGTATTGTTCCTTGCCTGACAATTCCATCTTTACATTCGATCAGCTTGTGAACCAGTTCCTACAACAATTCCAAGCCAACATCGGGCCGAAGATGACCTTATCTGACCTTGTTCAATGTAAATAAGGGGATACTAAGAAGATTACTGACTTTATAGCGCAATATCAAGTGCTCTTTTCACAAATATTTTACCTGTTATCTGACTCTGATGTACAAAATGTGTTCATAGGGAACTTAGAAAGGCCTTGGCAAGAGAAGTTTTCCCTTATGAAATACCCTTATTTTGCACATCTATGTGCAACAATACGGGAGTACCAACAGACGATGGTTCAGTTCGAGGGTTCCTCATCGCGCTCCCGTCCTGAAGGGAAGTCTATCATATCAATCTCTGGAAAAGGTAAAGTCATTGTGAATGTAGTAGCCGCTGTGGATAACAATGGCCTCAGACGTGACCGAAAGTTTATGAAGTTATCAAAATCCTATTCTTCCATCTTACATAAGTTGTAAAGGATACAATTGTTAACTTGCCAACCCCTAGACCAGTTAGGGAACCATATCCTAAGTGGTATGAGGCAAATACGTATTTTCAATACCATCAAGTTAATGGACATGATACCAAACACTACATGCGCTTGCACCATGAGATACAAGATCTCATCGAGGACAACACTATCCATCTTGATGGGAACAAACAAAACAAGAACAAATCGGTGGTGAAAGCTAATAGTGAATTACAGATATACATGGACCCATTCCCGTCACATTCTACTAACATGATTATCGATCCCTTCGATTTTGTTTCTTACCCCGAGGCATAAGTTAACATGGTTACTGTTTCTCCCTCTCCTCATCTTGCAATCGGTTCACCAGACATAACATTTACCTTGCAAGATGTACCAACAAATGACAAACCTTCTCCACTTCACATTCTTGCTCGCCTCAATGGCAACATTGTGATGGGAGTCTTAGTTGAAGTAGAGTGAATATCATCATGGATGAAACACTACTCTTAAACTCCCTGCAAAGGGAGGAATACGAAAAAACAAAATCCATCATTCGTACACATGATGGACTTTCTCTTAAACCTTATGGATCGATAACGTTGTCCGTCCTGGTTGGACCTAGGAACGTGGACAAGGTCTTCGATGTTATTCCTGAATTAGACCTATTTAGAGTGAAGCTAGGTATACCTTGGCTAACTTCCATGAATGGAATCGCCTTTATAATTCATAAATGCTTTAAATTTTCCCAAGGTGTCGTGCATGTAGTACATGATACAGGATATCAACTAGTGGTATCTCATGGAGGATACTCGTTGGATCACTTTTGGCCCACTCCAGTCAGTCAACTCCCGCAAAGAACGAACCTACTTTACAAGAACTATGTGAAGTATAAAACTGGAGGCAAGGGATAGCCGAAGTTGACCCTTCCTGTAGCAGAGCAGCCAATTGCTTCCTCCTCCCAAAAGGGAAAGGAGAAGCTCGCTGCCTCTCAAGAAAACTCGTCTACTCCCCTTTCTTGGGAGGAGTATTGGATGAGTAAGCCTGGTTTCTACCCACTGAGTCTGATGATGCCTCCTTGGAGAAAACCCAAGATTAGGATATTGGATCTCCCTAACGGGTCTACTGGACCTTGGTACTATCTATATGGTAGAAAGAAAGGCCCGTGGTGAGAATTTTCCCCATGACCTCTTCTTGTTCCCCCGAGTGAAAAGAGGCCCACTGCTAAGGTATCAAAGTCGATTCCTCCTACTATTTCTGAACCTGCTCCTTCTACTCCCATTTAGGAGTCTTCCCTCCTACTAGAAACAACCATGGAGGAAACTCACATGGCTGAGTAGGAACCTTATTCCCCTTCGTAAGCTCTGACTTCTAATTCGAAGAGCCGTATAAATCGCCTTACGCATGAGTGTAAGCGCCGACGAAAGGCTCTCCTAGTTGAGCAAGACTCCTCACAGAAGAAGGAGGAGACGAATGCAACCCTTGTTGTGTCCTCCTCTCTCCCTCCTTCTGCCCCTATCCAAACTAGCTCTGAATCTCTTTTTGCTTCCATTGTGAGCACACATGCGCCCAAAAAGGTGTAGGTGTTTATCGCCCCTTTTGTGGAGCTGCATTTGTTGACTTCCATTATGGATGTCTCACCTCTCCCGAAGCCTGTGGATATGGTTAATACTTCATTTGTATCCACTATGGCTCTATCCTCCTTGCTTCGTTTATGGGGAGTTCACCTCCTTCGAAAAAGAAGGTAGAGCGTGGTCCCTCTAGCAATGGTGGACGTAAGAGGAGTCCACCTTCTCTGAAAGGTGGCTCCATGCTGACCTATTTTTTCCTAGTGACGGAACTAGTTCCAACCTCCCCTAAGTTTTTCACCACTCCTAAGTCCCTCGGTGGGCCTAGCGGTGAACCTCAGGTGCAAACTCCTCCGTTCGCCAAGGTGAAACATGGTACTCCCATTAAGTGCATGTTTAAACCGATGGATGAAGTTTTGACCTTGTCAGTAATATTTGCAAAGTCGTTGACCTTAGACCCACAAGCATTGAGTGGCAGAGACCTCACAGGTCCGTCTACCTTGGCCCTTGTTGTGGGAGGATTGGAAGCTCCTCCACTTAACATTACACCATTACAGGCTCATCATCCTCCCCCCTATGATGATCTAGAGTGGGAAGTTGACAACCTCTTGGTTGACCAGTGTTAGGGGGAGACCCTCTTCTTGATCTTTAGATTAGACGTTTGTGTTGTGATGTGTTCCCCCATGATTGTACTATATGTGCCCAGATGACCCTCGTCACCCTTGTTGGTACTTGGGTACAGGTGTGGTGTTTTGTTATAAACCTTCTTCTACATATATCATCATTCTTCCATGTTTGTGACTGACTTTCAGTAAATTGGGGATGATGCAAGGTGTCGGGAACATTTAGGCTTCCTTCCATGTGACCCAATTTTTTATTTTTACTTTATCTTTCATGCATTCTTCTTCGATCTGGTTGGGGATTGATGATATTTTTCCTCTTACCGTGGTTACCGACTATTTATAAATAAAGGCAGATCTGACCCCTCGAAACCAGACCCCCTTGTGCCCTTTGTGTGTGTTCCATTTTCCTTTGCTTTCTCTTTACCTTTCTCTCTTCTTTGCTTGAGTTGTCCCTCTTATGTGTGAAAACACATTTCTACACAACTTGGTCTTTAGAAAACACATTCGTTGTCAAGCGAATCTTTTTTCAAGACCCCTCACACACTTCTTTGTTAGAATTGCATTTCTTGACTTGAAACCCTAACAAAACATGTTTCCTTCATCATGGGTTCGTAAAGAAATGACTTGGGAACCTCCTTCCAAAGTGGGAACAATTTTGATCTTCCCCTCACATGGGGGCATGTCCTTCCTTTCGAATTCCTTGATGAAGTGAACATCTTTCAGAAGGATTCCTTGATGATGAATCGAATCGAGAAGGAAGACGTTAGCTTTTGAACAGTGTGTCCCTTGAATGGACCCCTCCTTTTCACACTAGGTTCCCAAGGGACCCCTTCAAAAGTTTTCAACAAGTTCTATGGCATTTAGCTTGGGGGCAACTCATCTAGACCAGTTTCGCATCTTTGCGTCTAGTCCGAGGGTAGCCCGACTAGACCTACTTCACATCCTTACGTCTAGCTTGGAAGCAACCCAACTAGAATTCACTTTTCAAACAATGCATCCCTTGAGTGAACCCTCCTTCCTTTTGAAGGGTTCCCGAGGGATCCCTTTGAAAGTCTTGCAACTTAGCGATGGTCTACATGAATGTCCATTCACTAGCTTGTGCAACCGCTTCCTGATGTGTTCTATTTGTGGGTAAACATGTTGCCATCTCTGACTCTAGGGAGTCCCCTTTGCTCAGTCTCCTTCATTTGAGAGTTCTTGAAGGATACCTCCCTTGTAGGATCGTGAATCTGTGAGGCGCTTTCACTCTTTAGCTTTATAGTTCCGCAATACTATGAAGTCCTTTCCTGCACTTTCGAGTTTGCCAGACCATGCTCTGCTTCCTCGTCAGTTTAGGTATACATCTCTTACCTTGTTACTTCTTACTACTCTACTTTACCGAAGCACTCATCAGTACTCATGCTCGCTAAAGTGGGGGAAAAATGTATAGGCATGAATTTACACCCCTAATGCAAATTACCCTTTACCCTCTTACACTTTAAAAAACCTAAGGTGGAGGCTTAATTCCACTTAAGCCCATTGCTCCCATCACACTTGGCACCTTGTTTGTGTGTCAATGGAGGTGTTTCTATTGGGGATGTCCGCACGACATGCTTACGTCCCTGGTAGATTCCTTCGGCTGGAGTCTACAAAAATGTTACACTTCCTATTGGAAGTCGAAGTGTAACACGTCTCTTCGGTTGACTGACCTGAATATGGTCGTTTTTCATCCTCTTCCTTCATATTCCTCACTCTATCATCCATTCTCAAGTTTGGCAAGATCTTGAGTTCATCTCTTCACATTTTCTCCACTCTTTCAAGCATCCACAAGCTTTGTAACAACACTTCACACTTCATAGCAGCAATCTATCACTCCATCACTCTGATAGTGCAAGCGCAAGATAAACACCACTACAACAGAGGCTTGAGTTTCTCTCATTTTATCCTCCACAAGCCTTGAGTGCTTTGGATGGAGGTGGTAATCCCCTCTTATATTCTCTATCGTTCGATTGAGTAGGCACATACTATTTTGTAGTGTCTTTTGCTTACGTAGCTTGTATTCCCTTCTTTATCATTATTTCTATCATTTCAAAATTGGTTGTCCGTGGAGGTGGAAACACCAAAACGGGGGTCTGATTCTCGCTTTTCTCTGTGTAGGTGGAGAGATCTTGGAGCAAGCTGGCAAGAAGTTTGTTGTGCAAAATTGTCTTTGTCACCCTTGCGATAATCTATTTTCTTTATCTCATTTATCTTTATGTTTCACTCTTCTTAATCTGATTCTGTCATTCTAGAAACTTCTAAATTAGGCTGATAGTCCTTTCTTAGGGATTAAACCTTGTCTCTCAAGTTTTCTGGCTGTATGAACGCCAACACACCTGTGAGACACTAATGTGCCATGTTGTTGTCCCAGAATCATGCTTTTGTCCTCTAGCAGAGAGCTACCTGAGACACAAAGTTGACCCTGAAAAATGACTCACCTAGTCTCCTTTCAAATCTCGAGCTTGCACAACGATTGAAGGACCTCATCATTCTCATCCCATTCATCCTAATGCTCCTTTAAACTGAGGTAAGTTAGGGCAGCCATACTGCTCTCGACCTTTCGTGACCTGGGGCCTTGCAGTGGTTGGTCCCCCTCTCTTACAGTAGGATCAAACTGTATATTTTTCGTGTCTACATACTCCAACCAATATTTGAACTTATATTTATTTTGCTGACATTTAATGTGAACTTGAGATGTAGGGAGGGTGAATTTAATTGGTGAGAACATAGATTATAAAGGTAATTTGCACTACCCATGGCCATATGCCAAAGATAGTATCGTGGTAAATTATAAATAGAAAATATAACAACAAAGAAACATTTGTAACAGCTAAAGACATTTTGCATATTTATTCATCACATAATATTATATATTTATATTTTTTGATTTCTTCAACAATATCTTATATTTTTGTTAAGTAAGATGACAACTAGTTAAAACAATTGACACCAAACTATGACTATTGGCAATATACTAGATCTAGTGACGACAAACTGAGACTCTTGACAACTATGCATAATTTTGTTATTGACTTATTCATTTATGTTGGAGCATTAATTTTAACACCCCCTCTTAATGATACAACATTAAAGTGACTAACTATAAAATAATAGGAAATGCATTTTAAAAAAGTTTTTGAACTAGTAGGACATCTTCAAGCTGCTCCCAAATTACAAGTATAGTCATGTATCTATTATCCAAGTTCCCAACATCATTGGATACCATTTGCACATAAAGTGTCTCATCACTCTCGTAAAGGTATGATGTTGAAATTTCAAATATTGGCTCTCCCCTGAACTATTAGACACCAATCCTTGCATGCATGTCTCATAACCCCAATGAGGTATAGTTTCTCCAATCCACAAACACCTCATACCATTGAGCGTCTAACTATTCTCTACTGTATCCCTCCGTGTTGGTTTCTTCAAAATAGAATTACCTCATCTTCAATGAAGTCATCATCACTATCATCTAGTGGTTCTTCAATAATGGTTGACATTCTCTTAGTTCTAATAGTTCAACAATAACAAACTTCACCGCAACATCAGTAAAAAACTTACACTCTCTCACAAATTGGTAGTAGCTGTCTCTAATCAACAAGGATAGAAACTACAAAAACACTCTCATATTGACCACGCCAACAAATTTACTATGCTTTGATACCAAAATAGAAAATATAACAACAGAGAAACATTTGAAGAACAACAAAAATTCTTGATTTATTTATGTTGGAGCATTAATTATAACAATTATAAGCGTAACTCTAATGAAGAAATAAAGATTTTGTAAATTACAAATGTATAGTTAGAAAAACATGAGCTTTGCATTTATTTTGCACATCTTGGTCATGTTAGTTAGGGAGATTGTAATTAGCCTAAGGTTTTCCTATTCTTACCTACTTTTGATTATATTCAATCCATCATGTCCAAAGAAAATAATAAATAAAACCACATAACCAACGTCATCTTCATTTGACAAATAACAACAAAATTCTTTCAAAATGAAATAAAACACAAAAAATGATCCAGTAGTGTACAAATCCCCTAAAAAAACTTAATTGAAACTAAGACAAGTGACTTACCTCAAGATTTTGCACAAATTGTACCGTGTTGTCAAAGACATTGATGAGAAAAAAAAGGGTAGAGTTAGCAAGAAAAATATTATGTAACCCTACCAAAGCACATTTTTTCTGAAATGAGACAAACTAAAACGAATTTTTATATAGTTGATGCTTCAATCTATTCAAAGTAAACTAAAACTAGATCTACAAATATTAGGGTTTTAAGGCTACTAGATTCTTGAGCTCGAGACAAGATTTTTACAACCTTTTCAATGAAAATATTGCTTGTGTTTAGTCCATCTTATCCAAAGAATACAAACATAGATAAAACTATCATATTCATTTAAAACATAATTGTTTTAAAATCAAACAAAACACAACAAAAAATGGTCTGACCACGTACATATTCCCAAAAAATTCTCAGTGAAACTATGTCAAGTGACCTACCTCAATATTTTGCACAAATAGTGTCATGTTGTCAAAGATATTGATGAGAAAAAATGGTTAGAATTTGCAAGAAAAATATTAGAAAACCCTACCTAAGTAGATATAAAAATATTAGAGTTTTAGAGTTATTAGATTCTCATTCTTGAGACAAGATTTTAATAGAGTTTTAAATAGAAATATTGGTTTTGAGTTAAAATTTGTTTTCAAGCATGAGGTAAGGAATTTTTCAACAGATTGAAAGTTATCTTTTTCAATGTGAAATAATTTTCCAATGAAAAGTTGTTACAAAATATAGCTATCATATTAATTTTTGTTTGTTCATATCTAATGTCTAGATTTCATTGACATTAGAAATGTCACTCACGAAGACACAAATATTTCAAAGTCAAAAATACAATTTTATTATGATGTATGTAATAGTGCTTATGTCATTCAAGCCATTAATAGGTTTAAAATTTGACTCAATGAATTAAATGCATTGGATTGGACATATAATTTACAATTTTTTAAAATTTTATTTTATTTTTGCATGACTATTCCCAACATGAACCAATAGAAAGAAAGATAAATGATATTTTTACAATTATTTAAGATAAAAAATTAATATAAGATTTTTGGTGTTTTTTTTATTCTAAATGTTCATTAGTTGAATTAAAAAAGAAATTGAATGCATGAAATGCATTAGTATTCTACCTCGATAAAAACTAATAAACTTATCATAATGCACACCTGCTTTCCCATTATAAAAAAATCAAACTTGATAATTAATATGTAAACTTACTTTCAATAAAATAAAAAAATCCCTTCCTACAAACTCAAAAAATACCTTTTATATGTAAAAATATCTTAAATAGGTTCTACAATCACACATCCTCATATTGCTTGACATATCTTCTTAATACAAACTTAAAAAATATTTTTAATACGTGAACATTTCTTAAATAGGTTCTACAATTACACATCCTCATATATTTATTTGTATTAAATCAAAGCAAAAATAATACTGAAAGAATGACAATTAAAAGGCTGTCCAGAAGGAGAAATTAAATAACACTAGTCCAACAATCCAAAATAAATTGGACTAAAAAACTAGAAAGAACAAAACCTAACATGATTGCATAAAACAATTTACATCGGCAATGAACAACTGCAAGACTAACCATATCATACTCTAAATTTTAACATATATTGTAGCTGTTTAGAACATATTACATCATCTTTGTTTTGCATATTTTTTTAATACAATTTTATTTGTGTTGGTATTTCTAATTATCATAGTTGCAGGGAGAGGTCTCCGGCGTGTTTCAGGTACTAGGACACATTTTCTTGTCTTTGGCCTTGGGACGTGTTTCAGGTACTAGGACATATTTATCGAAAACTCGTTGGAGATGTCTCCTTGATTTTTTATTAAAAACCAAAAAACCTGTATTTTGACAAGTTTCCAAAAAAACACAAATCAATATTTCTAAATTTCAATGTGTAATATTATATATGTAATATGAACTCTTTGATTCTTTAATATTTATGTGTTTAAACTTCAAATTTAATGTTAAACTTTACGAGTGTTTGATATTTTCAATTTTAATGGAACAAATTTATAAATTATTAAACTATATTAATTATATCACATCTTCAAATATACCAATCTCCTCCCAACTATGCTAATTATCTTTATTAGTTCTCCCAAGGGAGAATACTAATGCATTCATTCAATCCAATTTTTGTAATTGATAGTGACAATTCAACTAATGAACATTTGGAATTAAAAACTTGACCAACACTTTTATATAGTCTATTTTTAATTGTCTATTTTTAAAATTGCTAAAATATCTTTTATATTTCTTTTTATTGGTTCATATTGTGAATAGCCAATGCAAAAATTAAGATTTTTTAATTTTATTTTCTAAATTATGTGCAATACAATGGATTTAATTCATTCAATCAAAATTCAAACCTATTAATAATTTGAATGACATGAACACTATTACATACATCACAATATAATTGCATTGTTGACTTAGAGGTAATATTTTACATATTTTATTTAATAATTGGCAAAAATTTTAAAGTTTATTAAGTAAATGTGAGTACACTCAATGCATATTTTATATTTGTTTATAATGTGTATTAAATATCATAATATAATTTATCTATCTGTAATAAATATCAAAGTAAAATTTATCTATCTACAACTAATATTTCAATAAAATTTGTCCATTAAATATTAATGTAGATATTTTAAAAAATATATAAATAATAATATATTTTAAGAAGACAAAAATTACATAAATATCACATTATCATATAAATATAAATATGGAGTTATTATAATAATATATTTTTATAATTGAATATTTTTTAAAATTTTTGCAATATTAATTAACTATAATAATAACATTATACAACAACAAACAATCATATTACACCCCTACCTACTTCTATTAATTAAATGTTTAAAACAACCAAGCATATTCATATGATTTTTTATTTTTTTATTTTTGCAATATTAATCAACTATAATAATAACATCACACAACAACAAACAATCACATTACACCCCTAATTGCTTCTACTAAGTAAATGTTTAAAACAACAAGCACACCCACATGAATATTTATTTAAATTTTTTACAACATTAATCAACTATAATAATAACATTATACAACAATAAACAATCAAATTACATCCCAACTTACTTCTATTAACTAAATGTTTAAAACAACCAAACACACTCTACAATTGACAGAACTTGACGCAAATACCTCTCTTGTTTAACTGGAAAATGAGCAATTTCTTTTCTTCAATATGAAATGCTTAAGGTTTGCAGGGGAATATTCCCTCCTTTCAGATAATCACGATAGCTTTAAAGGCCCCTAAAACAGGCATTCTCTCGTAATATTCATCTCTAATGGAGATACTATTAATTTATTTGTACATGCCCACCTACAACCATAAACTTGATTGGATGGGAGCCCAATAAACTCACAGTACTAATAATGGCATGTCTACCTCATAAACTAAAGCTCTTACGATCATGTAAATGACAGAAAAATAGTGATCAGAGGTCACCTCTTTGGAGTTAAAAAGTAAAAACAATAAAGCAGATCTTCAGAAGGAAAGTTAAAATATCACTCCTTAAGAGACAGATTTTATGGTTGGACAATGCTTTTCACAGGAACCTTTTATGATCCACAAGTAAGTAAGATGATGTTTTAGTTGTTGTCCTTACTACTTTTTGCCTGACAATGCTCTGTGTTTTAATTGAGCTGTAACATTACAGCTCATTTGTAGCTGTAACTGTTACAACTGTTTCCTGTAATTTTGCTTATACTTACTCCAATTAAAAAATAATTACTACTAAGGAAAGAAATAATCCTCAATAGAGCAGGCGGTCGAAAGAATGAATACCATAAATTTTAGAAGATTGTTCACGAAGAGAAAATTATTGCTTCATTTATTAAAAGATAGCTATAGGCATTCAATAGGGGGGCTTAAGGCAATCTATCTACTACCGAGGCTAGATTTATTGCATCTGTCGGCTTATATAACTCGAGGGCTCCTAAAGTCTATGTAGTCAGGCTGCTATAACTTTTTAGATCCTCTTGCTAGAAGGGAAAAGATTGAGGTGAGAGAATCCATGGCACCAATACCTGCTAGATGGCCAACTCTGAGTTTGATATTGTGTTTGGTGCTTAATATTCAGTCAGTTGCTGCAAACAAACCACTGGTACCAGCTCTTCTAGTCTTTGGGGACTCCACCTGTGACCCAGGCAATAACAACTATATTGACACAGCTCTCAAGAGTGACTTTCCTCCATATGGGAGGGACTTGGTCGATCATCAAGCTACAGGGCGCTTCTGTAATGGAAGGCTGGGTATAGATTTTATTGGTAGGAGCATACATATACTCAATATTTGGTTTAGATTATTTACATATAATTGGACTGGATTTTATTTGCAGGACTAGTTTTTGCATTTTTTTTCAATAAGGGGTGAAGTTAATATAGGATTTTTTGCTGTTTATGTGTTACTAAAATGACCATATTTGCAGAACTCAAGACATGCGATGTGGTGTAATTTGAGTTTGCTTTCGGCCATTGTTATGTACTGTGGAAATGGGTATCCTGCAATTTTTCATAAAATGATGTACTATTGTTTAGTTTAGGCCAGTTAGGTATTGTTGAAATGGTTTTTTTTCGCAGAACTGAGATTTTCAATGTGGTGTGCATTGGATATGCTCTTTATGGGCTATTGAACTGGGTTTTAGCTTATGGAAATAATATATGATTTTTGTTACAAAGTGGTGTACTCTGTATTTTGTTTATGTCACTGAAATGGGCTTTCTTTGCAGCCGAGGGACTTGGTCTCAAGAAGACAATACCTCCATACTTGCATCCTCATCTCAGCCCTCTAGACTTGGTGACTGGTGTGAGCTTTGCATCTGCCGGGACTGGATATGACAATGAGACTGCATCTATTTTGGTAGTACAAATTCACTGAATATGCATTCAATAAAAGGTGTAACTGATACTCTACTATAAAAGACTGGGAATATTATGCTAAGTAATGATATTTACATGTTTTGCAGAATGTTATACCCCTGTGGAAAGAAATAGAGTATTTCAAGGAGTACAAACTCCGTTTGAAACAACTCTTCGGGGAACAGAGAGCGTCAAGGGTTATAAACAAAGCCCTATATCTCGTCAGTATAGGGACAAATGATTTCATAGAGAATTACCTACAATTTCCCATGCGTAGGGTACAATTCAGTCCTCCAGAGTATGTGGACTTTATAGTTGGCATAGCAGGAAGCTTCTTTGAGGTATGGGGATTTGATTATCAGCTTCATGGTTGTTTTGAGCTTAAAGTGGATTAAATGTTATTAAAGCTTGTTTTCTTACAATGTCATTGATTGATCAGGAGCTTTATAGACTTGGGGCTAGAAGGATTTCTGTGTCTGGCCTTTCTCCCATGGGCTGCTTGCCTTTGTTAAGATCCATGAATTTATTTGGGATTGGTCAATGCATGGAGGATTACAATGATATTGCACTCCAGTATAATGCAAAACTCCAGACCACCATTGAAAATCTGATACATAACCTTCCTGGCCTTGTAATTGTGTACAGTGATAGCTACAAAGTTACTCACGAAGCTATACACAATCCAACTAAATATGGTAAAGAATTCTATCTTTTTTGTTTCTGTTTTGTATGTGGGTATTACAGTTTTGCACTTGTTTCTTATGTATTTTACACATGTGGGCATGAAGGATTTGGGGAAGTAGCAAGAGCTTGCTGTGGATCGGGGACAATCGAATTGGGATATCTGTGCAACAGAATGATACCGTCTTGCAGGGATGCATCTACCTTTTTGTTTTGGGATTCTGTTCATCCAACAGAAAGATTTTATGAGATTGTTTCAAATAATCTGCTCCAAGATATCCAAAGGCTACTTTAGTTACCCAATGGAAAGTTTTGTCCTCCCCGCAGGAGATACTAATCTAGACAGACGTGAATTCCAACCAAGTTGAGCTGTAAATTGACACGTTCGTCATTTGGGAAGACACACTTATTGAACTGTTTATTTCCCTTCACGTACTTATGGAAGCTGATTGAAGTCCATTTAAGTCGAATTCGTATGTGTAATTAATTAGTTTCTGACACGCAGGAGTCTATAGTGAGCCCATCTGTCAACGTTGCTCTTTCAAGATAGTTTTAAGGTATTTTATATTTTCTTAAAGTATCGTAACTTCTTGTAATATAAAACTTTTAGGGTATTTTATATTTTATTAAAGTATCACAACTTCTTTGTATTATAAATATTTTTAAAAGTTTTGTAGTGGAAATTATTATAGAGAAAAATGGTTCAAATTTTAGTATGTAATTTTTTTGGAAAAACTGTGTGTAAATTTTTACATCAACGTTTCGTATCATACTCCATGATCCATCATCATGGACTGAAGGTTCAAATTTTATTGTGATACATGTATTTCAATTTATTGAGTGCATTTTTAACTTTCTAGAATGAATTTACATGTCTTTTTTCATGTTTTTTTACACTTTAACAAGAATGATTTCAATTGACAAAAAAAATATGTCGGCTCTTGTGCATAATAATCCACATTGTGTAAAGCTATAATATTCCAATTAAGCTTCACCATTCACTTAGAAAACCCTTTAGCCCTAATAAACACATGAGAGTATACTTTAAGCCTATTTTTTTGATAATATATTAGTGAAGACTCTAATCTTGAATGATAAAATATTAATGTTACATACCTTTTGTTATTCGGAGGGTGGAAAAGACTAATTATGCTCATTATTATTATTTGATTACTTATTGTCAATTAGCTCAAACTATTTGAAAAATCAATATAATTATATCATAATAGATAAGGGGATGGGACACTACAAAAAAAAATCACTAAAAATAAAAAGCGTAATTATAACTATTACCAAATTTACTACATTTGTAAGATTAGAGATAGCTCGATTTTTAGAAACCTCCCCTTAAAGGCATTATATTTTAATTAAGGACGATGTATGATGGGTTGTACAACCCAATTGTCATACCAAAATTTATTACTAATTTTTTGTAATAATTTAATCATAGTTTTTAAATGTTTAGTCTTATATATACTCAGGTACCTTTATCCGAATGGAATAGGCTTTTGTTCATATGAAAAAAATCTATCCATGTGAGATAGGTATTTGTCCATACATAAGATGTATTCTTCTATTCATTTGAGATAGAGATATATCCAAATAGGTTAGGAATCCATCTATATATGATATGTACATGTTTTGGCGAAAGATTTAGATTCATCAAGACCAACTAGGTCCTAAGTCACTCATTGAAGACTACACTTCCCTATTGGAAGTGCATCAAGGTTGTTGTCTTCAAACAATAATAATAATAATAATAAAGGTACCTTTATTTGTATGGGATAGGCTTTAAATGTTCATATGAAAAAAACATCTATTCACATGAGATAGGTATTTGTCCATACATGACATGTATTCTTCTATTTGTTTGAGATAGAGATCTATCCAAATAGGTTAGGAATCCATCTATATATGATATGTACATGTTATGGCCAAAGATTTAGATTCATCAAGACCAACTAGGTCCTAAGTCATTCATTGAAGACTGCACTTCCCTATTGGAAGTGCATCAAGGTTGTTGTCTTTATATAATAATATAAGCTTTTAACTAGCCTCAAAATTTGACCTAAAGTTTCAAGGAATCAAACAATCCATTTGGGATGCTTTTGAGTATATAAATTTTTTAGTATTTCAATTGTCTCAATTATTTCATCTTTGAATTTATTTGAGTGATTCACTTGGTAAATAATTAAATTAAATGTTAAAGATGATAATTTAATTAATTTGGATACTCCTCAACCTTATGCTTAAAAACAAATATATATATATATATATATATATATATATTCTAATCTATGTTTGATGTGAATTTCTAAAGTATGTATGCAGCCTTTTCTAAGGCCCTTTTTCCCTAGTGAATTCCTTTATAACTACTACCCACTAAGAGAAACATTAATTAAAAAGTGTTTAATCATCTTGATCAATATTTGTTTACTAATTTGTTCTATTGCCTAATCTGAAAATAAAACTCTCTTTGAACTATACAATGATAGATCCATTTCTTGTAAAACTACAAGACAATATTTTTGTTTCCTTTTAAAACTTAGAGGTGATGATTATATCTCTTAAGAACTATATGAGAATGTTTCTACTTCTCTATAAATCTGTATGATGGTGATGATTTTCTTAGTACAATCTAATGTTAGTTTATTATTTTGTTTAATCTTTCTTATTTTTCTATTTGAGGAAAATTACATGTTTGTCAAATTTATGTCAATATGATATTCTTTATTACTCAACAATTTATAGGGACAAAGCCACATATGTCATTATTAGATTTCCTTTTATATAATACATTGTATAAAATCACATAGTTATAGTTGTATTAGGTTATGTGATTCTAATAAAAATGCTACTCCTAATGTGAGATGCTAGATGAAGAACTAATAATGCAATGAAAAGAAGTAACAAAATAAAATGGCACCTCAATAAGATTAGCCTAAAAAAAATATGAAAGCAAGATAAACAAATGAAATGCTTGTTATACCTTCATATTGTTGCTTCCTTGGTTGGCCCTTGATTTGTGAAGTCTTGTGTGCTCCTTAGATGACAATAAAATCAAAATGGATGTAAAATGAATTGATGCAATATGAATTGATGATGTGAGTGCTACAATGGGTGAGAGCTTGAATGACAATTTTGCAAGAGTTTTGTTGCAAAAGACTTGATCCTCTAAAATGAGGGAATTGAAGGGGTGTTTATAGACTAAATTGAATTATCTAGAGAATTCAACGGTTGGGATTGATCCAACAAAAATCAAGATGAAGGGCTATGGTGAGTTGAGGACTCACAAGCCCTCACATCTTGACATGTGGAAGGTGAGATGTCCTAGGGTGGAGTGATGTGGAAATGAGGTGGAAGAGAAAGACAAGAGGTGAAAATGAAGTATATGAGGTGGATGAAGGACAAGTACCTTTGAGGTACCTTGGGGGATGAAAATATTTTCTCAAAAAAGAACTTCTTGTCCCCAAATGAGGATGAAAGAGACTTTTGAGGAATTTTAGAATTCTTCAAAAATCTCCATGGGAAAAGGAGAAGTGTGGGAAAAATAAATGTAAATTAAAAATTTACATTCAATGGAGGATTCATTGGATAAAAGGAGGTCTCTAAAAAGTTGGAGATTTGTCACATGTGGGAGATGTGACAAGTCCAAGGTTCTAGAAGCCTTGGGCACATGTAAAATGACATGTCACATTTGCATGGGGGATGGAGAAGACTTTGGGAAGATAAAAATGAATTAAAAATTCACATGGGGAAGGGAGTCCATACCAAAAATGGTAAGTGGGAAGGTTGACCAGAAAAGGTAAGCTAAATATGGTTAATGATTTTGATTAAGGTTGTGCAAACACATGATTAAGGTAATTAATGGGAGATTATGGAAGATGTGACACTTAATCAAGATTAAGTGGTGCACATCTTAATCACAGATTAATTAATTTAATCTGGATTAGAAGAGGGTTATGGAGAATGTGACAAGGAGAGAGAAAAAAGAAGAATTAAAAATTGGTTTTCAATCCAAATAGGTTAAATGACCAAATTAAATAATTTTTCATGTTTATTTAATTTAGAGAAGACAAGGGGGTAAGGTAAAGTATTTAATTAGATATTTTAGGAACCTTAGGCAGAAAACAAAATAATGATTAAATAAATTATTTAATCATTATTAATGAAATTGATGAATATAATAAACGATTTTGATTATATGGAAGTGATCAAATTTGGATGTCTACAGATTACAAATGTAGTAGTTCAAGTATGGTAACATTACTCATAAATGTGAACTAGAAGCATTAGTGATATTGAATACTGTGAAGGTTTGTTTCTATGCCTTACTTAAGTTTGTTCAAATTGATAAAATATACTAATAAAACTAACATCAAATAAAAATAAATACAAAATGAAATACAATTGAAATATTTAAAATAAAAATCGATTTAAATATTATATAATTGAAATATTTAAAATTCATAAAATTAAACACTATCATTTAATACTAGATCAACTTATTAGATTTTGTAAAGTTAAAAATAATTGTAAAGTGCTAATTATTTTTTTATGAGATAACACTATTTGCATAGTTTGATAAAATTTAAGAAGGTGATAAAGAAATAAGATAGGTAACTACCAATTGATAAGCTTTTATAGTAAGTTGAGACATAAATGAACTTGCTTTAATGTCATCAATTGAATTTGATTAATAATTATTTGGATATTGAAATAAGATTATGTTAATATTGGTTAGATATTATTAACTAACTAAATTATATTAAAGTAAAAACATATTAAATTACAATTACGAGCATCTCTAATGAATTGCATGATGATAGATTTAAGAAATAGATGACTAATAGCTAACTAATTACATCATTATTAAAATTCAATATTCAAGCAAAAATAATAATGGAATAAATATCTCATCAAACATTTTCACATTAATTGATAACTTTGTATATTATTTATATCACAAAATCCTTTTAAAACATTAGTTTTGATTGAGATAAAATCAAGAAAGGGCTTGTTCCCTTACAAAATAGCCATAAAGGTTAGACAAAAGGATCTCATGAGAAGTGAGAAAGCTTAAAAACTAAACAACACCAAAGGAAAGGCCAAAGGTGAGATAAGGACCAAACAAAGACTAGCAAAGGTTTTGATCGAAGCTAGGAACCATAAAGAAGCAAGAAGCAAGGATACTACCCTATATAATCAAACTTAACCAATAAGTCACGAGAAGGAGAATTGGAAGAGGTAGAGGAGGGGCCTTTATGCCTTCTACAAAGATGGTCCAAGCGATGCTATCATCTAGACACCCACAGTTAGGGAGAGTAGAAGGATCCTCAATAGGGAGACCAAGGGCGCACAGGTGGGGGGAGGGGGGTGAATAAGAGGGTAAGAATCGCTAATCCCAATAGCATTTTAAAGGGTGAAACACCAAGACTTCCTCGGAGGTCACCCATTCAAAAAAATGAAGTTATGAATTTGAAGAATATGAATTTTAAAACATCAATTGTGAATTTGAAGTTATTTCAAAAATTAATAATCCATCAAATTAATTAGTTTTGACAAGTAAACTTAATTAAAAATTATAATA
>CM021104.1:110553117-110602159 GCA_007115665.2 Sequoiadendron giganteum | reverse complement strand
ATCAAATAACCAACAATTTTGAAAATAACATGAAAAAATTTAGTTGCTGCTATGTCAGGAATAAAATAAAAGGAAACAATGTTCCTTCCAGTGGCTTGATGATTGCAAATGAGGATTTATTGAATTTCAGTGGATTAAAATGAAAATGAAAATTAGTTGATTCATATAATATATGTACATTAAACAGTTTATGGTGCAAAATTATTTTTGATGCCTTCTATAGCTAAATGCTACACTCATTTCAGGCATTAAGAAAATGCATCCCACCTAGAGTTTGTGTGACATTGTTTTTTCCCTAGAATCCTTTTCAAAATCATCACCCTCAGCCTGCTTTAGGATAAAACATCAATACTGAGCAAATTAACAAAAAATCAAAAGTGAATAATACATAATCTATGTTGTAAAGTTAAAAAGTCTTATAAAAATACATATAAAACTCTAAAACATTTTCCATTTGTTCTCTAAAGTTTTAACTCCGTGAACTTCAACCAAAGCAAGAAACATATATCTTATTACTATTTAAATCAAAAGAATATATTTGATATACAATTCAAAACATCAACATATGAGCTAATTTGTTAAAGTACATGTTCTCCTTCAAGTACCCATTCCTTGATAAACTCAATTTGGTCCTCAAATACATACCTGTCACAAGTTTCAAAGGAATCTATCATGAGAATTTGACCATGACTATATGTAACAATCTAAAACATTCATAATCAGAGACAAGTGCTTTACAAATTCTACTACACATTGATGCATTCTTCATGCTGAAATGAGTGTTTAGAGCTATGATAACCACATTCATGTCTTGAGGGAATCTCACTATCTAAGGAAGAAGTCAAAGTGCCTTGAAGCAGCAATAGCATTCAACATCGACCATATGGTGTCTACATTTAAATAATTTAGAATGGTCAAGTTCACTGAAATGCACCTTGTGATTGGAAAGAAATAGACCATAACTCCCTATAAAATAGGAAATTGGCAAAGAAAGAGAAAACAATCCCTTGCAAACTAATTATAAATTAGTAGCTTGAGAAACTTCTTAGAGGCTTACACAAGTGATCTTGCAAAAATCTGTTTGTGTCTTTGAAGACCTTTGAAGCCCACCATGCTCTACATCAATCATCTCCATTTTTGTCTTGTTCAGAGAAAAATGAAGATACAAAAAAACAGTGCAATTATCTTGTGAAGTGGGTTCTGAAAAATGAAAATGTAAAATACTTGCAAGAAAGGAGAAGGATATGAAGAATATTACAAACCCATGGTTTAGGGTTTCTGGGCCGAGCCCGAAATGTGGAAGGATTTATTTTGCTTTCTAAGAAGTGAAAGA
Organism: Sequoiadendron giganteum; assembly: GCA_007115665.2. Classification (NCBI taxonomy): domain Eukaryota; kingdom Viridiplantae; phylum Streptophyta; class Pinopsida; order Cupressales; family Cupressaceae; genus Sequoiadendron; species Sequoiadendron giganteum. Next base: position 110,600,826 of record CM021104.1, on the reverse strand, counting down.
TCGTGCCAAAAGGCTTGAACTCATTTTTTTGAGAGCTCGTCTCTACAATAGGAGTCATGGGTTTTTGAAAAACACCAGATCAAAGACAAACCCATAATTCCATTGAATAGAACCCGCACCCATAATCATGGAGCCATGAAGGAGGCTCAAAAATATAATAAAGAAAAGTTTACACTCTATTCCTTTTGGAAATATTCTAGCGAGGCCGCGACCAAGCTATCACCAGGAAAGAGAAAAAATACAAAAATAAAAAAATCTTTCATCGTTTGATCAAACCAAATATGAAGAGTATGATTTGTTTCATTTCTTTTGCTAGTGAGCTAAGTCCAGAGAAGTCGAGCCAAGATAGAAGGGTTACAAAATGAGGATGCATGGTAGAAATAAAACACCCATTCATTTGTATCTATTGAGCTTGTTTTGATAGAAAACAAAGGTAAGATACAAAGAAATGGTGCATAGAAACTTACTCAACTTCTGTTGTTCGAAGAAATGCAAGCTCCAGAAGTGCTTTGATGTCAGCCTCAAGACAAGCAAGGCATCAACAGAGTAAAGCAAGATGAAAATGCATGAGAATCTGAGAAGGAATTTCTTTGAAAACGCATTCAGATAAGTGGAAACAAATGATGAACCATGAAAGCTTTACTTGATTCAGCCTCAACGAAAATTTTTGTGGAGAAAATCTCAAAATTAGTGACAAAATTGATAGATACTCCTTCAGAAAGCTCGAGGTTTCAAACTCTAATGATGGCGGCATGTGCAGGGAAAGGGAGCTCGAAAAAACCAAGTGAAAATGAGAGTTAAAAATTAGGGCTTGGGTATTTTGTTCTAACTCATCATGGCGAAAAAAATATTGATGTGAAAAAACTCAAATATGTTTAATCATTAAATCTTTTAATATTCAAATAAATTTAGAAAACAAAATACATATATTTTATAATAAAAAATTACTATTATCTATTAAATTCATAAGTGTTAAGTTCATGCTTTTACCTCTATACCGCTGGACGATTGTGAGAGAGGTGCGGTAGCACAATATACCGCCATACCGTGAGAGATTTCTTACTACATGGCGGTAGTGTGGTGTATACCACCATACCGCGAGAGGATTCTCACTATTTGGTAGTAGTGCGGTGTTTACCGCCATACCGCAAGAGGCTTCTGACTGTCTAGCGGTAGTGCGGTATACCGCCACCCCACGAAAGCCTTCTAGTAGTGGGGTTGCAGTGTATACTGCTCTACCACATATGTTGCTCACCTTCCTGATGGTATAGCGGTGTATGCTTTTGATTATTACTTGAAGAGTGTCCATGAGACAAGCTTATTTGTCTTACCGATATCTCAATGTATCATCGACATTAGATCTTATGTTCCTTTGATGTTGGTTGTTGGTGTTGATGAGACAAGTTAATATCTCTTGCCGATATGCCACTGTCTAAATCTGGTGCTAAATCTAGTGCTAAATCCCTAGCGCTAAATCCGATGCTAAATTCAGCGCTAAACCCGGTGCTAAATCTAGAACCACTAAATCCAGTGCTAAACTCGACGCTAAATCTGGTGCTAAATCCGACGCTAATTAGTGCCTGATTTAGCGCCTACTTGTCCTGATCAGCGCAAAAAATGCCAAAAATGGCACCAGCCTGATAAATAGCACTGACTTTTTCAAAAAATTGGAGAAAAATACATTAAAATAGTGGGTGGAAGCAAAAAAGGGAGCTGATCACAGGGATTTGTTGTAGTGATGTGCCCCTTCGAACTGTAGTCACATGGTAAGAGGTGGCCTCTTTGAGGAACATGAGAGACAACTGGAAATGTGGATACCTCCTACATATATATACATGGATGCCGCGGTCCCTTTGGTCAGTGTGCCTGCCACTTCCGAAAACTCTGAAACTATCAAAGTGAACAAAAACCCTTTAGGTTTCCACTTCACCCCTTCTGTCACCTCAAGTAGTGGAGGATTTGGTGAGATGATCAGTGGGGGCTTTGTTGGTGGAAACTTCAGAAGTGGAGGTGGTATTGGTGGAGGCGATTCCGATGGAGGTCATAGTGGTGGCCTTGGAGGTGGTGGTGGCTCTGGTGGAGGTCACACTAGTGGCGTTGGCATTGGTGGTGGCTCTGGTGGTAGTCACAATGGTGATTTAGGTAGTATCTCTGGTGGTGGTTCCAATGGTCCTATGTCTTCTAATGACCCTATTTTGAATACCCTTCTTTAGAATATGGGAAAGATGCAGAACCAGCTGGCGAACCTTTCCCAAGCTTCAACTCAACCTATTTTCAAACCCTTCTTTTGACACAGCCCATTGTCGGTTGCAATTCTAAATACTCCTTTTCCGCAAGGGATGGAGATTCCTAAATTCGAGAAATATAGTGGTAAAGGGGACCTGTAGACACATGTGTCCACCTTTAACGCCTTATGCACAAAATTTTTCCATCATAATGGGTTGATGGAAAAACTATTTCCTCGATCCCTCAAGGATACAACACTCGAGTGGTATTGTTCCTTGCCTGACAATTCCATCTTTACATTCGATCAGCTTGTGAACCAGTTCCTACAACAATTCCAAGCCAACATCGGGCCGAAGATGACCTTATCTGACCTTGTTCAATGTAAATAAGGGGATACTAAGAAGATTACTGACTTTATAGCGCAATATCAAGTGCTCTTTTCACAAATATTTTACCTGTTATCTGACTCTGATGTACAAAATGTGTTCATAGGGAACTTAGAAAGGCCTTGGCAAGAGAAGTTTTCCCTTATGAAATACCCTTATTTTGCACATCTATGTGCAACAATACGGGAGTACCAACAGACGATGGTTCAGTTCGAGGGTTCCTCATCGCGCTCCCGTCCTGAAGGGAAGTCTATCATATCAATCTCTGGAAAAGGTAAAGTCATTGTGAATGTAGTAGCCGCTGTGGATAACAATGGCCTCAGACGTGACCGAAAGTTTATGAAGTTATCAAAATCCTATTCTTCCATCTTACATAAGTTGTAAAGGATACAATTGTTAACTTGCCAACCCCTAGACCAGTTAGGGAACCATATCCTAAGTGGTATGAGGCAAATACGTATTTTCAATACCATCAAGTTAATGGACATGATACCAAACACTACATGCGCTTGCACCATGAGATACAAGATCTCATCGAGGACAACACTATCCATCTTGATGGGAACAAACAAAACAAGAACAAATCGGTGGTGAAAGCTAATAGTGAATTACAGATATACATGGACCCATTCCCGTCACATTCTACTAACATGATTATCGATCCCTTCGATTTTGTTTCTTACCCCGAGGCATAAGTTAACATGGTTACTGTTTCTCCCTCTCCTCATCTTGCAATCGGTTCACCAGACATAACATTTACCTTGCAAGATGTACCAACAAATGACAAACCTTCTCCACTTCACATTCTTGCTCGCCTCAATGGCAACATTGTGATGGGAGTCTTAGTTGAAGTAGAGTGAATATCATCATGGATGAAACACTACTCTTAAACTCCCTGCAAAGGGAGGAATACGAAAAAACAAAATCCATCATTCGTACACATGATGGACTTTCTCTTAAACCTTATGGATCGATAACGTTGTCCGTCCTGGTTGGACCTAGGAACGTGGACAAGGTCTTCGATGTTATTCCTGAATTAGACCTATTTAGAGTGAAGCTAGGTATACCTTGGCTAACTTCCATGAATGGAATCGCCTTTATAATTCATAAATGCTTTAAATTTTCCCAAGGTGTCGTGCATGTAGTACATGATACAGGATATCAACTAGTGGTATCTCATGGAGGATACTCGTTGGATCACTTTTGGCCCACTCCAGTCAGTCAACTCCCGCAAAGAACGAACCTACTTTACAAGAACTATGTGAAGTATAAAACTGGAGGCAAGGGATAGCCGAAGTTGACCCTTCCTGTAGCAGAGCAGCCAATTGCTTCCTCCTCCCAAAAGGGAAAGGAGAAGCTCGCTGCCTCTCAAGAAAACTCGTCTACTCCCCTTTCTTGGGAGGAGTATTGGATGAGTAAGCCTGGTTTCTACCCACTGAGTCTGATGATGCCTCCTTGGAGAAAACCCAAGATTAGGATATTGGATCTCCCTAACGGGTCTACTGGACCTTGGTACTATCTATATGGTAGAAAGAAAGGCCCGTGGTGAGAATTTTCCCCATGACCTCTTCTTGTTCCCCCGAGTGAAAAGAGGCCCACTGCTAAGGTATCAAAGTCGATTCCTCCTACTATTTCTGAACCTGCTCCTTCTACTCCCATTTAGGAGTCTTCCCTCCTACTAGAAACAACCATGGAGGAAACTCACATGGCTGAGTAGGAACCTTATTCCCCTTCGTAAGCTCTGACTTCTAATTCGAAGAGCCGTATAAATCGCCTTACGCATGAGTGTAAGCGCCGACGAAAGGCTCTCCTAGTTGAGCAAGACTCCTCACAGAAGAAGGAGGAGACGAATGCAACCCTTGTTGTGTCCTCCTCTCTCCCTCCTTCTGCCCCTATCCAAACTAGCTCTGAATCTCTTTTTGCTTCCATTGTGAGCACACATGCGCCCAAAAAGGTGTAGGTGTTTATCGCCCCTTTTGTGGAGCTGCATTTGTTGACTTCCATTATGGATGTCTCACCTCTCCCGAAGCCTGTGGATATGGTTAATACTTCATTTGTATCCACTATGGCTCTATCCTCCTTGCTTCGTTTATGGGGAGTTCACCTCCTTCGAAAAAGAAGGTAGAGCGTGGTCCCTCTAGCAATGGTGGACGTAAGAGGAGTCCACCTTCTCTGAAAGGTGGCTCCATGCTGACCTATTTTTTCCTAGTGACGGAACTAGTTCCAACCTCCCCTAAGTTTTTCACCACTCCTAAGTCCCTCGGTGGGCCTAGCGGTGAACCTCAGGTGCAAACTCCTCCGTTCGCCAAGGTGAAACATGGTACTCCCATTAAGTGCATGTTTAAACCGATGGATGAAGTTTTGACCTTGTCAGTAATATTTGCAAAGTCGTTGACCTTAGACCCACAAGCATTGAGTGGCAGAGACCTCACAGGTCCGTCTACCTTGGCCCTTGTTGTGGGAGGATTGGAAGCTCCTCCACTTAACATTACACCATTACAGGCTCATCATCCTCCCCCCTATGATGATCTAGAGTGGGAAGTTGACAACCTCTTGGTTGACCAGTGTTAGGGGGAGACCCTCTTCTTGATCTTTAGATTAGACGTTTGTGTTGTGATGTGTTCCCCCATGATTGTACTATATGTGCCCAGATGACCCTCGTCACCCTTGTTGGTACTTGGGTACAGGTGTGGTGTTTTGTTATAAACCTTCTTCTACATATATCATCATTCTTCCATGTTTGTGACTGACTTTCAGTAAATTGGGGATGATGCAAGGTGTCGGGAACATTTAGGCTTCCTTCCATGTGACCCAATTTTTTATTTTTACTTTATCTTTCATGCATTCTTCTTCGATCTGGTTGGGGATTGATGATATTTTTCCTCTTACCGTGGTTACCGACTATTTATAAATAAAGGCAGATCTGACCCCTCGAAACCAGACCCCCTTGTGCCCTTTGTGTGTGTTCCATTTTCCTTTGCTTTCTCTTTACCTTTCTCTCTTCTTTGCTTGAGTTGTCCCTCTTATGTGTGAAAACACATTTCTACACAACTTGGTCTTTAGAAAACACATTCGTTGTCAAGCGAATCTTTTTTCAAGACCCCTCACACACTTCTTTGTTAGAATTGCATTTCTTGACTTGAAACCCTAACAAAACATGTTTCCTTCATCATGGGTTCGTAAAGAAATGACTTGGGAACCTCCTTCCAAAGCTGCACACTAGGTTCCCAAGGGACCCCTTCAAAAGTTTTCAACAAGTTCTATGGCATTTAGCTTGGGGGCAACTCATCTAGACCAGTTTCGCATCTTTGCGTCTAGTCCGAGGGTAGCCCGACTAGACCTACTTCACATCCTTACGTCTAGCTTGGAAGCAACCCAACTAGAATTCACTTTTCAAACAATGCATCCCTTGAGTGAACCCTCCTTCCTTTTGAAGGGTTCCCGAGGGATCCCTTTGAAAGTCTTGCAACTTAGCGATGGTCTACATGAATGTCCATTCACTAGCTTGTGCAACCGCTTCCTGATGTGTTCTATTTGTGGGTAAACATGTTGCCATCTCTGACTCTAGGGAGTCCCCTTTGCTCAGTCTCCTTCATTTGAGAGTTCTTGAAGGATACCTCCCTTGTAGGATCGTGAATCTGTGAGGCGCTTTCACTCTTTAGCTTTATAGTTCCGCAATACTATGAAGTCCTTTCCTGCACTTTCGAGTTTGCCAGACCATGCTCTGCTTCCTCGTCAGTTTAGGTATACATCTCTTACCTTGTTACTTCTTACTACTCTACTTTACCGAAGCACTCATCAGTACTCATGCTCGCTAAAGTGGGGGAAAAATGTATAGGCATGAATTTACACCCCTAATGCAAATTACCCTTTACCCTCTTACACTTTAAAAAACCTAAGGTGGAGGCTTAATTCCACTTAAGCCCATTGCTCCCATCACACTTGGCACCTTGTTTGTGTGTCAATGGAGGTGTTTCTATTGGGGATGTCCGCACGACATGCTTACGTCCCTGGTAGATTCCTTCGGCTGGAGTCTACAAAAATGTTACACTTCCTATTGGAAGTCGAAGTGTAACACGTCTCTTCGGTTGACTGACCTGAATATGGTCGTTTTTCATCCTCTTCCTTCATATTCCTCACTCTATCATCCATTCTCAAGTTTGGCAAGATCTTGAGTTCATCTCTTCACATTTTCTCCACTCTTTCAAGCATCCACAAGCTTTGTAACAACACTTCACACTTCATAGCAGCAATCTATCACTCCATCACTCTGATAGTGCAAGCGCAAGATAAACACCACTACAACAGAGGCTTGAGTTTCTCTCATTTTATCCTCCACAAGCCTTGAGTGCTTTGGATGGAGGTGGTAATCCCCTCTTATATTCTCTATCGTTCGATTGAGTAGGCACATACTATTTTGTAGTGTCTTTTGCTTACGTAGCTTGTATTCCCTTCTTTATCATTATTTCTATCATTTCAAAATTGGTTGTCCGTGGAGGTGGAAACACCAAAACGGGGGTCTGATTCTCGCTTTTCTCTGTGTAGGTGGAGAGATCTTGGAGCAAGCTGGCAAGAAGTTTGTTGTGCAAAATTGTCTTTGTCACCCTTGCGATAATCTATTTTCTTTATCTCATTTATCTTTATGTTTCACTCTTCTTAATCTGATTCTGTCATTCTAGAAACTTCTAAATTAGGCTGATAGTCCTTTCTTAGGGATTAAACCTTGTCTCTCAAGTTTTCTGGCTGTATGAACGCCAACACACCTGTGAGACACTAATGTGCCATGTTGTTGTCCCAGAATCATGCTTTTGTCCTCTAGCAGAGAGCTACCTGAGACACAAAGTTGACCCTGAAAAATGACTCACCTAGTCTCCTTTCAAATCTCGAGCTTGCACAACGATTGAAGGACCTCATCATTCTCATCCCATTCATCCTAATGCTCCTTTAAACTGAGGTAAGTTAGGGCAGCCATACTGCTCTCGACCTTTCGTGACCTGGGGCCTTGCAGTGGTTGGTCCCCCTCTCTTACAGTAGGATCAAACTGTATATTTTTCGTGTCTACATACTCCAACCAATATTTGAACTTATATTTATTTTGCTGACATTTAATGTGAACTTGAGATGTAGGGAGGGTGAATTTAATTGGTGAGAACATAGATTATAAAGGTAATTTGCACTACCCATGGCCATATGCCAAAGATAGTATCGTGGTAAATTATAAATAGAAAATATAACAACAAAGAAACATTTGTAACAGCTAAAGACATTTTGCATATTTATTCATCACATAATATTATATATTTATATTTTTTGATTTCTTCAACAATATCTTATATTTTTGTTAAGTAAGATGACAACTAGTTAAAACAATTGACACCAAACTATGACTATTGGCAATATACTAGATCTAGTGACGACAAACTGAGACTCTTGACAACTATGCATAATTTTGTTATTGACTTATTCATTTATGTTGGAGCATTAATTTTAACACCCCCTCTTAATGATACAACATTAAAGTGACTAACTATAAAATAATAGGAAATGCATTTTAAAAAAGTTTTTGAACTAGTAGGACATCTTCAAGCTGCTCCCAAATTACAAGTATAGTCATGTATCTATTATCCAAGTTCCCAACATCATTGGATACCATTTGCACATAAAGTGTCTCATCACTCTCGTAAAGGTATGATGTTGAAATTTCAAATATTGGCTCTCCCCTGAACTATTAGACACCAATCCTTGCATGCATGTCTCATAACCCCAATGAGGTATAGTTTCTCCAATCCACAAACACCTCATACCATTGAGCGTCTAACTATTCTCTACTGTATCCCTCCGTGTTGGTTTCTTCAAAATAGAATTACCTCATCTTCAATGAAGTCATCATCACTATCATCTAGTGGTTCTTCAATAATGGTTGACATTCTCTTAGTTCTAATAGTTCAACAATAACAAACTTCACCGCAACATCAGTAAAAAACTTACACTCTCTCACAAATTGGTAGTAGCTGTCTCTAATCAACAAGGATAGAAACTACAAAAACACTCTCATATTGACCACGCCAACAAATTTACTATGCTTTGATACCAAAATAGAAAATATAACAACAGAGAAACATTTGAAGAACAACAAAAATTCTTGATTTATTTATGTTGGAGCATTAATTATAACAATTATAAGCGTAACTCTAATGAAGAAATAAAGATTTTGTAAATTACAAATGTATAGTTAGAAAAACATGAGCTTTGCATTTATTTTGCACATCTTGGTCATGTTAGTTAGGGAGATTGTAATTAGCCTAAGGTTTTCCTATTCTTACCTACTTTTGATTATATTCAATCCATCATGTCCAAAGAAAATAATAAATAAAACCACATAACCAACGTCATCTTCATTTGACAAATAACAACAAAATTCTTTCAAAATGAAATAAAACACAAAAAATGATCCAGTAGTGTACAAATCCCCTAAAAAAACTTAATTGAAACTAAGACAAGTGACTTACCTCAAGATTTTGCACAAATTGTACCGTGTTGTCAAAGACATTGATGAGAAAAAAAAGGGTAGAGTTAGCAAGAAAAATATTATGTAACCCTACCAAAGCACATTTTTTCTGAAATGAGACAAACTAAAACGAATTTTTATATAGTTGATGCTTCAATCTATTCAAAGTAAACTAAAACTAGATCTACAAATATTAGGGTTTTAAGGCTACTAGATTCTTGAGCTCGAGACAAGATTTTTACAACCTTTTCAATGAAAATATTGCTTGTGTTTAGTCCATCTTATCCAAAGAATACAAACATAGATAAAACTATCATATTCATTTAAAACATAATTGTTTTAAAATCAAACAAAACACAACAAAAAATGGTCTGACCACGTACATATTCCCAAAAAATTCTCAGTGAAACTATGTCAAGTGACCTACCTCAATATTTTGCACAAATAGTGTCATGTTGTCAAAGATATTGATGAGAAAAAATGGTTAGAATTTGCAAGAAAAATATTAGAAAACCCTACCTAAGTAGATATAAAAATATTAGAGTTTTAGAGTTATTAGATTCTCATTCTTGAGACAAGATTTTAATAGAGTTTTAAATAGAAATATTGGTTTTGAGTTAAAATTTGTTTTCAAGCATGAGGTAAGGAATTTTTCAACAGATTGAAAGTTATCTTTTTCAATGTGAAATAATTTTCCAATGAAAAGTTGTTACAAAATATAGCTATCATATTAATTTTTGTTTGTTCATATCTAATGTCTAGATTTCATTGACATTAGAAATGTCACTCACGAAGACACAAATATTTCAAAGTCAAAAATACAATTTTATTATGATGTATGTAATAGTGCTTATGTCATTCAAGCCATTAATAGGTTTAAAATTTGACTCAATGAATTAAATGCATTGGATTGGACATATAATTTACAATTTTTTAAAATTTTATTTTATTTTTGCATGACTATTCCCAACATGAACCAATAGAAAGAAAGATAAATGATATTTTTACAATTATTTAAGATAAAAAATTAATATAAGATTTTTGGTGTTTTTTTTATTCTAAATGTTCATTAGTTGAATTAAAAAAGAAATTGAATGCATGAAATGCATTAGTATTCTACCTCGATAAAAACTAATAAACTTATCATAATGCACACCTGCTTTCCCATTATAAAAAAATCAAACTTGATAATTAATATGTAAACTTACTTTCAATAAAATAAAAAAATCCCTTCCTACAAACTCAAAAAATACCTTTTATATGTAAAAATATCTTAAATAGGTTCTACAATCACACATCCTCATATTGCTTGACATATCTTCTTAATACAAACTTAAAAAATATTTTTAATACGTGAACATTTCTTAAATAGGTTCTACAATTACACATCCTCATATATTTATTTGTATTAAATCAAAGCAAAAATAATACTGAAAGAATGACAATTAAAAGGCTGTCCAGAAGGAGAAATTAAATAACACTAGTCCAACAATCCAAAATAAATTGGACTAAAAAACTAGAAAGAACAAAACCTAACATGATTGCATAAAACAATTTACATCGGCAATGAACAACTGCAAGACTAACCATATCATACTCTAAATTTTAACATATATTGTAGCTGTTTAGAACATATTACATCATCTTTGTTTTGCATATTTTTTTAATACAATTTTATTTGTGTTGGTATTTCTAATTATCATAGTTGCAGGGAGAGGTCTCCGGCGTGTTTCAGGTACTAGGACACATTTTCTTGTCTTTGGCCTTGGGACGTGTTTCAGGTACTAGGACATATTTATCGAAAACTCGTTGGAGATGTCTCCTTGATTTTTTATTAAAAACCAAAAAACCTGTATTTTGACAAGTTTCCAAAAAAACACAAATCAATATTTCTAAATTTCAATGTGTAATATTATATATGTAATATGAACTCTTTGATTCTTTAATATTTATGTGTTTAAACTTCAAATTTAATGTTAAACTTTACGAGTGTTTGATATTTTCAATTTTAATGGAACAAATTTATAAATTATTAAACTATATTAATTATATCACATCTTCAAATATACCAATCTCCTCCCAACTATGCTAATTATCTTTATTTAACTGGAAAATGAGCAATTTCTTTTCTTCAATATGAAATGCTTAAGGTTTGCAGGGGAATATTCCCTCCTTTCAGATAATCACGATAGCTTTAAAGGCCCCTAAAACAGGCATTCTCTCGTAATATTCATCTCTAATGGAGATACTATTAATTTATTTGTACATGCCCACCTACAACCATAAACTTGATTGGATGGGAGCCCAATAAACTCACAGTACTAATAATGGCATGTCTACCTCATAAACTAAAGCTCTTACGATCATGTAAATGACAGAAAAATAGTGATCAGAGGTCACCTCTTTGGAGTTAAAAAGTAAAAACAATAAAGCAGATCTTCAGAAGGAAAGTTAAAATATCACTCCTTAAGAGACAGATTTTATGGTTGGACAATGCTTTTCACAGGAACCTTTTATGATCCACAAGTAAGTAAGATGATGTTTTAGTTGTTGTCCTTACTACTTTTTGCCTGACAATGCTCTGTGTTTTAATTGAGCTGTAACATTACAGCTCATTTGTAGCTGTAACTGTTACAACTGTTTCCTGTAATTTTGCTTATACTTACTCCAATTAAAAAATAATTACTACTAAGGAAAGAAATAATCCTCAATAGAGCAGGCGGTCGAAAGAATGAATACCATAAATTTTAGAAGATTGTTCACGAAGAGAAAATTATTGCTTCATTTATTAAAAGATAGCTATAGGCATTCAATAGGGGGGCTTAAGGCAATCTATCTACTACCGAGGCTAGATTTATTGCATCTGTCGGCTTATATAACTCGAGGGCTCCTAAAGTCTATGTAGTCAGGCTGCTATAACTTTTTAGATCCTCTTGCTAGAAGGGAAAAGATTGAGGTGAGAGAATCCATGGCACCAATACCTGCTAGATGGCCAACTCTGAGTTTGATATTGTGTTTGGTGCTTAATATTCAGTCAGTTGCTGCAAACAAACCACTGGTACCAGCTCTTCTAGTCTTTGGGGACTCCACCTGTGACCCAGGCAATAACAACTATATTGACACAGCTCTCAAGAGTGACTTTCCTCCATATGGGAGGGACTTGGTCGATCATCAAGCTACAGGGCGCTTCTGTAATGGAAGGCTGGGTATAGATTTTATTGGTAGGAGCATACATATACTCAATATTTGGTTTAGATTATTTACATATAATTGGACTGGATTTTATTTGCAGGACTAGTTTTTGCATTTTTTTTCAATAAGGGGTGAAGTTAATATAGGATTTTTTGCTGTTTATGTGTTACTAAAATGACCATATTTGCAGAACTCAAGACATGCGATGTGGTGTAATTTGAGTTTGCTTTCGGCCATTGTTATGTACTGTGGAAATGGGTATCCTGCAATTTTTCATAAAATGATGTACTATTGTTTAGTTTAGGCCAGTTAGGTATTGTTGAAATGGTTTTTTTTCGCAGAACTGAGATTTTCAATGTGGTGTGCATTGGATATGCTCTTTATGGGCTATTGAACTGGGTTTTAGCTTATGGAAATAATATATGATTTTTGTTACAAAGTGGTGTACTCTGTATTTTGTTTATGTCACTGAAATGGGCTTTCTTTGCAGCCGAGGGACTTGGTCTCAAGAAGACAATACCTCCATACTTGCATCCTCATCTCAGCCCTCTAGACTTGGTGACTGGTGTGAGCTTTGCATCTGCCGGGACTGGATATGACAATGAGACTGCATCTATTTTGGTAGTACAAATTCACTGAATATGCATTCAATAAAAGGTGTAACTGATACTCTACTATAAAAGACTGGGAATATTATGCTAAGTAATGATATTTACATGTTTTGCAGAATGTTATACCCCTGTGGAAAGAAATAGAGTATTTCAAGGAGTACAAACTCCGTTTGAAACAACTCTTCGGGGAACAGAGAGCGTCAAGGGTTATAAACAAAGCCCTATATCTCGTCAGTATAGGGACAAATGATTTCATAGAGAATTACCTACAATTTCCCATGCGTAGGGTACAATTCAGTCCTCCAGAGTATGTGGACTTTATAGTTGGCATAGCAGGAAGCTTCTTTGAGGTATGGGGATTTGATTATCAGCTTCATGGTTGTTTTGAGCTTAAAGTGGATTAAATGTTATTAAAGCTTGTTTTCTTACAATGTCATTGATTGATCAGGAGCTTTATAGACTTGGGGCTAGAAGGATTTCTGTGTCTGGCCTTTCTCCCATGGGCTGCTTGCCTTTGTTAAGATCCATGAATTTATTTGGGATTGGTCAATGCATGGAGGATTACAATGATATTGCACTCCAGTATAATGCAAAACTCCAGACCACCATTGAAAATCTGATACATAACCTTCCTGGCCTTGTAATTGTGTACAGTGATAGCTACAAAGTTACTCACGAAGCTATACACAATCCAACTAAATATGGTAAAGAATTCTATCTTTTTTGTTTCTGTTTTGTATGTGGGTATTACAGTTTTGCACTTGTTTCTTATGTATTTTACACATGTGGGCATGAAGGATTTGGGGAAGTAGCAAGAGCTTGCTGTGGATCGGGGACAATCGAATTGGGATATCTGTGCAACAGAATGATACCGTCTTGCAGGGATGCATCTACCTTTTTGTTTTGGGATTCTGTTCATCCAACAGAAAGATTTTATGAGATTGTTTCAAATAATCTGCTCCAAGATATCCAAAGGCTACTTTAGTTACCCAATGGAAAGTTTTGTCCTCCCCGCAGGAGATACTAATCTAGACAGACGTGAATTCCAACCAAGTTGAGCTGTAAATTGACACGTTCGTCATTTGGGAAGACACACTTATTGAACTGTTTATTTCCCTTCACGTACTTATGGAAGCTGATTGAAGTCCATTTAAGTCGAATTCGTATGTGTAATTAATTAGTTTCTGACACGCAGGAGTCTATAGTGAGCCCATCTGTCAACGTTGCTCTTTCAAGATAGTTTTAAGGTATTTTATATTTTCTTAAAGTATCGTAACTTCTTGTAATATAAAACTTTTAGGGTATTTTATATTTTATTAAAGTATCACAACTTCTTTGTATTATAAATATTTTTAAAAGTTTTGTAGTGGAAATTATTATAGAGAAAAATGGTTCAAATTTTAGTATGTAATTTTTTTGGAAAAACTGTGTGTAAATTTTTACATCAACGTTTCGTATCATACTCCATGATCCATCATCATGGACTGAAGGTTCAAATTTTATTGTGATACATGTATTTCAATTTATTGAGTGCATTTTTAACTTTCTAGAATGAATTTACATGTCTTTTTTCATGTTTTTTTACACTTTAACAAGAATGATTTCAATTGACAAAAAAAATATGTCGGCTCTTGTGCATAATAATCCACATTGTGTAAAGCTATAATATTCCAATTAAGCTTCACCATTCACTTAGAAAACCCTTTAGCCCTAATAAACACATGAGAGTATACTTTAAGCCTATTTTTTTGATAATATATTAGTGAAGACTCTAATCTTGAATGATAAAATATTAATGTTACATACCTTTTGTTATTCGGAGGGTGGAAAAGACTAATTATGCTCATTATTATTATTTGATTACTTATTGTCAATTAGCTCAAACTATTTGAAAAATCAATATAATTATATCATAATAGATAAGGGGATGGGACACTACAAAAAAAAATCACTAAAAATAAAAAGCGTAATTATAACTATTACCAAATTTACTACATTTGTAAGATTAGAGATAGCTCGATTTTTAGAAACCTCCCCTTAAAGGCATTATATTTTAATTAAGGACGATGTATGATGGGTTGTACAACCCAATTGTCATACCAAAATTTATTACTAATTTTTTGTAATAATTTAATCATAGTTTTTAAATGTTTAGTCTTATATATACTCAGGTACCTTTATCCGAATGGAATAGGCTTTTGTTCATATGAAAAAAATCTATCCATGTGAGATAGGTATTTGTCCATACATAAGATGTATTCTTCTATTCATTTGAGATAGAGATATATCCAAATAGGTTAGGAATCCATCTATATATGATATGTACATGTTTTGGCGAAAGATTTAGATTCATCAAGACCAACTAGGTCCTAAGTCACTCATTGAAGACTACACTTCCCTATTGGAAGTGCATCAAGGTTGTTGTCTTCAAACAATAATAATAATAATAATAAAGGTACCTTTATTTGTATGGGATAGGCTTTAAATGTTCATATGAAAAAAACATCTATTCACATGAGATAGGTATTTGTCCATACATGACATGTATTCTTCTATTTGTTTGAGATAGAGATCTATCCAAATAGGTTAGGAATCCATCTATATATGATATGTACATGTTATGGCCAAAGATTTAGATTCATCAAGACCAACTAGGTCCTAAGTCATTCATTGAAGACTGCACTTCCCTATTGGAAGTGCATCAAGGTTGTTGTCTTTATATAATAATATAAGCTTTTAACTAGCCTCAAAATTTGACCTAAAGTTTCAAGGAATCAAACAATCCATTTGGGATGCTTTTGAGTATATAAATTTTTTAGTATTTCAATTGTCTCAATTATTTCATCTTTGAATTTATTTGAGTGATTCACTTGGTAAATAATTAAATTAAATGTTAAAGATGATAATTTAATTAATTTGGATACTCCTCAACCTTATGCTTAAAAACAAATATATATATATATATATATATATATATATTCTAATCTATGTTTGATGTGAATTTCTAAAGTATGTATGCAGCCTTTTCTAAGGCCCTTTTTCCCTAGTGAATTCCTTTATAACTACTACCCACTAAGAGAAACATTAATTAAAAAGTGTTTAATCATCTTGATCAATATTTGTTTACTAATTTGTTCTATTGCCTAATCTGAAAATAAAACTCTCTTTGAACTATACAATGATAGATCCATTTCTTGTAAAACTACAAGACAATATTTTTGTTTCCTTTTAAAACTTAGAGGTGATGATTATATCTCTTAAGAACTATATGAGAATGTTTCTACTTCTCTATAAATCTGTATGATGGTGATGATTTTCTTAGTACAATCTAATGTTAGTTTATTATTTTGTTTAATCTTTCTTATTTTTCTATTTGAGGAAAATTACATGTTTGTCAAATTTATGTCAATATGATATTCTTTATTACTCAACAATTTATAGGGACAAAGCCACATATGTCATTATTAGATTTCCTTTTATATAATACATTGTATAAAATCACATAGTTATAGTTGTATTAGGTTATGTGATTCTAATAAAAATGCTACTCCTAATGTGAGATGCTAGATGAAGAACTAATAATGCAATGAAAAGAAGTAACAAAATAAAATGGCACCTCAATAAGATTAGCCTAAAAAAAATATGAAAGCAAGATAAACAAATGAAATGCTTGTTATACCTTCATATTGTTGCTTCCTTGGTTGGCCCTTGATTTGTGAAGTCTTGTGTGCTCCTTAGATGACAATAAAATCAAAATGGATGTAAAATGAATTGATGCAATATGAATTGATGATGTGAGTGCTACAATGGGTGAGAGCTTGAATGACAATTTTGCAAGAGTTTTGTTGCAAAAGACTTGATCCTCTAAAATGAGGGAATTGAAGGGGTGTTTATAGACTAAATTGAATTATCTAGAGAATTCAACGGTTGGGATTGATCCAACAAAAATCAAGATGAAGGGCTATGGTGAGTTGAGGACTCACAAGCCCTCACATCTTGACATGTGGAAGGTGAGATGTCCTAGGGTGGAGTGATGTGGAAATGAGGTGGAAGAGAAAGACAAGAGGTGAAAATGAAGTATATGAGGTGGATGAAGGACAAGTACCTTTGAGGTACCTTGGGGGATGAAAATATTTTCTCAAAAAAGAACTTCTTGTCCCCAAATGAGGATGAAAGAGACTTTTGAGGAATTTTAGAATTCTTCAAAAATCTCCATGGGAAAAGGAGAAGTGTGGGAAAAATAAATGTAAATTAAAAATTTACATTCAATGGAGGATTCATTGGATAAAAGGAGGTCTCTAAAAAGTTGGAGATTTGTCACATGTGGGAGATGTGACAAGTCCAAGGTTCTAGAAGCCTTGGGCACATGTAAAATGACATGTCACATTTGCATGGGGGATGGAGAAGACTTTGGGAAGATAAAAATGAATTAAAAATTCACATGGGGAAGGGAGTCCATACCAAAAATGGTAAGTGGGAAGGTTGACCAGAAAAGGTAAGCTAAATATGGTTAATGATTTTGATTAAGGTTGTGCAAACACATGATTAAGGTAATTAATGGGAGATTATGGAAGATGTGACACTTAATCAAGATTAAGTGGTGCACATCTTAATCACAGATTAATTAATTTAATCTGGATTAGAAGAGGGTTATGGAGAATGTGACAAGGAGAGAGAAAAAAGAAGAATTAAAAATTGGTTTTCAATCCAAATAGGTTAAATGACCAAATTAAATAATTTTTCATGTTTATTTAATTTAGAGAAGACAAGGGGGTAAGGTAAAGTATTTAATTAGATATTTTAGGAACCTTAGGCAGAAAACAAAATAATGATTAAATAAATTATTTAATCATTATTAATGAAATTGATGAATATAATAAACGATTTTGATTATATGGAAGTGATCAAATTTGGATGTCTACAGATTACAAATGTAGTAGTTCAAGTATGGTAACATTACTCATAAATGTGAACTAGAAGCATTAGTGATATTGAATACTGTGAAGGTTTGTTTCTATGCCTTACTTAAGTTTGTTCAAATTGATAAAATATACTAATAAAACTAACATCAAATAAAAATAAATACAAAATGAAATACAATTGAAATATTTAAAATAAAAATCGATTTAAATATTATATAATTGAAATATTTAAAATTCATAAAATTAAACACTATCATTTAATACTAGATCAACTTATTAGATTTTGTAAAGTTAAAAATAATTGTAAAGTGCTAATTATTTTTTTATGAGATAACACTATTTGCATAGTTTGATAAAATTTAAGAAGGTGATAAAGAAATAAGATAGGTAACTACCAATTGATAAGCTTTTATAGTAAGTTGAGACATAAATGAACTTGCTTTAATGTCATCAATTGAATTTGATTAATAATTATTTGGATATTGAAATAAGATTATGTTAATATTGGTTAGATATTATTAACTAACTAAATTATATTAAAGTAAAAACATATTAAATTACAATTACGAGCATCTCTAATGAATTGCATGATGATAGATTTAAGAAATAGATGACTAATAGCTAACTAATTACATCATTATTAAAATTCAATATTCAAGCAAAAATAATAATGGAATAAATATCTCATCAAACATTTTCACATTAATTGATAACTTTGTATATTATTTATATCACAAAATCCTTTTAAAACATTAGTTTTGATTGAGATAAAATCAAGAAAGGGCTTGTTCCCTTACAAAATAGCCATAAAGGTTAGACAAAAGGATCTCATGAGAAGTGAGAAAGCTTAAAAACTAAACAACACCAAAGGAAAGGCCAAAGGTGAGATAAGGACCAAACAAAGACTAGCAAAGGTTTTGATCGAAGCTAGGAACCATAAAGAAGCAAGAAGCAAGGATACTACCCTATATAATCAAACTTAACCAATAAGTCACGAGAAGGAGAATTGGAAGAGGTAGAGGAGGGGCCTTTATGCCTTCTACAAAGATGGTCCAAGCGATGCTATCATCTAGACACCCACAGTTAGGGAGAGTAGAAGGATCCTCAATAGGGAGACCAAGGGCGCACAGGTGGGGGGAGGGGGGTGAATAAGAGGGTAAGAATCGCTAATCCCAATAGCATTTTAAAGGGTGAAACACCAAGACTTCCTCGGAGGTCACCCATTCAAAAAAATGAAGTTATGAATTTGAAGAATATGAATTTTAAAACATCAATTGTGAATTTGAAGTTATTTCAAAAATTAATAATCCATCAAATTAATTAGTTTTGACAAGTAAACTTAATTAAAAATTATAATAATGAGGCTTTGTCTTGTAATTTTCTAAGTTCTATTCAATTTTAAATAAGATTGTTGAATCAAAAAACTTAAACTTCTAAACAATGTTTTAATTTCTATTTACCATATTATTTAGTTTCTAAATGAAATTGTTGTAACAAAACTTAAAATAATTTATTGGTCGCTTTATTTTCCATTTAGTGTAAGTTCAATTAGAAATTGATTGTATTTAATAATAGAAGATTTTCCTACACCTATTTTATTTTATTTATCTTTTTATGAAAGTTCTAAGAACCTTTTTTATCATTTAAATCATTCTATTTTATGCTACAAATTAATTTAAAATTTATATACTAGATGTATTTGTTAAATTCACAAAATGTTTCTCCAAATTCATTTGTACAATATATTGTGTTTACCTTATTATGGAGTTCATGTCCTATTACATTCATATTTTATACTCATCTTACTCATATATTCACAATATAATTTTATTACGTGAACATTTTTTATATTAAATTACTATATACTAATTCTTATATCTATTATTAAAACACATATGTTAAATTATTGTACATACATATCTTATTTACACATTGCTATAACTAATATATATGTTATATACATAAATATTACTTTTATATATAAATTTCACATATACATAAATATATATTTTATAACATATACTCAATTTTATAATTAAATTTATTATAAAAAAAAAATATTAGGCTTTAACCCCTTTCTTTCTTTAAATGGTTGTAGCCTTTTATTCACGTAAAGTTTGTTTATACTTTTTTCACAAATTTTAATAAAAATGACCATGACCCTTTTAGGACCGAAGTTTATTAGGCTTACGATCTTATGACCATGTTTAATTAGAGTTACAATTAATATTATATTTTACTATATTTATAATATAATTAATATATATTTAATATTATATTTATAATAATAACTATAATATATTTATACTTTTATATTTAATAATAAATAATAAATAATCATTATTATATTAATTATTATTCATTATTGTAATAATTATTGTATTATATTATATTATAATTATATTAAAATATTAATAAAATAATAATAATTATTATTATATGCAAAGAATTACTATATATAATATTAATGATAATTCATGCATAGAGTAATGGCTTCCTCTCTGCACTCTGGTCTGACGACGACGACATCTTTTTGCTCATTTTGCAAGTTCTTGACGATGTATGTTCTCAGAGGTTCTAAGGGGCGATAAGTCCTCCTATTCGCAAGGCAAGATGTATGTTGCAACGGTGGCAGTGGGATGTTCGGGGAAGCATAAGTGACCCTTTCTTGGGGATTTTATGGGGCATGCAATGAAGATGAAGGGTGGTGGTAAGGCAACAAAAGGGTAGGAGGTGTGGTTGGAGCAGAGGGATGTGGGGGATTTTTTGAGTGAAGGATAAAAAATGCCAAACTCGGTGAAGGAGCGGATGCCTTTATGCTATGCTAGGCAAACCTCGACAATATCTCTTGAAGAAGCTATTTCCAACGAAGTTGTGGAGAATGCAAAGTATTTTGCAGAGTTT
Organism: Sequoiadendron giganteum; assembly: GCA_007115665.2. NCBI lineage: Eukaryota > Viridiplantae > Streptophyta > Pinopsida > Cupressales > Cupressaceae > Sequoiadendron > Sequoiadendron giganteum. The sequence goes on along the minus strand of CM021104.1, from coordinate 110,580,077 downwards.
GGGTTGATTGGCAGATTTAGGGGTTTCTAGTTAGGCCTTGTAGACTTGCACAAGTGGATTTTTGAAACTTGGCAACCGGTTTTGGAGGGGGATGTACAGATTTACCCCAATGGGAAAGGTTTTTTTTGTGGTTGTCTTTGACAATGAGTAGGACAAGAAAGTTGTGGTGTGTGACTATTAATGGAGCTAGAAGGACAAATATATGCTCATGCTCAAACCTTGGCATCCAAATTTTGGCTTAAATTCTAAATCTTTTGGACTAGTTCCTATGTGGGTAAAACTCCCTAATCTTCCTTTACATTTCTAGTTTGAATTGTATTTTGAAGTTATTGGCAATTCATTGGGGAAGTTTTTGGGTGTTGATGAAGGTTCTCTTAACTTCCTATACACAATTTATGCACACATCCTAGTTGAAATGGACATTACGAAAGATCTCCTTGTGGATGCTTTATTAAAATTTTCTAGCCGAGAGTGGAAGCAGTTGATTGATTATGAAGGTGTGTCTTTCTGGTGTCGATGTTGTTTCAAAACGGGCCATATACTTGAGCATTGCTCCCAGCGTAAGAAGGTATCTCAAGCAACTTGGTGGAAAGAGGTTGCTCCACATCACTATTCGGTGGAGAAAGAAGAGCTAGTTGGTGTTGCAAAGGAGAAGGAACCGGTTTTGGAGAAGGAACCAATTTATGCAGCCTCTATTGTTCCTCCTAAGAAGCAAGAAGGGTTAGGGGGAGGTACCGTTTCTGGGAAGATAGAGGGCAACATTCCAAAGGAGGGGCTGAGCAGTAAGGCAGATTGTTGAGCGTAGTTTTCAGAGGGGAATAGTTTTTTAGATGAAGACATGGGTGAACCTTATTGGGATGGAGATCAAGAGGAGTGCTGGCACAAGGTTCAGAGGAAAAAGAAGAAGAAGAAGGTGGTAGATTTTAATATGATTCTACGCTTGCATGACAAAAGGAAAACTAGCAAATAGGCTGCTAGTATTTGCATTGTTTTGTTTCAGATTTATGTTTTGGTTTGTTAATTTTCTACAGATGTTAAAGCATTGGGGGGGAAAGTCTGTAGGGTGGCGGTGGAAGGTTTAGTTTTTTGGGATATTGCTTAAAGTGTCTTTGGTTGTACTTGATAGATATAATTTTCTTATGATGTTTTAATAAAATCATGCAGATTAGACCTATCTTTACAAATCAAAAAATAAAATATTAATGAGAATTCAATTAATGTTTTAGATATTCTAATTATGATATTCGTATTATTTTTTAATCAATATTTCTACATTTAAGATGTTAATAAATGCCTCCTAAAAGAATATATTTGAACATAATTTATATAGATTTTTTAAAGATATATATCTTTTATAGAATTATATGTTCATATAATTTAAATCAAATTAATAGATAATTTTTATAAATAATATACAAATAAATGTATTTTGGATTCATAAAGTTTATCATAAAGTTACAACCACTATTATTGAACACCTAGAACTTAAATTATATGTTCATATAATTTAAATCAAATTAATAGATAATTTTTATAAATAATATACAAATAAATGTATTTTGGATTCATAAAGTTTATCAAAAATTTACAACCACTATTATTGAACACCTAGAACCTAAACTAGCTAATGATTTTTCTAATTGTTTAGTGCAAAAATGATGAATGCACACTTAATATTATTATAACATTTTATATCATGTTCATATAATATCATCAAATTTCAAACACTGCTCTAGAAACATAAAATACGCATTACGTTCAATTGGTTCAATACTTCACTTTTATGAAGAATATCCTTCTAAAAAGTAAACATGCCATACATCAATTGAAAGTTCAAAATTTCAAACTTCAAATGCAATGATTTCTAATAAAAAAATATCAACATGAATTTTAAAACTTTAGCTTAGACAAGATTAGATATTCTACCTTTCAACTTCTTTCTCTCAATAATATATACTCTATTAATTTCCATTTTTTAAACTAAATTATTTGAGATGGTAAACTCAACTTGGGTAAATATGTTGTACAACTTATGTAAGAGTTGTTATTGTAGCCTTGTGGCTGAGATATTGGACTTTTCTTTTGTTGTCTCACTATTTCCTCGACCTTACTTTTATAGCTACATTCTTGTAATTTAAATTGCTTTGTTCAATATAAACAATAAAAATAAAAAAATCTAATGTAAAATTACTTTTCCTAAAATTAAAAAAAATATCTTGTTTTAAACTTAAAAAATACTTTCTATACTAATGGACCCTTGATCTATTGGTGAAGTTGAATGGTTCATAATGAACCCACCAAAGCTCAAGTTTTGTTGAGTGCAAGGCCTTGACATGATAAGGGATGAGGCCAAGATTGTGTCTCAGACAAATTTGGTGAAAAAAACCTTTTATACTTAATAACAGATCTCTTAAATAGGTTCGACAATTGCACACTCTCATATTGCATCTTCAATTGTATTGACATTTCTAATTAACTTTATAAACTTTGAAAATGATGTAACATTCTATCTCTAATAAAAGTATTACTAATTTATTTGTACATTTTAAAGTTTACTTTCAACACATCAACTACTACCAAAAATCTTGCACAACATCAATTTTAATAGAATTCATCACATATCCCAACAAACCCATAATCCTAATAAAAACCCATAATCCTAATAAATCTCGCCATATATAAGTGTTTGATTGGATAGAAGCCCAACAAACACCCAGTCTTAATAATGGCATGTCTTCTTCATAAACTAAAGCTCTTATGATCATGTAAACAGAAAATAGTGATCCAAGAGGTCACCTCTTTGGAGTTAAAAAAGGAAAAACGACATAGCAGAGCTTTAGAAGCAAAGGAAAAATGATCACAACTTTCGAAAAAAATGTCAAGGAAATAAATAGAGACCGATTTTATGGTTGGACGATGCATTTCACAGGAACCTTTTATGATCCACAAGGAGGTATGTGCCTGCATATTACTAGTCTGCAAAAGTAAGGCTTAAATAGTCTGGACAGCGTGAACAGTGCTTCCAAAAAGTTGAGCTGTAAGTTGACACTGATTGAAGTATTTAGTTCCCTTCACGTACTTATGGAAGCTGATGGAAGCTCATTTAACTCCAAGTCATGTGAAATTTATTAGTCCCCCTGCCACCCAACGGCAAGCCCACAAGTCAATATTAAATTTCTCTTTCGAAATAGATTTTTGACTCTCTTATATTTTCTTAAAGTATCATAACTTCCTTGCATTAATTTAGATTCTTTATTGTACTATGATTTTTAAAAAAAAATTGGTCCATCAAATTATTATAAAGAATTGTCTGAAGTGGTTCAAGTTTTTTAACAAAATATAATACATTTATTCCTCTTTACAAAAATACTCTAAACTTTGTAGGAGGTTACACGTAACATATATAAATGTTCTCTCCTACCTTTTGTGTATTGAACAAAACAAAAGTACAAAGAATAACAGTGATCAACTAGTATCTTAGTCAGCTAGTATCTTAGTCTATCCCTATCAACAATAATCTCTCTCCTACTTTTGCTATACTTCAACAAGAGTGATGGAGCAGTGACACTACAAGTATCTTTGTCTCTCCCTATCAACAATAATTTCTCTCCTATCTTTGCTATACTTCAACAAGAGTGACCTCAATGACACCACACCTATCTTTGTTGTCCCTATCAACAATAATCAACACTATGCAAAGCTATAATATTTCAATTAAGCTTTACCATCCATTTTAAAAAAACCTTTAGCCCTATAAACCATATGAGAGTATCCTTTTAACCCTAAAAAAATAATTTGATACCATAATAATCTAAGTACTCTAGTCTCAAACAATAAATTATTAATGTTAAACATACCTCTTGTTACTTAGAGGGTGGAAAGGACTAATTTCATAGTTATTAATTGATTTTCCTTTTTACTTACTGATGACTAGCTCAAATCATTAGAAAAATCAATATAATAATATTGTTAGTAAATAAGGGGATGACACACTATAAATCAGAAAATAATTGTCATTATAAGAAAAATTATAATTAAGACTAATTACCAAATTTAATATATTTGTAAGATTCATAACACCTTGATTTTTAGTAACCTCTCCTTAGAGACATTTGGCTTTGGTAAAGACAAGGTAGAATGGAGATGTATAGTTGTTTGATCATTGGTAGTTGTTTCCCATGGTCATATTGTCACACTCCTATACAATTGTAGGTCGTTCTCAAGTCTACTCATATGGTTTCTCCTTTACCCTTTGAAGTGGATTTGGTCTTGGTTGAAACCAATTTATGATTTTAACAAAAGGAATTTAACTATAATGAATTTAAAAGGCATCACAATCATACAAAAAATGGCCATTCTTAAAATTTAAGATACACATGTATGTTGTCCAATTAATACCCAATCATTTCTTATAAGGATAAAAGTGACTAACGATTGATCATGATTTTCATAATGAGAAAATATTCAAATGTTTTCTATACTATATTTTTTTTGATCAATTAGTGATTGCAACTCCTAAATGATGAGGTTGTAAAAAGTGGAACCTAGCAATAGCAATGTTAGAACAATTCCTTTCATGGTTCAATGTTATTAAGGGCATGTTTGAACTTTATATGGCTCATGTTAATAATTAAGAAGGGTTTTGTTGTGTATCCATAAGAAAACCACATGTCTTAATTTATGAATTTAAAGAACATCGCATCTATTTTTCATTTTTTTGAAAATATAAAACAACTATTAATTTTTATACTAAATATTAATTATATTATTTTCAATTGTAAAAAGTTGCTATTAATTCATAAGAAAAACTATTTATCCATTTAAAAAATATACAAGCCCTTTCAAGCTTGAACAAGGATTTATAATTCTAACATGGTTGGGGTATATGGGTAGAAGACCCCATCAAAATTAGCAAAGTAAAACTTGCATAGAATCCTCAATGGAAAGAGTAGGAGCCTTGCAATAGAATTCAACACATAGGCTCAATGGGTAAAAACAACTCGTGAGTACTTGTCAAGTCACTAGTAAGGAAATATAGCCAAGTCAATTGAGGAAAAATAGAAACCAAATAAAAAATAAGACAACCATTGAAAACTAGGAGGAAGTAGGTAAGAAAAGTCATTTGGATACTATAAGCACTAAGGAGGATCTTGATAGCATAATAAAGAGGAACAACACGAATATGTAAGATGGTTTGAGCAACAGGACTAAAGGATAAAATAAGCACTATGGAAATATTGAGCAGAGTGTGGAAGAATATCTAACTCTCATAATTGAAGCTCTTCAAGAATATTGGGATATTGATGAAACCCATAATGTTTGCTCAATAGGTCTAGAGTCTCTTGGTTTGTCTTTTTTTTGTTGATTATTAGGTAACCCTCAATAGGTCTAGAGTCTCTTGGTTATTGTCTTTTTATTTCTATTTGTCTTGAATGTTGGATTTAAGACTTGGAAGTCTTATATTTTTTCTAACTATATGTTTATTTCTATATCTTTGATACTTTGTTGAATTTTATGGGATCATTTCAAAACCCTTGATTTTATTCTTATAAAAAAGATAACAACCATTAAAAATAATTCACATATATTATTTTTATATTTCTAATTTTGAGTTTTTATTGAATTTCTCACTATCCAAATAATTTTTTTCCTTGTTTATGCATGACACATTGAATGCTATATATTAAATACTTATAGTCATGTGATAGATAAAGGTAGTCCACAAAATGTTGCTCATTCTCACCCTATGAACTACTCTCTTCATCCTAATCATTACCACTATCACATCCCTAAAAAAATTTATTGTTATGTTTATCTTTTATCCTTATAAGTGTTGGTATAAAATGATTTATACCATGCAAAACTTGGCTATACATTTAACCATATAAGATCTAGGAGCTTTGATGAAAGCACAAGAGAGACCAAATATGAAAGAATATAGTTATTCTATCAAATGATATAAATATACAATAATGATTGATTTTAACGGATTAAGATTATAATGAGAACCCCTTTGGTTATATAGGCCAAGGTGAGACATAAGACTATAAAAGATTATGCCATGCATCTTAATTTTATGAATTGAGACATAAAGTGATAAGTATCCTATGTGTTCCCTAATTAAACTTAAAGTAAACTAGTGTGAATACAACAATCTCATATACACATTGTTGTCAATTTATAAGTCTTTACATGGGATGCCACACATGTTTTGCGTGTAAATAAATTGACATGTTTTGTAACATGGCAAGATGTGCATCGCAAGAAGAAATTGGCTATTTTTGTAATAAAATATTTACTTATGTCTTTTAGATTGGATGCACTCTTTTGTCATACATTGTTAGAAGTCAACCAACAAATTTGAAAAAAAATATTAATTTCAAATGATAAGTACTAATACAAGTTTTATTATCATAGGTGTAACACTTAATGATAGACTAGTAAATATCCATTTTTACATCATAACTTGGATCAACAATTTTACATACAATGATGATTAAACAACCATCCCAAGCCACTATGGTATATACAATTGATAAGTGATTTTGATTCTACAAGCATTTTCTATCAAATGAGTCTCTTAAGTCTCCCTAACATAATTTTTGTTAGGAATTACTTATTCTATGTTTATGTCATTCTAATTAAGGGTGACCATATTCCAAAGCCTAGTTTGGTTAGCATTTAAGTGAGTGGCCCAATTTTTATAGTTGAGACGATTATCTTTTTTGCCTTGTTTTAAGGCATGATGAAATTTCCCATTTCTATAAGTTGTATTTTTGAAACCACCCATTGATTTTATAACCAATTTAATGGTTTCACTTATGTACGAGTTTTCTTGAAAGTAGCTTGAGGATTTCATAAGTTTCATGATGGTTTTGAAACTAATCATCCTTAAGAACTAGTTCAATATTACCTAATTTCACAAATTTGGACGTGTGATACATGGGATATTTTTGGAAAATTTTCTATAAGGCATTTGGTCTTCTTCTTTTTGTTATTTTTATCACCCCTTTTATTTATATTCACACTTCTATAATAATTGATAGGGATCTCATTTTTCCTAGTCATCGTTTCATTTTTCAAACAAGAAGAGGCAACTTGTACTCTACCTATCATGTATTGTTGTATGTATTCTATAATATTTCCATCCCCATTTTCCATTACGATATATTTTCTATGAGAAAAAGTTATAATTATCAATTATATAATACTCTTTTAGGTTCATCTTCTTATTTTTCAACCTATTCTTTCCACTTCAACAATCTATGTCCAATCTTTATCAATTGTTCAAAACTTTATCTTTCATATTATTGTAACTTTCTCCCGATTAATTCGGAATCGCCCATGATATAATCTTGATAACTATGTTATATATTTAGCTTATTCGATTATGGATAACATGTATGTATCATTACTATATTTTTATTTTAGTCTTTTATTTTAGCTTAGAGTTAGTTTTCTATTTATTTTTTAGATTAGAAGATTATTAATATTATATTAATAGTTAGATTTTTTTATATATTGGGTTGTTTTCATTTTCATTTTATTTTTTTGTAGTCTATCGACTTTTCAATTTCATTACACCACACAAACACATACAATATTAAGCTTAATCCAAAGGACTTCACACAAACCATTGTGACTAGAGCCCATTGATTCAACCTTTATTAGAATTTGTATTGACCTTCTAAAAGCTCCAAATTATTTGGTACTTATTTTCCTCTTAGTGGTAGTCTCAAACCACATTGTTACCTTCATGAGAGCCTTCTAAGACTCCATTATTTATATCCCTACTTTTGGATAACACTCATGTATGTACTAGATGTTCTTTCATATATATTTTATTTTATGAATTATTGGAAGTGTTATAAGGTTCTTGAACATCTATCTTGACATCATTTTGACCTTCTAAGGCCTCGTGGTTCACTATCCTTACCCTGGTGAAAAATTACACACTAGAAAAAATATTAAAATATTATAAAAAATCTATTTTATTAAATAATTTAAATATTTAAATAATATACAACATTGCATAAAATTACTAAGCAATTAGACATTATTAATTAAACTCTCTAACATTCACCTATCAATGCAAGAAATATTACATTTCACAAACAATCAAAATGTTGTCCAAATGAAACTTTCTTGGTCAAATAGAGTATTTTTAGAGTTCTCATTCCTTGGGGTTTTTCCTACATACTATAGGTGTTGATCTTGAGTCTCTTCTTTGAGAATTTAAGTAATTGTTGTCAATATGAACTATTCCCTTAGTTGAATGAAGAATTCAACTGTTTAGTGAAAACATGGGAATGGATTCAAGGTGTAGGACCTTGCCAAATGAGGCCAAACCTCTTGATGAAGGCATGTTTCCCTTTATAAACTAAGTGCAACTTATTGATCCAACTAAATATATTGAATACCTATAGTTAAAATTATAATCCTACTGTTGAATATTTTAAGAGAAAAGAGAGAAAAAGAAGAACGAAAAATAAAGGCAATGCACAAATTTTTAGAATATAATTATCCCTTGAGAAATTATGAAAGTCTCAAATAGCTTACACAATCCTTTCTTATACATTTCTTGAAAGCTTATGTGCAAGTTAGGGGTTTTGCAAAAACTAAAAGGGAAAGATACGATCCACTGTCAGCCTTGTAAAATAATTTGACAAAAATTTGAACATAAAAGAACAACAAACATTCATTCATATATGAAGATAAAAGAAATTTACACAAAAAATCTAGAATGAGGAGAGATAAAAATAATAGTTTTCATTAATAAAAAATTAAAGCTAATTTACCGTTACAAAAGTGTCAAAAATACAAATATTTCTCTAAAAATTAAGAGAAGAACCCTTTACAATGAGCACAAAAATGCCTTTTAAACCTTATAAGGGTGTAGAAGAAAGGAGCACATGGTAGAGGAAAAGGGTTGAGCTTAAACATCACACACTAAGCATTGACTGCTTAGGTGTGTGTTTCATGTGGGTCCCACTTTAACTCAACTTTGATCAATAAACCTATCCGTATCATTGACCTTTAAAGTTACCGTTTGCCTCATTGTTGTGTGTCTCTTTGCCCGTTGCCGTTACCGTTTACACCATTTACGGTTCGGCAAAATGTGGAAGCACAACAAGGCACGTGAATTGGGTGCTGGACAACTTCTCAATACTCTACCCCAATAATTCAAGTACTTTACATTTAGGATTATTTATTTCTAAAAAGCAGTTCAATATTTTAAGAATAATATATACAAATTTAATATAATATTAAAGTGGAGACTAATATGATAATATTTAATTTAAGAATCAATAAAAGTGTTAAGTTCAAATGTTAATTATTTTTAAAATTTATAATTAAATACAAATATATTGATTGATTTGACAATTTGAAATAAACAAAATAATTATATTTAAAAATTGATTAAGTAAGGGTATTTAATGAAGGTAAAAAATATTATCATACAATTCATATATATATATATATATATATTTTAAAATATATAAAATTATAAAATAACTTTTAAATAAATAAAATAAAATAATTTTAAGCATGCAAAATAAAATTTCTTATATAGATAATAATAGCAATTTGAATAAAATAATTATTAACTAAATAAACATGTTTTTTAGATAAAAATAAAGTTAAAAAAATATAAAATAAAATAATTCTAAACGAAATAGAATAATTCTTAATATATAAAATAACTAAAGATTATATTTTTCAAAATCTTTTAGATAATGTATTTAAATATCTATACTAGTTATTTTTCACTTTTGTGAATTTAGTTTTATTATTTTATTATTTTTACTTTACAATTGACTATTTTCTTATATGACTATAAAAATATCTAATCAGATTAAAAATAAAGAATAGTAAGTAAATATCGAATTTTAAAACTAATATATAATTCTTCAAATGTCAATTTTAAAATTTTAAAATTAAATATGACTATATTTGAAAAAAATAAATTCCTATAAAGAGATATAAATGTTCTTATTATTTAGCAATCAAATAATTAACCAAACAAAAAAAAGAAATAAATTTTTAAAATTAGATATGATTTTACCAAATGAAAAAAAAGTAACAATTCAAATTATTAAAAAATTGAAACTATATATATATATATATATATATATATATACTAGTTTAAGTGATAAATTCTAATTATAATACTAGTTTATATATATATAAACTTGACACTCGTGTCTCTTGCTTAAAATTCTCACTTTTACTTAAAAATAGTATATAATTTCTTAATTTTTCTCTCTTGCCCATTTTATTAGTGTCACTAGTTCTCTCCATACAAATTTCATGTGATTTATTACTATTTCCTTGTACTCAAAAGAATTTAATGTGAATTCATGTATCATTTGAATTTAAGATAAAGAGAACACTAGGAAAACTTTAGTTGAAACATTTTAAAAGAATATAATTCCACATCACATCATTCTAAAGTATCTCCATGACTAAAGAGTGTTATCATCCATCAATTCAATGACTATAAGAACAAGACCCTTGTGATCTAACAATTTATCCAAGGTATTTTTTAAATACTAGCTATCCTTAATAATCAAAGAGGGACAAGATTTGAAGCAAGTCAAAAGAAAAAGAGTGAAATTTATCAAATTAGATCCATAGCTCACAAGACAAACTCGTAACCCTAGAAAAGATCTAGATTACCAAATTTCACCTCAACAAAATTCAAAGGTTATTTTGATTTCAAGGAAATGTATAGATGGAGAGGAACTAGATTCAATCCCCATGCACGTGGAATTCAACATCACATATGAACCATTCTCTATATTTTTTCTATAGTAAAGTGTCTTATCCCTCACATTTACTTTCTTAGATTAGCATTTAATATTTAAAAAAAATTTATGGACCATAATTGAATATTGAATTAATCTAGCTTGATTCATGCCAAGTTGTATGCATTTCATTTGACTATCCTATAAGATGAATCCTATGGAAATGTTATTTTCATTTACAAAAAAGTAAATTAAAAACATCTTGTAACATATGCTTATATTAGGGGACCTTATCATACATCAATTCATTATCTTTTTTGATAGTGATGTAAAAAATTATCCATATGGGATTTTACCTTTTATAAAGGTATGAAGTTGAAAACAATTTAACCACTATTTATCTTATATAACTCTTAAATCTTAGAGAGGATAGTAGGTTTGGTATAGTCAATATCAAAGTTTTAAATGTCACAAATATTTTCATTTGCATGCCAACAAATCAGATAAAGTGGTTCATTTTATATCTATTTTATCAAGGATTTTTTTAAAACATACTATTATAAAGTTTATAGGAAAAGCATAATAAGATGGTTTTTAATATGATTTTTAAATATTGAAGTTTAACTCCCACCCTCTAGAAAAATTAAATTAATTAGTTTTTTCAAAGCTAGAAAGAAGGTTAATAAGTAAAATTTGTTTCTTATTTTCTATTTTACCATTTTAATTTATTTAACAATATATTAAATTGGAAAGATAAATTTTAAATAAACTTCATTTTTTTTAATAAAGCAAAATATTTTTCTTTGGAAGTAACTTAATGACCCTTGTATTGACATCTCTTCCTAAAAGACCAACTATAATTGCTAATGAAGAAAACTACAACCTTCCTAATATTATTTCTTATTATCTAACTATCTGATGTTTTGTGTTACCTTACACTTTCCTATTTTTTCTAAATGGATTGGTATTTAACTTTACAATATATAATTACATATCTATTGCTATTTCATTTTATGAATCATGCCTCAATTCTAAATAAAAATTAAATTAACAACTCATTTAAGAAAGTTGACACAATATATCTCTTGTTTAAAATTTCTCACTCAAATTGGTATATATATATATACTTTTAAAAAAGTTTCAATTGTTACTTTTTTTTCATTTGGTAAAAATCATATCTATTTTGTTTCTTTTTGTTAATTATTTGATTGCTAAATAATAAGAACATTTATATCTCTTTATAGAGTTTTTTTTTTTTTCAAAATATAGTCATTTAATTTTAAAATTTTAAAATTGACATTTGAAGAATTATAGGCTAGCTTTTAAATTTGATATCTACTTACTTTTCTTTATTTTTAATTTGATTAAATATTTTTACAATCATTGAGAAAATAGTCAATTCTAAAGTAAAAATGAAAAAATAATAAAGCTTGTTGTGAAAATTAACTAATACAGATACTTAAATACATTATCTAAAAGTTTTACAAAAATATAATCTTTAGTTTATTTATTTATTAAGATTTATTTCATTTTATTTTATTTTATACGTATTCTTGACTTTATTTTTATCTAAAGAGATTTTAATTTTTTTTAATAGTTATTTTAATCTATATGAGAATTATTTTATTTTTACATGTTTAAAATTATTTTATTTTATTTATTTAAAGAATTATTTTATAATTTTATATATTTTGAAATGTATATATGAATTGAATGATAATATTTTTTACCTTTAATTAATCATTTTGTAAATACAATTATTTTATTTATTTCACATTGTCAAATCAATCAATATATTTTTATTTAATTATAAATTTTGAAACATAATTAGCATTTATATTTTTATTGGTTCTTAAATTAACTATTATCATATTACTCTCCACTTTAATAATATATTAAATTTTTATATATTATTCTTAAAATCTTGGACTACTTTTTAAAAATAAATATCCTAATGTAAATATATAAAGTTTCATTTTTTAATAATTTGAATTGTTACTTATTTTTCATTTGGTAAAACCATATTCAATTTTAAAATTTAATTATTATTTTTTGTTTGATTAATTATTTGGTTGCTAAATAATAAGCAACATTTATATCTCTAAGGAGTTTTTTTTTTTTTTTAAAAGTATAATCATATTTAATTTTAAAATTTTAAAATTGTCATTTGAAGAATTATATATTAGTTTTAAAATTTGATATCTACTTACTCTTCTTTATTTTTAATTTGATTAAATATTTTTATAGTCATATAAGGAAATAGTCAATTATAAAGTAAAAATAAAAAATAATAAAAATAAATTCACAAAAGTGAAAAATAACTAGTATAGATATTTAAATACATTATCTAAAAGATTTCCAAAAAATAATCTTTAGTTATTTTATTTATTAAGAATTATTCTATTTAGTTTAGAATTATTTTATTTTATATATATTTTTTTACTTTATTTTTATCTAAAAAACATTTTTATTTAGTTAATAATTATTTTATTTAAATTGTTATTTTGATCTATATAAGAAATTTTATTTTACATGCTTAAAATTATTCTATTTTATTTATTTAAAAAGTTATTTTATAATTATATATATATATAGTATGATAATATTTTTTACCTTCACTAAATACCTTTACTTAATCAATTTTTAAATATAATTATTTTGTTTTTTTCAAATTGTCAAATCAATCAATATATTTTTATTTAATTATAAATTTTAAAAATAATTAACATTTGAACTTAACAATTTTATTGATTCTTAAATTAACTATTATCATATTAATCTTCACTTTAATATTATATTAAATTTGTATATATTATTCTTAAAAAATTAATCCTCACTTTAATATTATATTAAATTTGTATATATTATTCTTAAAATATTGGATTGCTTTTTAGAAATAAATAATCCTAAATGTAAAATATTTGAATTATTGAAGTAGAGTATTGAGAAGTTGTCCAGCACCCAGTTCACATGCCTTCTGCCTTGTGCCTTATCTCTCTACTTCCACATTTTGCTTAAACGGTGTAAACGGTAACCGCAATTGACAAAGAGACAAACGCTAACTTCAAAGGTCAATGATAGGGACAGGTTTATTGATCAGAGCTGAGTTAAAGTGGGATTCACATGAAACACACATCTAAGTAGTCAATGCTTAGCGTGTGACGTTTAAGTCCAGTCGAGGAAAAGACCCAGTCTTGACCCAATCCAATGAATTGTAGACACGCGTTCTTGACCAACCCTAGCTAGCCTTTTGTTTCCACCGCCGCTTCTCCCGCACCAGCACCCGCCTCCCCGAGTATCCCCTGGTCATCCCTAGCAGTTGAAGGGCCAACATAGCGAATTCGAACTCCAGGTTGCAGGGTCCCATTATCTATTTAAGGAGGGCAATATTCCCCGATATCTCTGCCATACGTGCTTCCATGTTCTCACCCACGCTCTATATCACAAAGGACTCCACGATCCGTTAATGTGCAGGATTAGCTGGGATAAGCGCCACTAAAAAGTCTCAGTCCTATCCCCCTACTGCCATGTCCAGATAAAACTCCATGGATTCATGCCATCGTGGCTTGACTAGTCACCTCATCAAGAAACATACCACTGTAATCTCCTCCCGCGCGTGTAGAAGCCACACCATGAACATGGATGCGATATCAAAGTTCTCTGAAGCAACAGGTGGAGAACAAAAATATAGCATGTAGGATATGCTTCGCCACCTCTACGGTCTCCTCGTCCATGGCATTGACATTGTTTCTGAGCCTCGCATCTGAAATCACCTGGCAAAAGGCCATTTGCCTCTCCTTAGCTCCCAAGAAAATGGTCGCCTCCATGTTCATATGGGTTGTTTCATCGCCTCTATAGCCCTCTTTAACCGCAAGCCATCACCACCCAAGTCCTTAGCATTAAACTCACTTGGACCTGCATTAATCGATCTAGGCTCCCCGTATCCCACCAACATCCCTCGTATGTGTGTAAAGTTCAATGTTAAACATTGGCGTCCCATTGAGATCTCCTATGATACTGATCATGCTTTTTGAAAGTTGATTAGCTTCGACATTCCCCTCTCTATATATATGTGATATTTTAAAGTCCAAGTCAGATAAATCTTCTATGATGTGTGAGAGTCACTTTTCCAACTTCTAGTTTGGGGTTTCTCTTCTCTGAATTGGATTGATACCTATCATGGAATTGCCTTTGAGGTGTAGTTTTGAAAATCTCATCCGTTTGCAAAGGTTAATGCCCAACCAGATAGCTTGAAACTTTGGCTTCATTATTGGTGCCGTCCACCAATTTCCTCAACCCAATTATGATCCCTTATTATACACCCCGCTCTTGACGAGCCCAAGTTGCCCTGAACTGCATAGTCAAAGTTCACCTTAACCCATCCATCATTCGACATATACCATTTTACATCCACTCTTGAGTTTCTACTAAGATCATCCTTACACTTCGCATAAATGAGAGGTGAGGAAATATTCTTGACACCATAGTCATGCCTCAACATTGATGAATCCATGGAATAAGTGTAGAAACCCCCCACAAAATACATTGCAAAATGTGGTCGGTGATCGCCCTTTGACAAAAAAATGAGTCTGCAAATCAATAAATGCAGCATGTGCACTTTTTTTCCCTCTTATAATCTATGAAAAATAGGTTAAAAGATATTTATTGAGCCTCCACGGATTAGATTTGGTATTTGCAAAAGTGGTTGCAACATTGATGTCATTTCTTGTGAGTTTTACAGCCATTTTAGTTTCTTGTGGAAATTTGAGCCCCATCTAGATATTACTTTGGCCATTTACGAAAATTTGACACCCTTATAGATATTGTAGAACTTTGGCCTTGATGTGGATATATCCTAATACCACTAAAACATTTACAATATCCTACAGATTCTAGAAATTTTGCACTAGCATAACTTAGTCATTTTTTACCTAATTTTCTACAAAATTTAACTTGAGATACCCATTTGGGCCTACAAGATTGGAAATTCAGGTAACCCTCACACTTCACCAATTTTTTTTATTTCTCAATTTAGGATAATTGACTAAGGACCAATGGACTAATGCAACAATCAAAGACAGAAAATCATGCAAGATGGCCAAAGTAATCTCTCAAATCGGATATAACTAATGGTCCATAAGGTGGATATGAAATATCAACATTTTGTTGAAATCTATGAGATGATTGCCTACTAATATGGGATCTAGAAGCCTTAACATTCCATTGGGCATAGAGTCGAGGATTACCAACAACTGAAATGAGACATGCCTCAACACAAGAAAATAGTACATGTACAAAAACACACTTGGAGGAAAAGAACAAAAGATTTAAATAATAAATTCTCCTAATGGGAATGCAGAGTGTGCAACAACACTTCTTGGGAATCTAGACAAAAACTAGACTAAAATATATGTGATTGAATCATAACCTAAAAAATAATGCTTAAGGTATATCCCATTGACTAGGATAGGAAGAACTTCACCATCTAGTCTAGATAGTTTGAATGCATTGGATTCTTTACAACTAGTGATGATATATCATGGGCCACTCCAAATGACATCAAAATTTGTATCCCTTCCATCCTTGGCTTTTTCTACATTCCACCTCAACACCAAGTCTCCCTCTTTGAAAACTCTATTAAAAATTCTCTTTTCAAGTATCCTTTTGACCTATGATTTATGAGTCTCAAGGGTTTACATGACTTTGTTTATGATCTCCTTCAACTCCATTAGTTCAAATAGGCTCACTACCATTGCATCATTTTCTAACATCTCTAGTTGTTGTACTAACTCAAGAGAAAGAAACTTTAGTGATAATGGAAGTCTTTCTTCCCTACCATAAACCAACAGGCCTGTGCAAGATCATAGAGGTCCAAAAAGTGGCGATGTGAAAAAAGGTGTTTTTAACTTGCTCAAAAACGCGATTTTTTTTGCTTTGACTTTATTTAGGCTTGGGTAGAAAGTACATAGTGTCAAACAAAATACCAGATTGAAATGGATATCCGTTTCGAAACATATATGTGTTTCAAAAGGATATCTGTTATAGAAATGGATATATGTTTTGAAACATATATTTGTTTCAAAAGGATATCTGTTTCTAAACAGATATCCATTTTGTTTAGGTCAGATTTTTAAATTTGGTCAGGTCCGGGCTTGACCACTTATTCAATTTAATATATTATAATATTTTTTAATGTATTTATAATATAGCATGGATATTTAATTTAATACATTATAATCTTTTTTTTAAATATATTTATAATATAACATGGATATTTAATTTAATACATTATTATAATGTTTTTAATTTTATATTATATAATAATATATTTAATAAATTATAATATTATATTATATTATAATACTTGCACAGTATTAAATATTATATAATATTATATTGTAATATAATATTAAATTTATTATATTATATGATTATATAATATTATATTATATTATATTTTAATATATTAATTATATTATAATATTAAATATATTATAATTTAATTATATTATATATAATATAATATAATAATATTATATCATAATATAATATATTTTATACATAATATAATGTATATTATATTATAGTATAATATATATAGTATATTATATAATATAATTTTATATTATAATATAAAATGATAAATGATTACTTAAATTTTGAAAAATACCGCCAATATCTATATTGTCGGGTCTCAGACCTAACCATATATTAAAAAAACTACATAAAGGAAACATATATCCATTTTTTGTTTTATAAAATCAAAACCAAACAGCCCAAGAGCTCATTTTTTTGTAGAATGCACATAGGTTTTCTATTCCACAACTCAGATATTCGTTCATAGGTGAATCTTCTTGCTCAAATCAATCAAATTTGAAAGGTATTTTTGGATTTTAATGTTTTTCTTCAATTTATATCAGTTTTGCATTTTTTTTTTTGTGAATTCTAGTAAAAAATAAGATATTTGATAGGTTTTTTATTGCATTAAAATGATTATTAATTTTGATTTTTTTTTACAATTAACAAGCTTAAAATGGTCGATCCCAACCCCGCTCAAGATGAAAACCCTCCAAATCCCTCTTCACCACGACCGATGTTTCTAAACCAAAATGTGCCAACAATACATGAATCTATTCATAGAAATTTAGATCAATTGAGAAATGTATGTTGAATCTATGAGACACTCACTAAGCTATTAGACATGAAAATCATAGAAATTTAGATCAATTGAGAAATGTATGTTGAATCTATGAGACACTCATTGAGCTATCAGACATGAAAAAAACTTTAGAAACAATCATTTCGAATGTTGAAACTTTGGCAAATTAGCACAATAGATTTGCACAATGGCGAGAGAAACAAATGCAATTTTATGCCAATGGGTTATCATATGATGAGGTGAGGGCACTTGATATTGACAAAGCCCAATTAGCCCAGTTATTCATCGATCACAGAACAAGACAACTTGTTAATGTGTGAAAGCCAAAATTTTCAATTAAATGGTGCGCACATAGAGGCATATTAGATAATTTATGGAGATGTTGGTGGATGGTTTTTGATAAACCGCCCAAAAACAATCTTGACGTCCCTCAATATTTTCTTCAAAAAATATATGCTAAGTTTGTCTTAGGGAGGCATGCCAATTACTTTGACATGCAAGATTTCTAGGTTGTTGGTAGAGGGATGCCACAAGATAGACCTAGAGCATGTCGAGTCACCCCAATTCATCCTGCTTTGCCTATTGCTGCCCCAACTCCACTACCTTACCCTAAGATTGCTTTAGATGCAGGGACTCAAAGAATTTATGCCTTATTCATTGAGTGATCATTTGGTCATGCAAAGCCATCATGTTGTGCAACCATTTGATAGTGCATCTCATCATGATGGTGATGCACCTGATACATCCTAGTATGATGGTGGTGCACCTACTACATCAACTCTAACTGATACACCATCATCAACTCTAACTAGTACACCATCCTCTTCGACACATATTTGTGTGCCCCATTACTGCATGGCGTGCAACAATTTATGTTTGGGTCCTCTTCGACGATCCATTGAGGCTGCCATAGACACATCCGATTATGAGGTTTAGGATATGTCGGATGTAGGAGTTGATAGAGCACATAGTGGACCATTTGCAAGAGAGACATCGACTGCTAGGGACGATGTGGGAGCATTGGTAAGACTTAAATTAGTTTCATAGTGTGTTTTATCTAAATTATTTCATTTTTTATAAGAGATATTTGTACTAATATATGTTTATGTGTTGAAATATTTAATAGTTGTTGATAAAGGACCAAATTTCCCAAGTGTAGGAGGCTACGCAATCAACCATTTCATTTGGCCTAGATAATCAGTATACAATTTTATTTAAATTATTATTTAGATGTTAGTTTTGAGATCTATTATGTTTAAATACATGTACTACATAGATTGATAGTCTAATGTAATCATGTCTTTTTATTCAACAACCTGGCTCTTTTACATCCATGTTGACTAAGCCTGACCCATTGGATGAAGCTGCACAATAGGTATATATATATATTATTCTTGACATTATGATTATATGTGCATGTGCATTTAAATTATGTTACATTCTTGTCATTTTTTTATATAGAAAACCATCTTAGCTACTTCACCCACCATGAGCCCATCTAGTGTCGTAGCATCACAACAGGTATGTGTTTATTTTATATTGTAGATATTCATGTTTAGATAGGAGTAGATATATGTTTAGTAAATATGATTATTTTTCAACAATTATATGTTAATTTGTATCATTTATTATTTTACCTGCTATAGTCCTCTGTCTGAATCAACATTGTAACGAGTGTGGGACTATTTCTTTATATGAGGACTCTTGGTCATCCTAAGGGACAATCATATGCAGACCGTCTTGCAGAAAAGAGAGAAAGACTTGAGGTAAATAAGAATTACATTATTGATATAATATAGTACTCGTATAGTGATTTTTATGTTAAATTCATAATTTATAAATGATAGTATATAAGTTTCTATTTACTAGTCTATCCTGTCAACCATTCACATAATTAATCTAATTTATGGTTTGAATTTTTATTGTGCAGGAAGCTTCAGAGCAACTAAGTTCTTCGAGGAGGCTTGATTTTGATGGTCCAACATAGGATTAGGTTTGATATAGATTGATATGTACTTAGGGTTTGATAGATCTTGAGATGACATATATGCGGCAATTTGTAAATTTTTTTGTAAAACTTATTCTAAGTAGGCATATATGCCAAATTTGTATATGCACAAACAAAATTATTCTACATTTTGATATATAAGAATTGCTATTCAATCTAATTTGTTCCTCGTGTGCATGTCTTTCTACTTTGAATCTTCATAATGGAATGCATAATTATCTTAGAATGGTTTAAAGTTATGATCAATAACATATTTTTTATTAGATAAGCAGTGAAGGGCCCTGATTCCATGGTTACAACCACACAAACAAAAAGGAAAGGAAACAAGGTGGGAAACAACACCACCAACTAGCATAAAAAAATAGTATCTAGGGAGGCACGCAGGCCATAATTCATAACCATAGACCAATCATAATGAATCAAAAACATGAAGTTATTGCTAGAGTATTTAAACACAGGTCATTAATCAAATCCACCATATACCAAGTAGTCCTAAACCATAAAAAAACTATTATGAAATAACAGTCCAAAATCTGGAAGCAAAAAGACAAAAAGAGGAGAGCAGTCATTAAACAACATCAAAAGAGAAAGCCATTACTCAAATTTTACCAACAGGTCCCCATATACACCAATCAAAGAGATATACTCCCTCCAATTAGGTCCCTCTAAATCATCCAACACATTCAAATCATTAGACTTCCCCTATTTTTTTAGCTTCCTGTTGATTTTTGTTTGTCTAGAAACTATACCAATCATCACTCTTCACATCAACCTATTAGTCACCTTCATCAACGTGACCAAGTCTTTCTCCATGCCATCCATCTATACCTGCAAATAATTTAGTCTACTTTTCATATAATCCATGCTAGAAACACCAGTATTAATCTCATTGTACCCGTATTCCTAGCATCTAGAACAATCATATTATCATTCTTTTGGTCCTCCTCCATTTTTGTTTGCTCCTCATCATCATCTTCCTTTTCTTCTTCTGAATTCTCTTCCCCCATATCATAGCCAAAATCCTCGAAATCCATCCCATCGAAATCTTCATCAACCTGGGCTTCAAATTCTTCAATTTCCAAGTCTTCCTCTTCATACATAGAGATTTTTTGTTTTCCTTTCCTATCCTTAGAAGCAACCTTATCCAAGCGAGCTAAACTATGACCACCACTACCTCTGCTACCTTACCCCTGCTTGTTCTCATTTAGATCCTCTTTTTGCATGCCCTCTTCACTTATAGTAATGACTTCATTTTGAGGATTCAGATATTTTTAAAACTTATTAGACTTGGGTAAGTCCAGGAGAAGAGGAGAATTTTTTCTCTTATTCGAAGTTTCTTTCACAAGATCAGACTCAATAGAACCTTTTACAATACTTTTTTTAGTCACAGGGGTAGAAGGGTTCAAAACTTTAGCAACAGGGGAAGGGCTATTAGTAGGAATTAACACCCTTCTAGCAACAACAATGGGAGGTGGGCAAGGATTATGTTCCTCAATAGGGTTTGCATCCACATGGGGTTCATTATTGTCACCATCATTGCAATTTTGATTATAATTTCTAGCAAAAAGAGGGTTTCCATGAGGGTTTAGCACAAGAGCATGCTTATACAGAGCAAGCATCAATCCTTGATGCAGGGGAGGGCTAAGACCTTTCTCTATGTTAATTTGTAGGGAAGACAATAAGTAGAAGGGTAAATTAATTCTTTCACCATGCCTAATATGATTTAGCAAAGGGAAATGATATGCATGTACATACATGTATCTTCCTTCCAACATAAAATACCTCATGACAAACAAACTTACCAGAGTGTAGGGAGACAAAATCTCTAAACTAGCATACCCATTTTGGAAGCATTTCAAATTCTCCCCATCATGCAGAAATTTATCCACAAACATCTGGTAGTTGGCCCCACTCTTCCTTGCCACCTTTATACCTTGATTTTGTAATCATGTAGCTTCTGTGATAAAACTCATCATTACTTCAAACTTGACATCACCGATAGCAAAATTTCCATTCCTCCACAAATTTGTGAAATTGACCATAAGGCTCTCATTGTAGCCCTTCATAGACTCAAAGAAAGGAACCATGCATGCATTATCAAATTAAACCCACAAGTTTGTATTCTTCTTGAGCACGTGGCAATTCAAAGGTTCAATGCGCTTCCTTGGCCCACCCATCTTAGCACTCTAAATTTTTTTTGACTACTATGAGCTATTCCTAATAACCACCCACCTCTTCGACTCTCTACCAGTCTGCAGAAAAATCTTTTTTCTCAAAGTTTTAAAAGAAGCCCATAAAAAATGAGGAATCAAGAACTTTCTTTTAGGGGAAGCCAACGACACAATTCTCAGAGCCACGATCTCATAATTATTTTTACAAGTAATTAACATCTCATTAATAATCTTACCTTGCAAATCTTCACAAATATGGGGTGAGTTGACATTAGGCATATCGACACATTTGGATTTGCTGTCCCTCTGCAACTTGAAAATCTCCATGTGAGCCTTGATCACCTCGGGAAGGAGATAATGATTAATTTACCTCCAAATAAGCTCAACATCGTAACACAATTATCATCATTAAATTGCATTCCTTTAAAAACACAAGGTCTCCCATGCTTCCCTTGCCACTTTCGTACTTCAACTTTGTATGTTATAATCATATTCAAATTTTTCATTTAAAATCATGTCCCTTAAAGACATCAACAAGTTATTATTAACCCAAAAGTTCCACCCCATACACCTCAGTGCCTCATTGGAAACACAATCAACATACTTATTCCCTTCTTTGTTTTAATGTTGCACCTTACAGTTAGTAAAATAACTCTTAAGTTACAGACACTTGTCAATGATATTTTTTAGCTCCCAGTGGGTGTAGCCACTCCATTCAATATGTCCACTATTAACTTAGAATCTCCTTCCAGAGTTACATTTTTAAATCTATACTCCTTAAGAGTCTTTAATCCCCCTAAAATAGCCATAGCCTCAACTTTTTTATTGGAGCAAACACCCAAGTTAACACCAAATTTCTCACAATGCACTCCCCTTTGTGGTTTCTAAGCAACCCCCTGCCCCTGCTATACCCGGGTTGCCTTTAGAGCACCCATCAAAGTTACACTTAATCCAATCTTTCTAAGGAGGGGTCCACACTATAGAATTTCTAGTTAACATCTTGGTCCAATTTAGATTAGTCAGATCCTTTCTTATACCCCGTATTTTCTTTATTATCACCTCTTTGTAATTCGACTAAACTTTGGAGAAACTATATCTTCCAACCTCCATGTTTTCATTAATTTGTGCTTTTATTATCATGCAAACCTCATAGTTGCTTCTCTCCACTTCCCTGAAGATCTTGTTAATCGATTCCTTCCATATTCCCCATGTAACAAAGGGGGGAACTTGGTTCTAGAGATCAACAATAACTTTATGGGAAAAACAGGTAATTTGACCAGATTTCTATAAATGACTTCATAGAGTCAGGAAACACCCAGTGAGTGAACAATGATAGGAAGAAGGACCAAACCTCTTTGGAGAACTATAGTGAAAGAAGATGTGCATTATTGAATCTTCATCCTGCTTGCAAAGGGAGCATCTGTTAACCAGTTGGAACCCCCTTCTGACCAGGTTATCAATGGTAAGAATTTTTCCATGTGAGGCAGCTCACCAAAAATAGTTAATTTTAGGAACTATGTTCTTTAGCCACACTTTTTCCTAGTGATGTTCTTTGATGTCTAACAAGGGCTTAACCAGTTTCTCATATGCCTATTTTACTAAGATACAACCTGAAGAGCTCCCCTTCCAAACCCATTCATCTTCCCTTTCACTATCAAACTACTTTGCCTCCCCAATTAGATTGTGAAGCCTTAATAGGGCTAGATCCCAAACATGTTATAGATTAACGAAATTTCAATTTAATAGAACTTATGAATTACAATTGGTAATCAATCTATGTTAGAGTTCATTCATATTAAGGTTCACGTACATTACATTTCATGAGACCACATTTATTTGAGGAGTTTTTTTAGACAATTCATTGTCTTTTCTATTGTACCACATTTTTCATACATGTCTACCAAATTTTTTTTATCAAACACTCAATTTGAGAATACACATGATTTCAAGCTCTGTAGAATGAATTTACATTTGACATTATTTTGTTTTTTGAACTCTTGTAATGAAGTGGCTAGCTGATTTTTATTTCAAAAGAAGTTAAAATTAATGAAAAATGGTATGAGAAACACTATATAATATTTGTTGAGAAGAACTAATTAAAAATATGCCTCAATGAATTGCGGTCTCATAGACAAGGCAAAAAAGATGAAAAGAGTAGCTTATGATAGTATTATGACATTGATTCTTTTGATTGATTAAAAACTTCAAAAAAATGGATACAAATTAATGAAATATATGTCATTACAGTGTTCATTCAAAAGTAATATAATCATCTTGATAAAAATTAATGCCAATCAATGTTCATTCAAGCCTAATAACATGTAAAAGGTATAAAATCATCTTGAATAAGAATCACTATCTTTCAACCATAGGGGTTTGATGCAACCTTCAAACAAAGTCCTTACAACTAAACAAGATACATGTTCATTAGATTGTTCATGTGAAATCTATACAATAATCATGATCAACAATTAAGACATCACCCAACCATGATGCAACCATTAAACAAACCAAATGAGTGATACAACCATTAAACAAACCAAATACAACTCCATGACATGCATGTTATTTGACCTTCCACATGCAATTTGTATTATCATAATGTATAACAATGAATGTTGCTAACCATAAGGCATCAATAAGAAAACTAGGCATACTATATGGGCTTGATGCACACTAGTCTTAATACACACTTTGCACAAAAGCAATAAAAATGATATGATATTGTCATATATATCAATCAACTTTGACCCACACCAAACTTGTTGTATCACAATTGTTGTCATATATACCATTCAACCTAATGTAATTGAGGTTTTGTATTTGGTAAGAATTTGTGCAAGAAAATAAAGTGAGAGACGATGGTTAGTGTGGATTTGAAAAAATGAAGTTGTTGTCCTAATCATTGAAAAATCTATTAAAAAAAAGGGATCTTGTTGTCCTAAGCATTGAAATTGAAGCAAAACAAATGAAGACTAAAATTAACCAATTACAAAAGGAATGAAAAGATAAGAAGAAGATTTTATCATCAATGAAAAGGAGGTTATTCTGCTCTAAAAATAGTTCCAACAAGTGTGGATGGGTACGTTTAGGCTAGGCATGGTCCTGTTTTGAACCCAAACATGCTAAAATAGTTAGAGCTACATTGGACCAACAATATCCCTGAAGAGTCCAAAGTGTAAAAAGACAACACTATTTTACATGTTATTACTCGAAGACCATGATGCTTAAAAAATATCTGTATGAGGCTACGAGATTGTGCTGGGACCCTCTATAATAACCTCTCTTTGTTTTTCTATCTCAAAGGCATTTTTCTATGGTGATGAATTTTCAGTTGAGGAAAAAGTTATCAGATGCAAGCAGTGTAAAGTTGCAAAGTGGTGCAAATTTTGTTCTACAACTTGTATGACCAAATAGACTATTCCAACACATACAGATGGGTACGTTTATGATAGTAATGGTCCTCTTTTGCACCCAACACATGTTGAATCACTTTGAGTTATGTTCAACTGACTTGATCCCTCAAGAGTCCAAAGTGCAAAAGAAAGTAATTTTTGATGGGCTATTTCTCAAAAATCATGATGCTTACAAACTCTCCATCTAAGGCTACAAGATTGTGTTGGGACCCTCTACAATAACCTCTCTTGATTTTTTCTATCTCAGAGGCATTTTCCTGTGGTGACGAGTTTTCAGTTGAGGAAAAAGTGAGATGCAAGCAGTGTAAAGTTGCAAAGTGGTGCAATTTTTGTTTTGCAACTCGTACGGCCAAACATACTGTTCCAAAATGTCTGGATGGGTATGTTTATGCTAGACATGGTCCTCTTTCACACCCAAACATGTCGAATCACTCTGAGCTACATTCAGTCGACTCGATCCCTTAAGAGTCCAAAGTGTAAAAAACAACAATATTTGACAGGCTATTACTCAGAGATCATGACATTTAAAAACTCCCCATCTAAGGATACATGATCATGTTGGGACCCTTTACAATAACCTCTCTCAGTTTTTTCTATATCAGAGTCATTTTCCTGTGGTGACGAGTTTTTAGTTGAGGAAAAAGTTGTCAAATGCAAGCAGTGTAAAGTTGCAAAGTGGTGCAACTTTCGTTCTGCAACTCGTACGACCAAATAAATTATTTCGACGTGTCCATATGGGTAGGTTTACGCTAGGAATGGTCATCTTTCACACCCAAACACGTTGAATCACTTTGAGCTACGTTCAACTAGCTCGATCCCTTAAGAGTCCAAAGTGCAAAAAAGAAGCAATATTTGACGGGCTATTACTAAAAAACTGTGATGCTTACAAACTCTTCATTTGAGGCTATATGATTTTTTTGGGATCCTCTACAATAACCTCTCTTGGTTTTTGCTATCGTGGAGACATTTTTCCATGGTGACGAGTTTTCAATTGAGGAAAAACTTGTCAGATGTAAGCAATGTAAAGTTGCAAAGTGGTGCAACTTTTGTTCTACAACTTGTATGACCAAACAGACTGTTCCAACACATCCGAATGGGTACGTTTATGCTAGGAATGGTCCTATTTCACACCTAAACATGCCAAATCACTCTAAGCTACGTTCAACTAGCTCGATCCCTTAAGAGTCCAAAGTGTAAAATGGCAGCAATCTTTGATAGGCTATTACTCAAAAATCATGATGTTGACATACTCTTCATTTGAGGATACAAGATTGTGTTAGGACCCTCTATAATAAAATATATCTCTCTCCCTCTCTCCCACTCTCTTTCTCTCTCTCTCTCCCACTCTCCCTCTCTCTCCCTCTCTCCCACTCTCCCTCTCCCTATCTCCCACTCTCACTCTCACTCTCCCTTTCTCTCTCCCACTCTCCCTCTATCCCAATCTCTCTCTCTCTCTCT
>CM021104.1:110304920-110553097 GCA_007115665.2 Sequoiadendron giganteum | reverse complement strand
CCCTCTCAGTCTCTCTCTCTCTCTCTCCTCTCTCTCTCTCTCTCTCTCTCCCTTCTCTCCAAGTCTTTCTCTCCTCCTCAAGTCTCACTCCCTACCCTCTCTTGGGTCTCTCTCTCTCCCTCCCTCCCTCCCTATCTCCCCTCAATTCTCTCTCTCTCTCCTCTCCTCTCCTCTCTCCCTCCAGGTCCTCTCTTCCTCCCTCTTAGGTCTCTCTCTATCAGTCTCTCCCACACTCTCTCTCTCCTCTCTCTCTCTCTCTCTCTCTCTCTCTCTCTCTCTCTCCCTCTCACTTCTATGTCTCCCCATCCCTCTCAGATCTCTCACTCCCTCTCTAGTTTTTCTCTCTCTCAAGTCCCTCCCACTCCCCCTCTCTCTTGTGAATTGGTTGCACATCAATAAATATATAATATATAGTATGTAGTATATAATATATACTATGTATTAAATATATTACATAATATTTAATATTTAATATATATATTATATATAGTATATAATATATAATATAATAATGCATAATATAATATATAATATAATACATAATATATAATATATATTAGTATATATTAAAATATTAAATATTATTTATTATAAATAATACATATAACAGATATTTATTTATAAACAAATATCCATTCTGAACGAATATCTATTTTTTCTAACAAAATCAGTAGGCTCGGGATTTGGTTCATGATTGCCTAACTGTTACCTATTTTTTAGCTACAACTCAAAACAGGTAGAGCTGAATTGCATTCATCATTGAAAGGTACACAACTAATCTCAAATTTCTTCCTAAGTATTCATTGATCATGAAAAAATGATTACTTTTGGATTCAGTATTATTATGCAATAATTGTAACAAAAGAACTTATGCAATTGCATATAAATGTTGCTTTATTCATATTGTAAAAATCAAAGTCCCACACAAGCCGTGGGAGTAACCTATTTTGATTTCTATAATCAAACGATATATACAGTAAGGAATTGAAAAATATATAACTAAAGATAAGATAAGCATAAGAAAGGAAGTGATTCGTCATTGCCTGTAATGAAAAATCGTTACAAGATTGTTGTCTTCTAGTTGTCATATCTTTAGGTTCCCCGACTCCAGTCTCCTTGAGTTATCTTGCAAGATGAATGGAAATGATGTTAGAGATTGACTCTAAGCAATGATGAATCAAGATCAATCCTATGCCTACATTACCATTAGAAATATAATCATAATTCATTCAAAGTATACATAAGATGATTAAGTTATCAAAGAGCACAAAGAAAGAGGAAGCTTTCAGCTTTGGTTATTTTT
Source organism: Sequoiadendron giganteum (assembly GCA_007115665.2). NCBI lineage: Eukaryota > Viridiplantae > Streptophyta > Pinopsida > Cupressales > Cupressaceae > Sequoiadendron > Sequoiadendron giganteum. The sequence continues at coordinate 110,551,794 of CM021104.1, read as the reverse complement.
CTAACATGTTTGTTCACTATGCAGGAGCAGGTTCATTATGTTCGTGATTGTTTTTATCAGATATGTGGAGTAAAATGGGCTCCCACAAGGGTTGAGCCCGACATATCAAGGAGGACACTCTCCCATTCAAAATTAACACGTAAGAACATCAAATAAAGAGTCATGCAATGAGACTACAAAAGAGTCTTAGAAAAACAATTACAAAAAGGGTAGTCAAGACCTTAAGAGCAGTCACTTGTAGACATAAGTTTTAAAATTAAAAGAGATGCTGCAATAACTATCATGGTAACAGTATCATTGATAACTGGGAGATTAAAAAAAAAATAGCAATATGATGATCAATGCAATATTAACATCACAAGAAGAATGAATGAGATTTCTTTCAGAAAAATCCATTGCACATGATCTAGATAGAATTATCAAATAGTGAGTGGAAGACTTCAAGTCACAATATGGTGGATAGTCAAGATAATCAACATATACCCTTCATGGAGCAAGCTATTGAGCCTTTTTAGAAATTCAATGTTAAGAACAAAAAGGAGAATTCATTTTTAGAATTACTTGGATCGTTTTGAGCCACCATACTACATGGAGAACAAGAGAAATTCACTGGTTTATCCACATAAATTTCAATACTGTGTGATGGTAAAGGGATAAAAGAAATCAGTCATTGACAAGTGACAATAATAAATGAAGCATGAACAATGATACTTGTAAATAAAAGTTCCATGAAATTTATCTAGAATAATCACTCAGACATGTTTCAGTTATGCTATCTTAACAGGAATATCATGACATCGTTATCAACTCTGAGTTTTGATAGGAGGACTCTAGTACCAAGCCAAGCTCATTTGCATAAAATTTAGCATGCCTCTAGTAATGTTTTAGCAATGAATCCTGAATATCAGTGCAAGAGAAATACTTCAAATCATATCTTGTTACATTTGAGTAAGGTGAACGAAGAAGACAGTCAGGATGTTGTTAAGAATCTTACAATTTGGGCATATGAAGGAAATATATAGATATCTAAATGAATAGTCATAAAAGGTCACCTTCACAGAATATAAGATGGGAATCATTTTTGGCCGTTGAAGATAGGCATCATTTGGAGAACAACATCACAAAGGAAAATTCCAATGAACTTGATTTTTGGATATTAGAAATGAAATTCAATAATTCTAGAATAGGGTTTACAATAAGAAGATATAAGAGAAGAGAAAAAAGGAAAAATACCCAGAACGAAAGAGGCCATGGCCTTCTATACAGGGAGATACCCAAAAAAAGAATAGTCATGGCCATGACTATAAGGAGAATGTGATTTCAAGAAAGACCAGTGTCCTGCATAGAGAAAGAGCTAATACCCATGAAAAGATTCATCCAAACAAGGGCTTCATGAAGGCATGCCACATAATGGATGATTTTTTTCTTCTTCCAAGAGGTAAATTAATGAGTTCATGGTTGCGCAACCCTAACAAAGAACTCCCAAAATGCTCACATGGGGTGTTGGGTTTCTATACCCTCATTTAAAATAATTTTTTGACAAATTTCATGGCGGCCATGAATATACATAGGCCAAGTCTTTTATTTACAAAAGAAGCAAGAAACACAGAGGTCGAGCCTCATTTTCATCATTTTCTTCAAGGAAAATCAAAACCCAGAATTTTCTTTGTGCGACCAATAAATGCATGAAGAAACAAATATTGCACATTTATTTCTGTAGCTTTTGAGCTCAAATTGAGCTTATAGAAAACAAAAGAGGGATAAATAACAGATTCAAAGCTTACTAGAGTTCCAAAAGCTCAAATCCCTGTTGTTCATGGAGGGCAAGGAGATATCTTTAGGTCTTGACAATTTTCGGTCTCAAGACAGAAGAATATCAACAAAAGAAAATAAACATAAAAATGACCATCAAGAATTCTCATGGTCGCAACTCAAAAGAAGCTTTTGAAATGGAGGAAATTATAGACTATGGAAACTTACCTTTATTCCTCTTGTAGAAGTCTCCATCAGAAAGTCCTTCAGAAGGCTAATGAGAATCAAGGATATCGAGCTCAAAACCCTAGCATGGTGGTCATAGTCGAGAGCTCACTCTCGAAGTTTCTCAAGCAAGAAAATGATAATATTGAAATGATGATTAGGGTTCTCAAGCTTTTACCCTTCAAGGGTAAAAGGTTGAGATTTTTAGTCATTATTCCAAATAATCATTTCATTCTTATGATCACTGTGGTATTGCCTTTTAAGTCAATTAACCTAGTCATGTGGTCGATCTCTACAATAATGCCCAATAATACAATGCTCAGTGGTGACAATTGATGTACACTTTGAAATATATGCTAAGTGTGGTGGCCGATCAGATTATATGCATGGAGCTCGAAAGCTAGTGTCAAATTTCTAATTTAACATTAGCCTCTGATGTTTTTGTTTTCTTTATACCATGTGAAGTTAATTAATTAAATGATAAGTTATAAATCATTTAATTAATTCAATTATTTTTAGGAGAAAATATTAAACATTAAGTTGCCCCATCATGCATGATCAACAAAGGCATGAAGTTGGAGCTTGACTATAGCCACAAGTCAATGATGCCTATAAAAAGGTGCTTAATTTAGATTACGCATGGGGGTGATTAATATTGAAAATACTAAAAAAAAATCACTCATGCACAAAGTAGAGCTTCAGTTTCAGTTATTCAAATCATGCAAATAGTGAATCTCTTCTTTCTGTCCCACATCAGTTCACGAGGTATTTTGGTCAGGCGCATGGAGAGGTGGAGATTTCTAGGCACAAAGTGTAGTTTGCTTCGATTTTGAGCTATTTTTATCAGGGTTTTCTGTTCTGCTCGGATTTCACATTGGAGATGCAATTTTTCACTTCAGTTCCATTTTTGGCTGCTTTGTGCATGCCTGTTTTGTATATATTGGAAAAATTTAGTCTTTTTCCTTTAGTTCTTATTCTTCACCCTTTGCATTCTGCAAAGAGAAATATCTTGTAACTCAACTTTCATTTTCAGATTAATATATTCAACAGGTTATCAGACATAGATTATTGCATAATTTCCTTCTAAGTGTTTTGTCAAAATGAATGTTACCCTTCTTAGTTTCTAATGCCTTGTGTGTTATAGTAATTGATGCAAATTCATTATGTTTTGTTTAGAAACCTTTAGATTTCAGTCTCACTTAGATTTGCATGTGCATAAAAGGTAGTTCGTTATAGGTTATTAATTGTGCTCATAGAGTATATCTTTTCTTTTGGATTGTGAAAACCTTGTTTTCCTTTATAAGAGAGCGATTTAGAGAACCTTTTAATAAATTAATTATGTGAGTGAAATGCCCAAGTTAAGTTGTGTTAACAGTTTTTGAGAAGCTTAGTTGTGTTTAGATCTGCAAATCATTTTCCTTTCAGTAATCACAAAATTTTAGTTTCCAGTTACATATCAGTTTCAGTATTTTCCCTTTTCCAAGCAAGTTATTAAGTCCATAACCAAAAAAGTCATATAAGAACCAACCTAGAATTTGGAGGTCTATCTTCGCCATAGGAATACCCACAGCCTGAAGATAGTTCCCATGTTTCAATAGATTGTTGAATTTAGCCATTCAAGCATTCAGGTGCAATCTATTTGATAACTATTTTTGGCATGCCCGACGAGACTCTAAATTACACTTTAGAGAAAGAAGAATTCAAAAATTGAAGATTGTTGTTCTAGTATATACAACAACATTGTTTTTACCTTTCAAAGGTTATTTATACCTAGCAACTCCAAGCAAATTTACTAGTTTCAAAAGATTGAGTGTTGGTATGTTTCAAACACAAGCTTTATTTCTAATTACCAGCTAATTATATGAGTAAAGTTGTTGAGGTTTCATAGACAACATGTATACCCACTTTCATTTCATGAAAGTCCTACCTATCCATATCCATATCAGACCAGTTATACTATTGGTTTTATCCCTAACAACCATGCAACAACGAATAACCAACATGCTTATTATGCTTACCACCCACCCACCCTTGCTCAACCTCCATATCAACCTACATACACTCATATTCAGCCCCAAAAGGTTGATGATATGAAGAATAGCGTGAATGAAACCAATAACATATTTTCAGACATCATGAAGCAGATAGAAGATTCCAAGAGGCAACAAGAGCTTGATATGCAATAAAAAGAGTTAGACTATTAGGCCTTTCTTCATGAACAAGAATTGGAGACAAAGAATATTTTTTGAAGAAAAGGTCGAGAGGGAGTTAGCTGCAAAAGAGGAGCAGATGAGGCTTTCGCTCGCTCAAACACAAAAGCATATGATCCAAACAACTCCTTTCATTCCTCATCAATCCTTTCACGATGAGCGAGAGACAAAAATACAAAAGAGGCAATTTGAAGAGAATCTTGCTCGACAACTTGCAGCAAAAGATACATAAATGAGGCTAAAACTTGCCAAGCAGGAGGTTTTCAAGGTTTCTACACAATCCCAAAGTAAGTCTTCTAGATTTGACATTCCAAGTTTTAGGGGTAATAGTCTTGCCAATATTAATGATCAAACCCTACAAAAGCCCATAAATAAACAAAATCAGTTTTAGTCATATCAAGAGCCTGAACTGAGTCATCAAAGTACTAAATAATTATGGTAACCTTCTTGGACCAAGCATCCTGAATTCAAAATGCCTAATCTAGTTTGAGAGGCTCCTTGTATGACAACAATAAAAAATCAGGGAGAAGATAAAGTTTCAGAGTACAAACAAAATACAAGAGCAACTCTTCCCATTCCAAGTTTTAGAGATCCTCTTCTATTGCAAAGTAAAGTGCATGTAACAAATCAGGCTATGAATCTTCATGAGAAGTCATCTCAAGAGAAGCAAGCAAAAGTTTCTAAGATCGATATGCTTACACCTGATGTACAAGATGGCAAAGAAAACTTGTAGCAGGAGGTGAATGAACATGATTAGGTAGGATAGCAGGTTGAGGAGCTCGAAAAAGGTACCAAAGGAAATGATTTCATGTTCTTATTCGATGAACTACCTTCCTTTATTGAGAAAAATGCAGAGGAAAAGATCAAGCAATCTGATGAGTTTTTGATTGAAGACCATCAATGTCATAATCCAGTCTTGGAGAAACTAAAGGATGAGAAGGAACATCAAGAAAGGGCAGTTCATGAGGTAAAAGGCACTCCTCTTTTATCAAAAGACCAACAAGAAGATATCAGACAAGAGTAGGTTGAACATGTTTATATAGTTGATGAATTACCCAAATTTGTTGATGAGAATGAAGACAACATATGCTTACTAGCATCAATGCCTTCCTTTGAGCAACAGGGTGATGGGACTCATCTGAATCCAATTCAAGATTGTGAAATAGATGAGATCATTTTCTCCAATATCATAGAAGATTTTTGCTCTAACATTGATGATAGTTTGATGCTATGTGAACCAACAACATGTGATCAACCTATTCAAGTCAAAGAGGCTATTGAAAAAGAGGAAAATAATTTTCAACCTATGAAAGAGTACAATATGGGCTTATTTGATGAACTTTCCCACCTTCTAGAGGAGGAGTTGTATTCTATCATGGGCGAGGAACATAAGGAACATCAGTTTGAGGACTTGTTTTCAGTAATCCAATAGGGATATCAACTCCTTGATGAGGAAGATCCAACCATTGAACATATTAAGGGTTTCTTTTTAGAGACTATTACAGATAATTCAAGCAAGCAAGATTCCCTCTTCATTAAAAAGTTGAAAGAAGATCAACAACCTGCATATTACCTCTAATCAACACCTTTTCAAGGGAAGGCTGAAGTTTTCAGAGATCAACAAAGGGGAAACTCAACTTCATTTAATTTTCTTCAAAATCATGAATAAGAGGATGAGAAAGTAGAGCATGAGCATGAGGCTGAAAGTTACCAATTGGGTGTCAGCACAAGGGGATGTCCTATCAGACACGTGGCACGGTTGGTGGGCAATAAAGAAGAGTTACCAGTTGAAGTATCTGCTTGGGAGCACAAGATTGAGCATCAAAAAGAATTAATGAAGTTTGATCAACCTATTCAAAATAGTTGCGTGCATCTCTTGTATAATGCAGAAAGGGAGGTGGTTTTCATGATTGCACAAGTGTTTCTTTTTAGCATATGACATTTACATTTGTTCCAGCACTGTTGGACAATTTGCAAGCAAGTAACACAACCTAAGTTGATGACAAAAGGGAGTTTTTTCAACCAACTAGTGAATGGTTATGTTTAAGCACTAAGGTTGTTGGTTAGTGTAGGTTAGGATAGTTATGCTTTCAATAAGTTCCCCATGGAACGTTTTCATTTCAATATTGTTTTGTTTTCAAATAAAGTGTAGTTGATGCATGGGGTTTTCAAAATATGTCTTAAACAAAGTTTTAGTAGTTTCTTTCAGTTCGTGTGGTTTGTAGCTGGGTTACAAGTTTTTCTGAGTGAAAACAGAGCAAGGAACAAACTCCATGCCCAATGGATTTACAAGGAATTTTGTCTACGGTGTTTAGCAGGAAAACACTCCGCAAAGGTCGCCGAATTGTTACCTATTTTTTAGCTACAACTTAAAACAAAGAGAGCTTAATTGCATTCATCATTGAAAGGTACACAAATAATCTCAAATTTCTTCCTAAGTATTCATTGATCATGAAAAAATGATTACTTTTGGATTCAGTATTATTATGCAATAATTGTAACAAAAGATCTTATGTAATTGCATATAAATGCTATTTTATTCATATTGTAAAAATCAAAGTCCCACACAAGCCATGGGAGTAGCCTATTTTGATTTATATAATCAAACGATATATACAATAAGGAATTGAAAACTATACAATTGAAGATAAGATAAGAATAAGAAAGGAAGTGATTCATCATTGCCTATAATGAAAAATCATTACAAGATTGTTGTCTTCTAGTTGTCATATCTCCAAGTTCCCCGTCGCCAGTCTCCTTGAGTTGTCGTGTAGGATGAATGGAAATGATGTTAGAGATTGAATCTAAGCAATGATGAATCGAGATCAATCCTATGCCTACATTACCAGCAAAAATATAATCATCATTCCTTCAAAGTATACATCAGATGATTAAGTTATCAAAGAGCACAAAGAAAGAGGAAGCTTTCAGCTTCAGTTATTTTACTAACATGTTTGTTCACTATGTAGGAGTAGGTTCATTATGTTCATGATCATTTTTATCAGATATGTGGAGTAAAACGGGCTCCCACAAGGGTTGAACCTAACATATCAAGGAGGACACTCTCTCATTCAACATTAACACGTAAGAGCATCAAATAAAGAGTCATGCAATGAGACTACGAAAGAGTCTTAGGACAACAATTACAAAAAAGGGTAGTCAAGACCTTAAGAGCAGTCACTTGTAGGCATAAGTTTTAAAATTAAAAGATATTTTGCAATAACTATCATGGTAATAGTATCATTGATAACTGGGAGATTCTAAAAAAATTTAGCAATATGATGATCAATGCAATATTAACATCACAAGAAGAATGAATGAGATTTATTTCAGAAAAATCCATTACAAATGATCTAGATAGAATTATCAAATAGTGAGTGGAAGCCTTCAAGTCACAATATGGTGGAAAGTCAAGATAATAAACATATACCCTTCATGGAGCAAGCTATTGAGCCTTTTTAGAAAGTCAATGTTAAGAACAGAAAGGAGAGTTCATTTTCAAAATTACTTGGACCGTTTTGAGCCACCATACTACATGGAGAACAAGATAAAGTCACTGGTTTATCCACATAAATTTCAATACTGAGTGATGGTAAATGGATAAAAAAAATCAATCATTGAACAGTGACAATAATAAATGAAGCATGAACAATGATACTTGTAAATAAAAGTGCCATGAAATTTATCCAGAATAATCACTTAGACATGTTTCAATTGTGCTATCTTAACAGACAGATCATGACATCGTTATTAGCTTTGAGTTTTGATAGGAGGACTCTAGTGCCAAGTCAAGCTCATTTGCATAAAAGTCAACATGTCTCTGGTAATGTTTCTATCAATGAATCTCGAATATTAGTGCAAGAGAAATACTTCAAATCATATCTTGTTGCATTTGAGTAAGGTGAACGAAGAAGGCAGTCAGGACGTTGTTAAGAATCTTACAATTTGGGCATATGAAGGAAATATATAGATATCAAAATGAATAGTCATAAAAGGTCACCTTCACATAATATAAGACGAGAATCATTTTTGGCCATTGAAGATAGGCATCATTTGGAGAACAACATCACAAAGGGAAATTCCAATGAACATGATTTTCGGATACTAGAAATGACATTCAATAATTCTAGAATGGGATTTGTGATAAGAAGATATAACATAAGAGAAAAAAAGAAAAATACCCAAAATGAAAGAGGTCGTGGCCTTCTATACAAGGAGATACCCAGAAAAAGAATAGTCATGGCCACAACTATAAGGAGAATATGATTTCAAGAAAGACCAGTGTCCAACACAGAGAAAGAGCTAATACCCATAAAAAGCTTCATCCAAACAAGGGCTTCATAAAGGCGTGCCATAGAATGGATGAGTTTTTTCTTATTCCAAGAGGTAAATTAATGAGTTCATGGCTACACAACCCTAACAAAGAACTCCCAGAATGCTCACATGGGGTGTTGGGTTTCTATACCCTCATTTAAAATACTGTTTTGACAAATTTCATGGCGGCCATGAATATACATAGGCCAAGTCTTTTATCTATAGAAAGAGCAAGAAACATAGAGGTCGAGCCTCATTTTCACCATTTTCTTCAAGGAAAATCAAAACCTAGAATTTGCTCTGTGTAGCCAATAAATGCATGAAGAAACAAAAATGCACATTTATTTCTGCAACTTTTGATCTCAAATTGAGCTTATAGAAAACAAAAGACGGATAAATAATAGATTCAAAGCTTACCAGAGTTCCAAAAGCTCAAAGCCCTGTTGTTCATGGAGGGCAAGGAGATATCTTCAGGTCTTCATAATTTTTGGCCTCAAGACAGAAGAATATCAACAGAAGAAAATAAACATAAAAATGACCATCAAGAATTCTCATGGCTGCGGCTCAAAAGAAGCTTTGGAAATGGAGGAAATTATAAACTATGGAAACTTATCTTTATTCCTCTTGCGGAAGTCTCCATCAAAAAGTCTTTCAAAAGGCTCATGAGAATCAAGGATCTCAAGCTCAGAACCCTAGCATGACGGTCACAGTCGAGAGCTTACTCTCGAACTTTCTCAAGCAATAAAATGATAATATTGAAATGATGATTAGGGTTCTCAAGATTTTACCGTTCAAAGGTAAAAGGTTGAGATTTTTAGTCATTATTCTAAATAATCATTTCATTCTTATGATCACTGTGGTATTGACTTTTAAGTCAATTAACCTAGTCATGTGGTTGATCTCCACAATAATGCCCAATAATACAATGCTCGGCGGTGACCATTGATGTATACTTTGAAATATATGCTAAGTGTGGTGGCTGATCAAATTATATGCATGGAGCCCAAAAGCTAGTGTCAAATTTCTAATTTAACATTAGCCTCCAATGTTTGTGTTTTCTTTATACCATGTGAAGTTAATTAATTAAATGATAAGTTATAAATCATTTAATTAATTCAACTATTTTTAGGAGAAAATATTAAACATTAAGTTGCCTTGTCATGCATGATCAACAAAGGCATGGAGTTGGAGTTTGACTATAGCCTCAAGTCAACGATGCCTATAAAAAAGTGCTTAATTTAGATTACACATGGGTGTGATTAATATTAAAAATACTAAAAAAAAAATCGCTCATGCAAAATGTAGAGCTTCAGTTTAAGTTATTCAAATCATGCAAATAGTTAACCTCTTCTTTTAGTTCCACATCATTTTACGAGGTATTTTGGTCAGGCGCATGGAGAGGTGGAGATTTCCAGGCACAAAGTGCAGTTTGCTTCAATTTTGAGCTATTTTTATCAGGATTTTCTCTTTTGCTCGGATTTCACATTGGAGGTGCAATTTTTCACTTCAGTTCTCATTTAGTTCCATTTTGGGTTGCTTTGTGCATGCCTATTTTGTATATATTGGAAAAATTTAGTCTTTTTCCTTTAGTTCTTGTTTTTCAACGTTTGCATTCTGCAAAGAGAAATATCTTGTAACTCATCTTTCATTTTCAGATTAATATATTCAACAGGTTCTACAGGTTATCAAACATAGTTTATTGCAAAATTTCCTTCTAAGTGTTTTGTCAAAATGAATGTTACCTTTCTTAGTTTCTAATGCCTTGTGTGTTATAGTAATTGATGCAAATTCATTATGTTTTGTTTAGAAACCTTTAGATTTCAGTCTCACTTAGATTTGCATGTGCATAAAAGGTAGTTCGTTATAGGTTATTAATTGTGCTCATAGAGTATATCTTTTCTTTTGGATTGTGAAAACCTTGTTTTCCTTTATAAGAGAGCGATTTAGAGAACCTTTTAATAAATTAATTATGTGAGTGAAATACCCAGGTTAAGTTGTGTTAACAGTTTTTGTTAAGCTTTTAGATCTGCAAATCATTTTCCTTTTAGTAAATCACATAATTTTAGTTTCCAGTTACATATCAGTTTCAGTCTTTTCCCTTTTCCAATCAAGTTATTAAGTCCATAACTAAAAAAGTCATATAGGAACCAACCTAGAATCTGGAGGTCTATCTTCGCCATAGGAATACCCACAACCCGAAGATAGTTCCCATGTTTCAATAGTTTACTGAATTTAGCCATTCAAGCATTCAGGTGCAATCTGTTTGGTAACAGATATCCGTTATGAAACAAATATTTTTAATAAACAAATATCCGTTCTAAATGAATATCTATTTTTTCTAACAAAATCAGTAGGCTTGGGATTTGGTTCGTGATTGCCTAACCTGGAAAGTCAACCCAAAAAATGTGTTTAGAAAATTTTCTTAGTTTTTTGAAGTTCGTCCTTATGGCTGACAACTTTTTTTTATCCGAATTTCATGAAACGAAAAGGGTTTATAGAAAAAATTGTTAGCTTTCTACCAATATAAGTTATGCATTATTTTGAATTTAATAAATAATTATTATTTATTCTCTACATACATTATGACTAAAGTCCTGATTGATAGGATGATTGAAAAACTTTTGTAACTTTCAAACTAATTAACATTTTTTGAACCTATAAGATGCGTCGTGTTGGCATTTCAATTTGCACTTGTGGTATGTGAATTAGAAATGGACAACTATGCACAAATTAACTGCTCTTCAAATTAGGAGGGGAAGCTCCCTCTTTGTTGATGTTGCTTAAAGAAAGTAAACCAAAACTAATTTTCCAATCTTTTTTTTCAGCTAAGAGCACAAGGTTATAAAAATCTAGTGTTGTAGCTCAAATTTTCTCTTTTGAAATTCAACTACAACTAAGGCTACTCTAATGACTTTTCTAACTACTTAAGTAAACTCAGAGCTTGAGAGTTAAAAATGAGCAAGGAATGATTTTTTGACACAAATACTTAAACAAACTTTCTTCCAATGCACATATACTATACTTTCAATGCAAGTTGAAATAAAGATTATATAAGTAAAACACATAAAATGGAAATCTAAGATAGTAGATCAAAGCAGCAAAGTAGGCATAAGATTCCATTTTCTCAAATTTCAAGTAACAAAGATTACACTTCTGGGATAGAAGGAATGTAGCAAAAATAGGCTTACAGTTTAGCTATCAACCAAAATACATTGACACAAGTAACACATAAACTAAACAATAACTTGTAGCTAATAGGTAGGCATGCAAGCTTGTTCTTACACAATTGAACTAACACTGAACAACAACTTGCAGGAAAAATAGGCTCAACAATTTTCTATCACAATAACCATTAAAGAAAAATGGGTAAGGTTGCCCTTATTTATACACAAGAAGAGGAGTAGGGAACCCTAAAATCTCCTTGCTTTTACAACAAGACTTGCCAACATGCAATCTTTATTTATAAAACTAAAACAAGATAAATATCTAACAACCTATGAAGGAAAAAAATAGGGAAAGTGCCAAATAGTATAACTTGATTCTTTCTCTTTCACAAAGAGTAGATAAGGATGAGACAAGAATAGAAAGAAAGCTTGGAGAAAGCATCAAGTTCATTGCTACTTTAAATCTATCTTTGGAGATCTTTGTTGTCTTGATAAGATAACTCATCCATCAATATTTTGGGAAACTAAATCCACCAAAAAGTTGGAAACTTCCTCTTTGTTAGGAGCATTGATACTATCTAAGGAAATATCTTGTTTTTCTAGGATTTCCTCACTTTCTAAAATTGAACTTAGGAAAACTTTGACATCTTCAACTCTTTATCAAATCTTGCTAATCTTGGCAGCTCTGCAATTGGGGTGATGACCTTTTATAAATATATCATCTTGCTTCAACATATCTTTTTTACCCTATGTGTGACCATCTTCTGACATTCCTTCATTTCTTCTGCAACTTTTATACTTTGGACACTTCTCTTGATTTTTCAATGGAAGAATATTGTACAACTCTTTTTCAATACTTGACCTTTTTCTCATACCACATCTTTTCACATTCTTCAACTGAGATGATGATGTTTTCTATCCATGGTGGTATTGAAAATCACTTCTCAACAATGTTTGGCCTAAGGCTGCAATCAAACTGCCCATCTACTGCTTGGTTTTGAATTCCATGAGAGAATACTGCATGCTGAAAAACTTGAATTTTGACTATAAACTCGACTATGCTTAGACAAGTTTTGCACAAAAGCTAAAAATAGCTTGTTCGTTTTTCTTCTTCAAAAGGTAGATTTTTTCAAAATAATTTGAGATATGGGTTTTGTGAATAATCTTGTTGCGAAGAGACCCAGATCGTCCGATTTTGAAAATATTGATGGTTGGTTGAAAAAAAAAAAACCCTAAAATTTAAGGATTTTCTTGAAAAATGTTGAGAGCTAAGTTTTGTGCAGAATCATGTTCCAAAGAGACCTAGTTGATTAGATTTTCAAAATACTGAAGATTTCTTGAACATGCGTGAAAAAAGTAGGTTCTTGAAAAATATAAAATTTTCCAAAGTTGTGGAGAATAAAAAACCAAGCTAACCCAGATTGTTGAAAATTGAAAAAGATGACCCCTTCTTCTAAAACTTGATGCCCTAGAAATTTGAAGCATGAACAAGCAAGCCTCTATGTAAGCTGATTTGGAAAATACGAAGAACTCTAAAAAAGCAACACGTTTCAACCTTCAAATCTTGATATGAATAAAATTCTTTGTTTCCTCCTCTCTTGCTTTGGATGCCACCTACAAAAATATGTGAATAATGAATGCCAAAGATATATTAAATAGGTTTTGAGGATGAAAAAGATGCTTTATTCTCCAACTTTAAATATTTTGAAACCAATCTTGAGCAGATTCATCGAATGCGGACTTTGTTTGAGAGTTGAATGATGAAAATTTAGAAATTTCTCTAAGGCATGAAAACTTGGAGTGCCCTTCTTGGGAGAATTATCCATTTTCTTGAAATTTCCAACTTTTGACTTGCTTTTGACCTTAATTTGATCCTTAATTTTGGGCTCTAGATTGATCCTATGAATTGGCTGAATGATCCATTGTAAAGCTTGATTGAATCTAGCGAGATCATTCTAGAGGTTTCTCATGCTAAAAACTGAATCTAGACCTTTAAAATGTTGGGTACCCTTGGCTTGTTGGGGCGCCTATGGCTCCCAGTGTTAGCCATTTTTCTGATGTTCTTCAATTTATGTGTTTTCTGACCTTCAGATGGATTCTCTGTTGATTTTTCATTTTTGAGAGCTAGACTAACTTGATGAACTGGTTGCCAGATTTGTTGGATGGCTTGACTAATTTTGAGGAGGGTCTTCTGGAGACTGTATCTTTTGAAAACTTTTTTTAGGGCCTCAAAATTTTGGGCACTCTTGGCTACCAGAGGCACCTTTACTGCCCAGACTTAGTCATTTTTCTGGATTTTCAACTTTCAACTTTGACTTTTATGTTTATCCCAATTTTATCCCTCCGTTTAGTCTTTAATATCTGGTGATTGACAACCTTGATGGGTTTGATAATGATTTCATTAGAGAGTTGCTTCAAATATGAAGATAACATGTTGGAGGTGTCAAACCCTAATTCAACCATTTGAGTACCCAAAAGCTTGGGCGCCCTGGCTACCTTGGGTGCCCATGTTTTGACAGATGGTCATCACTCCCCTCGGGATTCGTGACAAGGACTAACCGCCTCCCATGGATCCGTTAAATTTGGTAGTTGTATCGAGCATTAATAGATCAAAATTTTGGTGCAACGATAACTATGGGGCCAACAATTGGTATCAGAGCCAAAGGCATTGAGTTTGAATCCCCTCTGGCAACAATGAGGGGGAGTTTGTTGGCAGATGGTCAACGCTTGCCTCAGGATTCGTGACATGGACTAACTGCCTCCTATGGATCCGTTAACTTTGGCAGTTGTATCGGGCATTAATAGGTCAATCTTTTGGTACAACGAAAACTATGGGGCCAACACCATGATCACCAGACTTAACCATTTTTTCTTGATTTTCAATCTTCAAACTTGATCTTGCATGCTTTGTCCTCTATTTGATTTACAACTGCAGGTGACTAAAGAATCTGATGAAATCTCTGGGATATCCACTACAAAGCTTGCAAAATTATGAAGACAATGATCATATTTGCAATCCCTAATCTCTAAATTAGGTCCTCCAAAACCCTGGGCACCCTTGGCTACTTGGGGCACCCAAAGTTCCCAAACTTAGAATATTTTTTGATGTTTTCACAATTTCTAGTTTGCTTCTTGATGAAACTCCTCTATTCGATCTAATATTTCGGTTGATAACTTGATCTAATGGACCTACTGTTGGATTCACTGCGGAGTTGAAAAGACTTTGAGCAACAATTTCCTAGAAGTAGAAACCCTAATTCCATCATCTGGCACCTTGAAAGGCTAGGCGCCCTTGGCTAGTAGGGGCGCCTTTACTGGCAAGTAGTTTTTATTTTACAATTTTCAACTTTCCTTCATTCTCCATCCTTTTGCTTTGTTCTCGACAATCAAGGTTGAAAAATATTCTAAGGCATGATTGGCTAGGTGCCTAGACTGAGCAAGGGTGTTTAACATCTCCAAACTTAGTCAAAATTTCTTATTTTCCAAGATTCTCTAACCTCCTTCCTTCACTCTTTGTTCCTCAAGAATATTTTGAAATTTATCAATTTGTGCAGTGCTTGAGAGCTTGAATTTGACACCTAGTAGTTGAGTAACCTCCATTGATGACCTTGAAGCTCCTATTTTAGCTTTTGAAAAAGCAAAATAGCCCCACTAGGGAAAAATTGATCTTTTGATGAATCTGACCGGACCAACTTGATGAGGAAGTATTTTAAGCCAATCAAAATCAGTTTGAACCCTTAGAGTTAGGCATTCTATTTTTTAAAATTTTGCCAGCATCCGTTTGAGAAGAAACCCAGAAAAAGTCTATTTTTAGAAACTTTCTATTTTTATAAAATTTCCTAAATTTTAGGGCCAAAAAATTGAGATCTAGGTTTTGTAGACAAGGTCGCTCTTAGTAGACCTAGATCCTTGGATTTTGGAAATTTTGAGTTTTTGACCAACATGCATGACATGGAAGTTTTCATTTTCGACCTTTTGGTAGTTTGTTTTACAAGACTTGACCATTTTTTCAAAATGCCCAAGTGTAGCAAATTTTTTAATTTGGGGTACAACACATCACATTCTATGCTTCACATACTATAGGATAAAAAAATTGAATTTGATAAATTTTTGAGCAAGTTATGGTGGTTAGGCACACACATTTTCATAATTCTGAAATGTTCTAATTAAAAAATCATAACTAATTATTTACATTGAAAAAAATTACAAAAAATATCCGGCACATCCGGGCATGTGTCCTCTACTTATATTGAAATATTAATTTTTATTTATTTTTCTTGTACTTAGGGTGGTCAGACATACACTTGCTTCTTATCTTTTTCCTGAAAACTTTAGTACCACTTAATTGAAATTTCAAATTTTCACAACACATATTTACTTTTTTCCAAAAAAGGACTAGTAGCCTAGAAACTACATTCAATTTTCTACAAATTTTGTTCTTACATATTTTTCAAATTATGTTAATAACCTATTCAAATATTTATGTCAAGTTGCCTAACTCTATTTTTCTAAATTTTGATTACCACTTAGAGGCCTAGTTTGGACCCCATGATCCTGCACCGAACCCAACATGAAATGGGAATTTCCAATAGCTCTCTTTAGAGTGATTCTATTAGTCCAAAGGGCTATCCTAAGTTTATTATTCCAAGAGCTCTAGTTGTCTTCAATGATCCTCTTAATTATCCTAATTAGATTTTTGTTGGTGGACTTGTCTAAGACATTATATTGGGGGTAGTAATTTGAAAAATGTTAAGGAATATACCATGCTTAACTACCCAATCACTAATTTGGGTTCCAAAAAATACCTTAGCATTTTCAAAGATGATGGTGGAAGGGACACCAAACCTATTCCCAATTCCATCTAAGAAATCCAGAATTGAAGCCTTAGTAGTGTCCTTTAGTGCTACAACCTATGTCCTATTGATGAAATATTCTATACCTACCAAGATCCATTTGTGGCCAGCACTAGATGGTGAATTTATCATGCCAATAAAATCCAACCCCTACTATGCAAATGATTTATTTGTTTGAATGGGGTGAAGAGGAAGAGTAGCTAATCTTTGCTTTCCAAAAAAGAATATTCTTTATAGTTCTTCACCCACCTATAAGCATCATTAAATAAGGTTGGCCAATAATTGATATCCTCCATTACCTTAATAGTGATGATATTTGTAGAGAAATGACCACTTGATGAGTCATCATTGAATTCTTTGAATATCTTGTTGATTTGATCTTGCTCAATGAATCTTAGTAACACTCCATTGAGGTGTTTTGGAATAATATGTCATCCAATAAGACATAGGGGATGGACCATAGCTTGAAGTATCTTCTTTTTTTCTTATCCAAACCTAAAGGGTACCTACCTTGGACTGTATAAATATATTCATGTCATGCACCCAACTATTCTAAGCATCATTATTAGTTGGCTGGTCATCTTGCAGCACAAGGGAAGCTTCTATAGGATCCTTAAAGGCTATTATAAGCTTCTCACATATCATTTTCCCCTTAAATTCTTGATAATCCTTATTTCTACATCATATTCCATGAATTTTGTGATCCATTCGACCCCTTTCTCACTAATATCCTTGCTTAAGAGGAACTTCTTAACACTAGCATGAGGGACCATCAACTAGATCCTATTGTTGGAAAGTATATGTCTAAATTTTTATATGCCTTGACAATAGTATGAACTTTCTTTTCCATATATATGTACTTGAACTCATAGTATATAAGCCATTTATTAAAAAATCAACGATCTTCTCCAAGTTATCATATTTTTAGTTGTGTTAGGACAACTAATATGCTTGATTCTCCTCCAAAGTTGTACATGAGGAATTATTTTTCATAGTTGGGATTGGCAAGTGTAGGATCTTGATGATTGATTTATTAATAGCCTCAAAACTATCCTTCCCCTCATTTTTTCAATTTTAATGAACTATATTCATTTTTATCATAGAGGTGTGAGGCTTTACCATAGTGGCAAGGTTGGGAGTGAAAATTCTCACAAAGTGAATTCTTCCTAGGAATCTTTCTGGTCCCTTCTTGTGACTAGAAAGGGAAATAAATAAGATGGCTTCCAATTTTTTCATATCATTGGCAATACCCCCCTTAGAAACTATGTCTAAGAAATTTTCCTTGTTTTGTAGAAAACATACATTTATTTGGATTTAAAGACACAACATATTATTTTCATTTATTGAAGACCTGATCAATATGGTCAAAATGATCACCTATATGTTTTTGAAAAATAGTGATATCTTCTAGGTAGATCAACACAAAATTTGCTAAAACACCCTTGAAATCCATGTACATTACCCTTTGAAATGTTACACCAGCATTGGTTAGACCAAACAACATTTTACTTTATTCATAGGTACCCCACTTAGTGGTGAATATTGTTTTGTGTTGGTTTGAATCTTGGACAGAGACTTGGTTGTAGCCTAAGTACCCATGTGAGAAAGACAACCTTTTTGAAGCAAGCTTACCATCTATAGGAGGTGCTCCATGAAAGGAAGGGGATAGTGGTATTTAAGAGAGGCCCTATTGAGGTATTTGAAATATACACATATCATTATCTCCCCATTTTTCTTCCTCGGAGGATCTAAGTTTTCCACCCAAGAAGAATTTTTGGTGGGAAAGATTATTTTTTCCTTTATCAGTTTAGTCAACTCTTTCATCATTAAGAGCTCAATCTTGGGGTTGATAGGTCTTTTCTTTTTCTTAATGATTTTTTCATTAGAATCTAATTTGATGGTGTGTTAGGCCAAAATATGTTCAAAACCATTTAGGTCATCATAGTTCCATACAACCACATAATCGTAGTAATGGAAAAGCTTAATAAAGGTTTTTTCTCAGGTTCAAAACATACCTTTCCCAATTTTAAGATACCTGCCTTCAACTACAATAATTGTCTTATAGTCACCCTTTTTTTGTAGCCAAGTTCATATTTTATTTCTCAACTGGTCATTTGAATTGAAAATTCCCTATAGAGTGACGAGACCCTTTGGAAACTTGTTTCTTACTTGCATGATTTGATCTTTGTATTGTTCTTGCAACATAGACTAATTTTTAGCCAAAAACTCCGCTTCATTTTGCAAGAAGTTAACTATTTTTGGGTCATTTTTAAACACACCATTTTTTTCGATAGTTTGGGATAATGGGCCTCACAAAATATTGATGTGCTTCTCCTTCTTGTTTGCAATGTGGCTAGGTATATCAAATTGTGCCTCAATTGCTGCAAGTATGTTAGAATGCATGTTCTTCCCTCTAGTAAAGGTCTAGATGTTGGATGGTTTAAATCCCTCATCAAGTCCCAAACTCTATGTTTATAGGACTTGATCATATTATTATTTATTGTGCTCTATGCTTTGATTTGATGCACAACCAGTGCTATCATTGGCGACTTGCAAGGTCTTAATTCCTCTTTGTCGTGCAATATGGAAACCTTGGAATAGAACCTCATACTCAACCCCATTATTGGTGTAACTAAATTGAGGCCTAAATGAGAAGTAGTACTTCTCACCACTTGGAAATACAAACATCAAACTAGCACCAACACCATTTTTTCCCTTGAATCATCAAAAAATAACTACCACATCACATACAACCTATGTCTTCATGAGACTTCATAAGACTAGGGATAACAAAATTCTACTCATGTATGCAATATGTACCCTACCCAATATCCTCTACTTTATGGTATGGATCAAACTGAAATGTATTACCCCATTCATCTAATTAGTATTTAGGGACACCCTCCAAAAGAGTTTCAGTATTAGGAATGGTACTACCTCCATCTTGATCATGCAGTGTACAACTCATATTTATAGAGCTAAGGGTGCATGGTTTGATGTGGTCTTTAGAAGTTGATTCAAAATTTATGGTCGCCTTAGTAGCATCTCTTTTTTTAAACAACATATGAGATCAACCATAGGACAAGTACCCTCCAATTTCAGTAGTAAATTCCTTGGATAAACAAATATAAAAAAGGTAGGGATGTCTAATACCGATATATCTTACAAGACTGTACAACCAAGTCATGCATGTAGAATTAATTTTAAATCATTGATGACCCCTATTGTATTAACAATAATGCCATCCAACTGTACAACACTCTTTGACACTGACTCATACTTGATGCTAAGCATATCGGTTATTTTCTTTGGCATAACATAACTTCTAGTCCCAAAATATATCATACAATTATGGAGTAAATGATCTCCAATAATTACATACATATAAAAGGGAGGTGGATGATTGATTTTACTTGAATTCACCTCCTCTTTAGGTTATACTAGGTTATCTGGAGTTGATGTTCCTTCTTTTTCTGACACATCTATTAGTTGATTGAGTACTTTAAAGGCTTCTTGTAGTAAATCCCTTTCAAATGTGATGGATAAAGCCTCCCACACGATGAAATTTAAGTTATACTTCTTCATTTGATCAACAATATTAAAGGGAGCATGACTAACCTTTGAAGAAAACTTTGTAACAACAAGGTCCACCTTCATTGATTGGATGGCTTGGGGTTGATATTGTGCTTTATTACCTTTTCCAATGGTTTAATAAGGTGAGAACACAATTTCCCTACCTACTTTACTTTTATTTCTAGCACCTTGGGATGGTTGGGAAATTGATGTATAATTAACCATAGAAGTTGTTCCACCTTCCATCACTCTTTTCTTTGATCTTGTGTTTTGGGAAACTGCATCAACATTCAATTAGTTTATACCACAAGAATTAGCCTCATGCTAGTTGACCAATGTGGAATTTATTGGCCTATGACATTTCTTACCAACAATGGTATGATTTGGTTCAAATTGTAATATTGAAGGTGATGGTTCATTTTGGACCATTGGAGTTTGAGCAAACTCTCCATTTTGATATGCATTTTGGTTATGTGGTTGATTACATGGGTAGCACCACTCATACTCTTAAGCTATTTTTTTTGTATATTGGAACAATGGAATTTGAAGTAGTAGTAGTAGTTGGATTGAATGAGTTCAAGGGCCTATGATAATTTCATTGTTTATTCCATTGATATGGCTACATATTTTACCGATAAGATTGATTTTGGGATTGATATGGCCTATGATTTTGAGTTTTTTTCCTCTTTAAGGTCACCAATTCATTCCCATTGTTTGCAAAAAATTTGTAACCTCATGCAACTCATTTGAATGGGAAATAAAGGTAGATGTTTGACTAGTAGAGGAAATGGGAAGAGGTGCCAATATAGGTTGTTGGATGTAATCTCTAGGAAAAAATACATTGGAGGCCTTGGGGATATTTTAACAACTTGAACTAGGTAATTTTCTTCCCTAATGGAAATACCATAATCATTTGGCAAAGTTGTTCCACCCATAGTTGTATCATAATATCAATATCACTATTAAGATACCTCAAATAATATAAGAAGGGATGGCTGAGAGATGGTTTTACCAAGGTAAGGATTATATCCTAGGTTTTAAAAATCTAAAATTAAAGTCTCCCATGAATTCATGGAGAGCTCTCTTAATTTTGGTTAGCTTCTCTATTAGGGATAAATGGTCATTTTTATCTTCAAATTGTTTGTAGAGATTCTCACCTATCTCATCCCAATTATGAATAGAGTTAGGTTGCAATCCATTGTGCCATTATAGTTATTTTACTTTCAAGGAGGTGGCTAAGATTCTAACAACAATATCTTCTATGATGTTGTGAATAGAGAAAATATTGGCTACATCTTGTATGTGTTCAATGGGAGTAGTGGTTGTTTCACCAATGAGAAATGGGATTCTTTTCAAAGTAGCTACTAGTATGTCATTGCTTTGAGCCAATACTAGAGGGCTACCACCATTGAATGTGATAAGCATTCTTTATTTTTATGGGCATCCATGTTGTGAGTGTTGAAAGGTGTTGTGTTGAACAAAATAGGAGGAAAACTTGGTTGTGGTAACCTACTGAAAGGAGGTGTAGATTGCACTCTAGAAGATGGTCTCGTGAGACCTTTATTCCTTCTTAGTGGGGATAATGAATTTTTAGTTCTTCTTCTTAAGAAAAAAAGGTAAATCAATAAATTCAAAGTTACCTCTTGAAGAAGTTCTAGTATGAATCCTTGGCATGAAATTTTAGCTTTAATTTGTTACTAGGATCTATAAATTTTTCTTACATGGTCATTGTGTAATTCATAGAATAACTCTTAAAGGTTGTTATATGTTGAGATAAGCACCATTTTCTTAGCAAGTACTCTTTAACTTAGAGCTGAGTAGTCCCATCAAGCATGCCAAAAATTATTGTCATTTTGAATTACAACCTTTGTTGAATGAAAAATTTAACTGATTAGTGAAAACATGGGAATAGATTCAAGGTGCGGGACCTTGCTAAATGAAGCAAAAACTCCAAATGAAGGGTTGGTTCCCTTTCTAAACTAAGTGGAAAGTATTGATCCAACTCAATATTACATACCTACACCTAAAATTCTAATCCTAGTGTTGAATATTTTAGGAGAAAAGAGAGAAGAATAAGAAAAAAAATGAAGGTTATGCACCAATGTTCATAATATGATTCTCCCTTGCTCATTACAAAACAGAGAAAAATGAAAATTTTAAAGATCTACATAATCCTTCATTATACATTTCCTAAAATCTTATATGTAGGTTAAGGGTTTTACAAGAACTAAAAGGGAAAGATATGATCCATTTTTAGCCTTTCAAAATAATATAAAACAAACATATGAACATATAAGAACAATAAACATTCATTCATATATGAAGGTAAGGAAAATTTAAACAACTAATCAAAAATGAGGAGAGGTAAAAATAACATTATTAATTTAGAGGCTTAAATCTGATTTACAATTACAAAAGTGTCAAAAATACAAACATCTACTCTAAACACTAATGAAAGAACCCTTTACAATGAGAAAACAAGTTAGTTTTAGAACTTAGAAGGGCACAAGAGAAAGAAAGAGCATGTGGTAGAGGTAGAAACCCTAGTCTCAACCCAATGGACTATGAATTGTAAATATGTGTCAATGAAATATTGATCTAAAGGAATTAGGAAGCATTCTTGACACCATAGTCATGCCTCAACATTTATTAATCAATGGAAGAAGTGAAAAAACCCCACACAATCTACTGCAAAATGTGGTCAGCGATGGCCCTATGACAAAATAGGATTCTCCAAATCGTTAAATATAAAATGAGCATGATTTCCCCCTTATAATTTGTGAAAAATGAATTAAAAAACCTTTCTTTAGCCTCAATGGGTTAGATTTGGTAGTTGCAGAAGTGGTTGCAACATTCATGATGTTTCTTGGTAGTTTTACAACCATTTCAGACTCTTACAAAAAATTGAGCCCCATTTGGATATTACTTTGGCCATTTGCATAAATCTAACACCCTTTTGGATATTTTAGAACTTTAGCCTTGATGTGGATATAACCTGATGCCACCAAAAATTCCACAATATCTTGAAGACCCCATTAATTCTACAATAACATAAATTAGTCATTTTTTACTCAATATTCTCCAAATTTGAATTGGAGATACCCATATGGACCTTATACAAGATAGGAATCTCAGATAACTCTTACACATTTCCATTTTTTGTATTTCTCAATTTAGGGTAATTGACTAAGGACCAAGAGACTAATGTAGTAAATAGAGGCATAAAATATTATGAGATGGCTCAAGTAAGATCTCTTAGATTGGTTATAACTGATGGTCCATAAGGTGGGAATGAAATTTCAACAATAATCTCTAGAGGCTTGCTCTAGTATGACCTTGGGAAGCCACATATACCTCCTTGCATTAGGATAAACCCCATAATATAATATAAAATATAGTAACCATTTTCATCTCAAATGCTTGTTGTAGGTTTGGAAAAGCCAACACAAAATACATTATTAATTTTCTTCTTAAATTCCTCAAAGTATTTTATTACATATTACCCTGGATTCAAAACTATTTCATGAGTTTTCAATGCATGTAAAGGGTGTTATGGATTAAAATGATTTTACTATTTTTTCTTAAATATTTGGTTTCCCCTACAAAGGTCCTTGTTTTAGTTATAATTTTGGGCTTGGGATAGCTCACTATGGTCTCTACTTTTTCTAAGTATATATCAACTACATCTCCTACACCATATCAAAGGTCAAATATATTTTTCTTAACAAATTGACACTTCTTACCATTCAATCAATGCTTGTTCTCCTTCAAACTCTACCTCACTTTCTCTAGATGTGCACCACGTTCCTCATATGTTTGACTAAAAATAATATTGTCATCCAAGTATAAAATCACATGGTAATCAATGAGAGGTTGTATAATTTCATTCATTAGTCTCAAATATTTTTACTGCATTAAAAAACTTGAATGAATGTAATAACCATTCAAATAAACTCTATCTAGTCTTGCATGTCATTTTCCATACATCCTCTTATTTTGTTCTAACTTGATGATATCCAAAACTCAAATACAACTTATTGAATAACATAGCATATTAGAAATTATTTATTATTTACTGAAAGATCTTATTTAGCACCCTATAATTGATAAATGTGCCAAAAACCATCTTTCTTGGTACCACTAGTGTAGGAGAACCACATGTTAACATGTTGACTCTTATGAAACCATATTCTAACTATGTACAATATTTATCCTTCGCTTTATTATCCTCTAAGATGTTATGTTGATGGAGACCTATGATGGAAAGGGGGAAACTGACCAAGTTAATTTTATTTCATGCTCTATGGATTTACAAGGGAGCCTTTCCAATTTTTAAAAAGATCCATAAATTGACATATGAGTGGGTCTACACCTTCTTTTTCATTTATTAATATAACCCATGCATTGGTTGAACCTCCATCATATTATTTTCTTTTTTATTACCCCTCAACATCAATAATACAAACTTTCCACTTACATTTATTAGATACCTTGCTTGGGAAACACTTATAATTGATACTTTGTATTTCCCCTCTTATAACTTTATATTAATTTCTTCTCCATTCTTAACCAAATGATATTTTTTCAACCCCCTATAGAAGAGTGCATCCCATTCATATGGGTAGGGATAGGGGCTTGAAAAAACTCTACCACAAATATACAAATGACTAGTATCTATGATTGCCTCATCCTTGAAGTCTATGAAATATGTAAATTTAATTATAGATTGTGACTTGACTAAAATATCCATACCTTTCTTTAGCCTCAAGGAATGTACCTAGTAAACTTGTCCTATATTTAATTCAATCATATAATATTAAATGACACCCCTAACTTTCATTTCTAGATATATATTGAATTGTTATACTCCATTCCTACTAATGATTTTTATTAAATATCACCTCTTTTTTCTTTTCTTTTTTTAAAGGGGTAAACGCTTTTGAACCGAAACTATGAACTGGTGAGGTCACAAATGGGGGACCTCATCCCCAATTTAAACATTCAACAATAACACCCCAATGGGGTTTGAACCTTGATGGCAAGAACAACACCACGACAACTTAACCATCACACTATGCCATTATTAGCAAAATATCACCTCTTTTTACAATATCTTAGTTTCCTATTCTTAATGATAATTTTATATCCCTATTTATTTATAGCCTTTAAATATCCAACTAAGCATTTCATTTTTACTAGTATCACAACTAAAGATAGTAGGAATATATTTATACTATAATAATTAAACATATAGATAAAAAATGAATATTGCAGTGAGTATATGTGTTCATTTCTAAATTTATTTACATGTTTGGACCAAGAAAATAAATAAATACTTGTGAATAGGATAATTGAAAGAAACTAGAAATAAAATTGTTCATTGATATAGTATCTACCTATTAAAACTAAAACAATTCATCTATAGTCTTATCATTTTATAATCCTTTAAATAAGGTGTTTATTAACATCTATAAAAAATATCTAAAAATAGTAAAAGAATATAAATATGTTTTACTTATCATTGATAAGTCACACAAATTTGATGTATAATATCCTCTTGATGGGTTCCCACAAAGAGCATAATTTCCCATTTACCTTCTATATTATCATATCAAGTGTATATAAATCAAATCCCTCTTTTTGAATATAAATTTTTATCTCCTCTATGGTTTGCAAACACCTGCATCATTTCACCTTACATAAATAGAATAACCAATTCCTCTTTTTGGATCATGAAAGATAAATGTAAACAAATAATTTTATATTTATATATTTTTTACTCAAATTCTTATCCCCTAGGCCCAACCTATTACGCCTTCCATTATCTTACCAAAAATACCTAAGAAATGTATCAATATAATTACCCTCTCTACCCCTAATACATAGTGATATATCTATAATTTTTTTTTTAAAACTATATACCATAGTATGAACTAACATGCTATGATATTTCCATCTAGTAACATCCTCGAGAGTTCAACCAACCCAATGAATTTAATTATTTGGGTGTTTCTTTATCTAAAAACCAAGATCCTATACCAAAATTTGTGAGCCTCAAGTTCACTTTAGAACAAATACTAAATAGTACTGTAGACACCTTAAATTTGACCTTACCCAACCACACCTAGTTTTGGCCTATCCAAAGCCTTTAATTAAATAAATATTTATTATTTATTTAGTTATGCTCATCCTTTTCCCATCTTTATCCTAATATTTTAATTAATTAAATATTTATTATTTATTTACTTATTTTTCTCTTCACATGATCCCATTAATTAAATAAATACTTTATTTAATTAACTCCCCTTTATTCTTTATCCTTTTTCATTTAATCATAGCCCTCCATCTTGTTCACATGGATCAAAATATAAATTTTCCATCATGTGGCAAGTGTTCTCTTCACGTGTCTAACTAACTCCGTATCTAGATTCATTGAACCTAAACACCTTCTCAAAAGTCGAACTAACTTTTCATCTTATCCATTCATCTCATCTAAACCTCTTAATCCTAAGGATTTTTATCCTTATTTCAATCCTAAATCTAAATACTATCCCTCATGTTCCACTTGTCACACGACTACATCCTTGATCCTAAACTTAATCCTCCTTCAATCTTAGCCATCCATCATCAATCATTCCTAGCCATTGATTTTTCCTCTCCAAGACTCTATATATCTAGAGGTTATCATCCTTCATTTCTAGCTCTTGCAATCACTTATCAATCTATAATATCTAAATACCGTCATTTTGATCTCTTATCTTGCAATCGTATTAAGGTTATGCTAGAACATTGAGCAATCCACATACCAACATCGAAGAGGAACTCAATGGAATAAGGTTTTACTCCATTTCCGCTCATCGAAGAGTAAAGCAAAGATTTTAGGTGAAGGTATTGTCTTTTATATTGATTTATCTTTCATTTTATTTTCCTTCAATCTTTCCCGTGTCTTCATTTTGGCATGCCTGATGGGACCCATGTCCTTTTAAAACCATTTTTGGTGAAATTTTTGTCAGTTTTTGTGATGCAAAAAGTGTTTATAACTTGTAGACTGTAAAGTGGCACCTCTGTTTCACAAACATGTTCCTCTATGACATAGATTTGGGCCTTTATTTCACATAAAGGTTTTTGTGTAAATAGTTGTTTTACCTATCTAGTTCACTAATAGGTCCTATTTACATGTTAAGTCCACTTAGGTCCTAAGTATGTTTTCTAAAAGTCTTAGTTGTCTAGATAAGATCTTGTCATATCTTATCTATTTTTGCTTTTATTTAATATTTGTGTCTTAGGTCATTTAATAATGTTGAGGTAGTTGTCTCATTATATAGGATTAAGACACACCAAGATCTTGTCTAATTCTATCTCACATTCTTTCCTTTATAAGAAAGGAATCATACGCACATCTTATTCCAATTAATTATAGTCCAATATCATTGAAATCTTGAGTATTGCATATTGTCCATTATCTTGCATGATCCATTATTGTAAATTCATGTTGTTTCTTTTCTGTCTTGTAGAAGGTTGTTTTGGTTTTTGCAGGTGATCTTGGAGGCTTGAGTCCTTGAGTGACTCTAACATGGTATCAAAGCTACCTTTGGGCTCTAACATGGTATGAAAGCTTCAGATTTGTAAAACCTTTTCTCTCAAATTTGAGGGTGATTCAAACTTGATCTTTTAATAGTTGCAAATTGGAGTGAAATAGACATCAAGATTGAGTCCAAAAGGCCCCAAAACCCTATTTTCATTTAAAATATTTGATATTTGGAAAAAAATCAGGCTATTTTTTAGGGTTTCAAATTTTTGACATGAATTTTTTTTACAATCGTACAAAATCCATACAGTATAGATATGTATGGATTGTACCTCATTGTACCATTTGCAGGTGTCAATAGGTGTCAGGGAATCCTACAAGGAATATTCGACATCTACAAGTTATTCTTTTGCATCGGTTTGATACTATTGGCATAGTCATTGTGTCACATGGTATGTTTATTTCCATTATGTTATATCATTACTAAAGTACTTGTAGCATAGTGTTCAACATATCTCATTGTTTAGTTAGGCAACAACTATCCAACCCTAGAAATGCACCCAACATCGATGCATGGGGATGGATGTGCCATATGCCTCTGCGTTCCTCGTTTCTCTCCTCAACGTGCAAACTTGGGTCCCGTGCAAATTTGTCCATATTTCCTTCCAGCTGTGTTAAAAGTGGGTGAAAAATCTGTAGTATGGAGATAACATTTATTTAAAAAGATACGATTATATTTTATTTTAATTAAAGATGTAATACATTATTATTTAAAAATATAAGATTATATTATATTATATTATATTATTAAATATATATTATATTTCTTTATATTGAACTTTTAATATTTAATTATAATTTTAAAATTATAAAAATAGTTATAATTTAAGTGTATTTAAAATATATAACTAATTAAAAATGTATTTAAGAATGCATTTTTGTTAATATATATTAATTATATTAATATATTTAAAAAATAACATTTAATTTAAAAATATTATTATTTCATTTATTTTAATTGTATTAATATTTAAAAAATAATAATATTTAATTTAAAAAATATCAAAAGACTATCCAAATATAGTTATCTTAATTTAATATTAAAGAGAATGGAATTTTTTCACAAGTTTTTAAATGAATTAAAATAAATTTGGTTTTTTATTGAGAATTTTTTTTAATATAAAGATATTAGATTAGATTAGATTATATAAATATATTATATATAAAATAAATTATATATTATTTTAATGAATTAAAATAAATTTGATTTCTTAATTGATATAATATATTTATTTTTATATAAACATGTTATATAAAATTTTATGTTATGTTATATAATATAATACAATATTATGTTTGGTTGTGCATGCGTGTTTTTGAAAAATTAAGCAACATTTACAAGGTGTCGTACCCTTCACAAACCCAAAGGGCCAAAGGACAACATAGTTCAAAAGAAAATTTGAACTATAGGGACAAACATAAACAACTGATAGACAACTATGGAAAAAACCAAGAATAGCTGACAGACAGCTGTGGAAAAATAAAAGAATTAAGCAAACCCAGAAACATAGGGGTCAAGGCTGGCACCACGCATCTGGGGCCGAGAATCACCAACGAAATTGGGGAGACCTTTCTTCTTCCGTAGGACCATCGACTAGGGAGGCTCAGAAACAGGCAACGGGGAAGGAGAGAGAAGCGGCCCCACCCCAGACACCACCGAAGAGGAGCCACCGAGCAACAATGGAGACAAAAGTAGAGCAACAACAATCGAGTCAACCATAGGAACAATAGAGGCATTCAATGAAGGGCAAACCGAAACAGATAGAGCAGTGACAACAAAAGCTGAAGAATGGTCAGGCATAGTCAAACCAGCGTTAGTAGATCGGTCCAAAGGTGGTTCTGCAGTAGGGATGTCCGAGTGAGGAGCAAAAACATGTTCATCAGCCTGCACAGAAGTAGTATCCAAAGGGCCCACTGTGAGATGGTCCAAGAGAGCGTCCTTCCAGCAAGTGGCAGTACCCTTGCGACAGTCCTGAGGACAGGTAGAGGCCAAATGGCCCACAAAAAAACATCTCCTACACTGAAAGGGGAGACCCTCATAGTCTAAGAGTTGCTTCCAAGGTCTGTCCTCCACCAACAAAACAACATCCCCATGGAGAGGTTTGGAGATGTCCAGATCAACCAGCAACCGAGCGACCGTAGTGTGTCCAAACTCCCGAGTTGTAGAATCCACCATTAGGGATCAACCAATGGAATTGCCAATGGCCTCAAAGCATGATTCCTCCCAAAACTGGAGAGAAAGGTTAGGCAGACAAACCCAAACCGGTCTGGTGTTCAATGGCTCTGTAA
The DNA here is from genome assembly GCA_007115665.2 of Sequoiadendron giganteum. Taxonomy (NCBI): domain Eukaryota; kingdom Viridiplantae; phylum Streptophyta; class Pinopsida; order Cupressales; family Cupressaceae; genus Sequoiadendron; species Sequoiadendron giganteum. The sequence continues at coordinate 110,521,826 of CM021104.1, read as the reverse complement.
GGGGGTTGAAAGAACGAGACCAGGGCCTGATGGACAAAGAATGGATACCCCACATCCACCCCCTGTCCAAAACACAGTTTTGTTTAAGAGGGGAGAAAAAGGTAGCAATAAAGAAGCCCCTAGCGCTAGGGTAGAGCTCGATTTCCCCAACCACCAAAGGCTTCCAGGAAACTGACACCCAATCGTGGAGATCTGGGAGGGAGGGCCAAAGGCCATTGAATATGCAAACCACACCCTTTTTCAAATAATATTCCTCATTTTCAACGATCTCTAGACCACAAACCACCACAGGGGAATCCCGGGCGTAGGGTAGAGATCTACAAACAAGAGATGGAGGCCGAACACCCCCCTTAGTAGCATCAGAAAAAGATCTCGCCTTCCCTGCAACAACAACAATAGGAGGAACCAATCGATGGGCAAGAGTAGAGCCCACAAGCCCACCAAATTGCACAACCACATGCACTGGGCTAGAGGAGCCCACAACGGGAGAGGGACCGGGGACATGCACCAGGTCAGAGGAGTCCCCAATGAGAGGGAGACTAGGGACCGCGCCACAAAAAAATCCATCCGCACTAGGCACAGAAGATGCAGAGAACGGAGCCATAACAAATCGCGAAGCTCCGTAGGAGGAAACAAAAGCACCCCCAACACACACACCAGGAGTAGGACCCCCGACCACACCCCCAACCGGAAGCACACAGACACCATTCACAGTCGCAGCCTTCCCAATGTCGGCCCATTGCAGAGCAAAATTTCTCCCGCCCACACACATTTTGAACTGTTGAATGCAAATTCGATTGTGCATGTGTGTTATATATGTATTATATTGTAATAACATAAACTATAGTATTTTTAAATTAGATTTATTATATATCGATTTAATTCTAATCTTAACTTGATATGATAATTAAGATATTTGATAGATTAAAGATAAAATAATCTTATATTATCTCAAATATTTATAGATATATTAAATACTTATAGATTGTAAAATAATATATTTAAATATCTATAATTATTTATATGTTCAAATTATTAAATATTTAGTTCATTTAATATTAAAATACGAATTAAATATAAAAATTAGAATTTTAAATATGATTAGTATTTTTAAATAAAGTTAAAATAGTTTGTTTAAATAAAAAATAATATAACTTATTCTATTTTTATAATAAAAACAAAACAAAATTATACATGAATTTTAATACAATTGAACTTAAAAATCCCAAGACCTTGGGCACCTATTAATACATTTGACATTCATAATATTTTTTATAACTTAATGACTATTGTATTAAAAGTTAATAATATATAACTGATTCTATTTTAAATCGTTCAAAAGTATTTTTATTGATTCAAAATTCTAGTTTCCATAATTAGGTTTGATATTTATTTTATTAGACAAACACAAAAGATGAAAAATAATGAATTAAAAGTTTAGATTCAAATATGATATAGAAAATCTTTTTTTTAGTTATATTATTTTAAAATTCAAAATTCATAAAAATATCATATTCTACAGATAAATAGTATAAATTATAGATACAATTAATATTTATATGATAGATTAATCTAATAGATAATATTTTTGGTATTTAAGATATTTGAGATAATATAAGATTATAATTGAATTTAAGATTAGAATGCTACCTATTTAAATATTTAACAAATAATGATTTAAAGTTTAGATTCAAATATGATATAGACAATATTATATTTAGTTATATAGACAACCTTATATTATCTCATTTGATATAACATATTTAATATTTGAACTAAATAATATTTGAATAAAAAATATAATAATGACAATATTTTAAGAATATTATTATTTAAATAGATTCCAATCTATCATATTTATCATTTTAATCTAAACTTTTAATTTTTTTTTTTTCTTTTGTGTTCATCTAATAAAAAATATCAAATCTAATTATGGAAATTAGAATTTTAAACTGTAAGTATTTAATCTGATATGTTATAGACAATCTTATATTCAGTTATATTAAATAAAAGAAAATCCAACATGAAAAAATGATTGAAAAATCCAATAAAAACTACGTAGATATCAAATGTCTTAGAATAAATTGCATAAGAAAATCCACATATATGTTAGAGGATTAATTGATCCCATAATTTTTTATTAAGTTTAGATTCTCATATTATTAAATCTATAATTTTTTATATTTGTCTATAGAATATGATATTTTTATAAATTTCAGATTTTAAAATAATATAACTCAAAATAAGTTTGTCTATATCATATTTGAATCTAAACCTGAAAAACATTATTTTTTATCTTTTGTGTTCATCTAATAAAATAAATATCAAACCTAATTATAGAAATTAGAATTTTAAATCAATAAAAATACTTTTGAACAATTAAAAATATAATGAGTTATATTATTAATTTTTAATACAATAGCCATTAAGTTATAAAAAAATATTATGAATATCAAATGTATTAATAGCTGCCCAAGGTGTTGGGATTTTTGAGTTTAATTGTATTAAAATTCATGTATAATTTTGTTTTATTTTGATTATTAAAAATAGAATAAGTTATATTATTTTTTATTTAAACAAAATATTTCTAATTTTATTTAAAAATATTAATTATATTTAAAATTCTAATTTTTATATTTAATTCGTATTTTAATATTAAATGAACTAAATATTTAATAATTTGAACATATAAATAATTATAGATATTTAAATATATTATTTTACAATTTATAAGTATTTAATATATCTATAAATATTTGAGATAATATACAATTATTTTATCTTTAATCTATCAAATATCTTAATTATCATATCATGTTAAGATTAGAATTAAATCAATATATAATAAATCTAATTAAGAATACTATAAAATTTTATGTTATTACAATATAATACATATATAACACACACGCACAACCAAACATAATATTGTATTATATTATATAACATAACATACAATTTTATATCGACTCTGTTGGACCTTTGTTAGCTCCTATCTTCGTTACTTCGCTGTCGACTCCCTTGTTGCATGGTGGCTCCTCTCCTGGGTTGGCTGTTGTGGATCTGCTCCCCTCACCTTGCTCGTTGGTTCTTGATTCCGAGCCTTCCTGGTTGGTTGTGCTGCAGAAGAAGAAGGTTCTCCCCAAATCTGATGCCTCTTCTTGGCCTCGGGTTTGGGGAGTCTGTTTAGATCCCTTTGTTTCAGTGGTTGTCTAATTTTTTGGTTGTTCTATAGCTGATAGTCAACTGTTTCTGTGTGTTCTTCTAGTTCAAGTTCTGTTTGAACTATGCTTTCCTTTGGCCCTTTAAACTTTCTGTGTAAAGGGTACAACACCCTGTAAATGTTGCTTATCGGGCAAGGTTTTCGGCGACGACTGGTAAAAGTGGCAAACCAAGCGGAAGGACAGCGATGCTTTCCCAGCAGCGGTGAGAGTACAGGTGTGTCTGTTCCATGCTTATTTAATTCTGATTGTCTGATGGAGACATCTCCCTCTCCCCTTTGCCGATCGGCAGAGGCCGTACCTCCTATCTCCCCCTCGAGTTTACCTAGGGCCTCTAAAGTTGCAGACATGCATAACATAGATTCCCTTGCCAAACCAAAACCCATGTCCTTTTTTGAAGCGGTGGCCAATTCCGAGGTCGCCATTGATGCGAGCGCAAAGTTTAACCCAGCCAGCGGTCATGGCGCCTGTGAAATCGGTAAGAACGCTGGGGATATTCCCCTACCCTTCTCCGTTTCTCCTAATCCAGAAATGCTAATTGAAATTGGGAAGGAAAAGAATAGGTTAAGGAACTCGGCTATTTTTTTCTCTGCTGTTGAAATAGATAAATGCCCTCCTAGAAAATTTCTAGATGACTGGTTCCATAACTACTAGAACTTAAAGCTAGGTCTCCATATCTCATTTTGTAGACAAATTCAAAAAGGTTTATTCGTAATTTTCTTTGCTAATCAGAATTCCCAAGCCGAAGTGCTTAAAAAATAGTACTGGACCATCGAGTCTACCTCCTTTCTTGCCCTGGCATGGTCTCCTGAGGCTATTCTTGAGGAAGTTATTGCCTTCTCTGCCCCGCGGTGGATATTAGTCAAACGTATCTTGCCATTTCTATGGAGGTTTATTCCCCAACTGATTGAACCACTCGGTAAGGTCATTCAGATGGATGAAACTGTTAGGCTGGTTCCTCATATGGATGCTAGGGTTCTTGTTTCCTTGCTTCCTAGTAAGGAGATTCCGACCGATATTAATATTAACATTTATGAGGATAATTATTCCTGCCCTATTGAAATTCTTGGAGGTCTGAACACCTGCTTCTTGTGTAGAAGAGAAGGGAATCTAAGGAGGGATTGCCCCATTATCAAAAATAAACATTTACAATCTAAACCCTCGCCACACCTGAACCCCTTCGCTCCTGCTAACCCCAACTCGGAACCCTTTGTGGTCAATACTGCACATTCTGCTGAAACTCCCAACCCCATTCCCACCATGGCCTCCAGCTCCCCATCATTCCCTACCGCCCCTCACCCTCCCTCGCTCCCGGGTGTCACCCTGTCCCCACAAATTGAAACTCAAGATGAAGGATTCCAAACTGTAACCAAAAACTCCAATAAACACAGGCAGAGAACTAATAAACAAGTTAACTCCTCCACTGTGATCTCCCAACCCTTAGACCTCCCTCCTATCTCCATCATGGACAACCCTGTCCTGACCGCTTCAGAGGAATACCTTACCAACTCCCCCCCCCCTCAAGCTCAAGCAAAAAGGACCCTCCGGCAAATTCACTGGAACAACCCCCCCACTGAATTTCCCTCACAAAATGTTCAGAGAGCTTGGTGATGAATGCTTATTAGAGGTCATCCCAGCCCATAACCGCTCTGCTAATACCGCTAATCCTCGCACCAAGCAATCAATGGATGTGGATATCCTCTCCCCCAATGACTCTGAGAATGATATTGAATTCTCCGCTGATCTTCCCTCAGCTAAACGATAGGGAAGACCTCTGGGTTCCAAAAATAAAAACCCCTCCAAGAAAAAACAAGGGAATACCCCTCCTGTTGCTAAATCCCCGATCTTGGGATTGGCAGACCAGTGCTCTCCCCCCCCCGCAGGTTTCCTCATGAACTACATCTCTTGGAATATAAGGGGTCTTGAGTCCTCGGACAGGAAGTTTGTCATTAAGAGTGTCTTAAATAATTCTATGGATTTCTTAATGCTGCAAGAAATTAAAGCTATTGGATTTGTTCTTGAATCCAACCTAAATTTTATATGGAAAGATGCTATAAAATTCCACACCAATCACCCTAGGGGCAGGGGTGGGGTTGCGCTAATGGTCAACCCGAGATGGGAGAATTTTATCACTGGTAATGGAATCTCCCCTTGTAACAGAGCCGTCTGGATTACTATCAACTACAATAGCAATATTTTTGGCTTATGCTCAATTTATGCCTCAAACGACTATAGGGAGAGAGTGGGCCTCTGGGACTGGCTGGAGGCGCTCCCTAACATCCCTTGGTTCATGGGAGGGGACTTCAATATGATTGAATCCCAGCAAGATAAAGTTGGTGGTACTCCCTTTGCCTAGAAAGACCCTGAAAGATTTCACTGGAATAGAATGAAAAAAACAAAAATCTCTTTGACCCCTTAACTGGAAATAAAGACATAAATCCGGGCCTATGGCATACCTGGTGCAACTTTCAATAGGGTCCCTCTAGAATATACTCTAGACTGGACCGGTTCTATGCAAATAAAAATGCTTTCTCTATCCTTCCTGATAATCTTGGCAACTCTATCCTCGTCACCCCCACTCCCCTCTCTGATCATCACCCTATCTCCATCCGTTTTAAAACTATCTCCTCCCCGATTCTCACCAATGCCTCCAATCCTAAGTTTTTCTTGAACACTAGTATTCTCAAGGATGAGGATGCTCTTGCTGCCATACATATCATTAGCCTCATCAATAAGAACAACTTCCCTTCCAACTCTCACATCGAGAGTTGGAACATGAACATTCTCGCCTGGCAGAACCTTTTAAAAACCATAGGCCAAAAAAGGGCCAATGACTATAGATTGACCGAAAAAAAACTCTCCTCTAACCTTCTGAGAGCTGAGTCTGACATCCAAGCCAACCCTTCTGATATTGATCTCATCTCCCATGTGATTATGACCAAAACAACCCTTAAACAGGACCAGCAAATTAAAACTAGAGGAGCTAAAATTAGGTCCCGTGCCCATTGGCTCCTGTTTGGGGATAGGGGCTCAAAATTCTTCTTCAACCTTCTCAAACATAAACAGGCCAATGAAAACATTGAGAGAATTATTTTTAACAATCAAGAAATTGCTGACCCTAATAGTATCAAGAAGGCCTTTGCGAACTTTTACAAAGACCTCTTTACCTCTAAGGACTCGACAGAGGTTACCTCCCTTAGGAACCAATGCAGAACTCTTATCCCTAAAAAGATCTCCTCTATGGATGCTAACCTGTGTGCGAATGGCATCTCTCTGGAGGAGATTAATAAGGCCATTAAATCCCTTAACAATGATAAGGCCCCTAGGCCTGGTGGTCTCCCTGTGGAGTTCTACAAGGCCAACTCAGACTGGATTTGCAAAGATCTTCTTGATCTCTACTCGGAAGCCCTCGATAGGGGATCCCTGGGTAGCTCCATTAATAGCGGTATTATTAAATTAATTCCCAAGGATGGAGACAAAGCTCTCATTAAAAATTGGAGACCTATCACCCTCCTTAATGTCTCTTATAAAATCTTTGCCAAGATCCTGGCCTCTAGACATGAGAAAATCTTGCCGAAGTTTGTCTGCTCTACCCAAACTGGCTTTATTAAAGGAAGATATATTCTTGAAAACTTGATCACCAGCTGGGAAGCGATGAATTGGGCCAACTTCTCTCAGCAAAACTCCGCATGTTTCTTATGGACTTCAAAAAGGCCTATGACAGGGTTGAATGGAACTTCATATTCATGATGCTTGAGGCTTTTGGATTTCCTAGTACTTTCTGTAATTCTGTGAAAATGTTACTTACTAATGCTGTTGCTTAGATTGATATTAATGGTTCCCTCTCCGACCCCTTCCCCCTCAGTAGATCCATCAGACAAGGTTGCCCCCTGGCCCCTGCCCTCTTTGTTATTGCCTTTGAAGCCCTTTATTACATTCTTAGAGATAAGTCTCTTTCCCTTGATATTAAGGGCATAACTCTCCCTAATAATGAAGAGCTCATAAACTCCCAATTTGCTAATGACACTGCTATCTTCTTTGAAGCCACTGCCCACAACTTTGAAGCCCTGCAAAACAAGCTCAGTCTCTTTTGCTCTATCTCTGGTGCTCATATTTCTCACCCCAAATCTATATGCCTGGGATGGGTTGATCAGCCCCCGGATTGGTTTAAAAGCTATGACTTTCAGTGGGGAGGCCCGCAGAAAATTGTGAGATATCTTGGCATACCTTTCTCTGTTGACCCCTCCCTTAAAGATATGTGGTCTTGGGTGAAAGAGAAGATCACCAACAAGATGGATAAGTGGCACAACAGATCCTTATCCTTGGCTGGCAGAGTTCACGTCTGTCAAAAAATTCTCTCTTCCTACAATATCTACTATTCTTCTACTTGGATGTTTAGTAACTACCAAATCTTAGAAATTCAAAAAGCCATCAGGAAATTTTTTTGGTCGGATGGCAAAGGCAATAAGAAAATGTACGCTGTTAAATGGGAGTGGTGTCCTACTGACAAACTCCTAGGGGGCTTGGGCCTGAAGGACCTTAAACTCCAAGGGATTTCCCTTGCTGCCAAATGGATATTTCACTCTATGGAAGGCAATGATCCTTGGAAAATCCTTATCAAAAACAATATTGAAAGAGGCTTCCCCAAAAATACAAAACATTGGAAAAATCTGCCCTTCAATGATCTGCTCATTGGAAGCTTTCCTATTACTGTGCAAGGCTCCACCGTTTTTAAATCCATATGGAAAGCTTGGAATCATGTTAAGAGCTCTATCACTAATAAGCCCTTCCATGATGATTGTCTTCTTCATGGTGAAAGATCCATCTAGTGGAACCTTCAAATCTCTAGCAAACCCCTCACCCTTTCCCAGGGCTGCTTTGTTAGATACTGGAATAATAGGGGCATCTCTCAACTGGCTGACCTCTTTGAGCAAGATAGACTTATGGGATGGGAGGATCTCAGAAGCAAGTATAATAGCCCGACCTCCTAGAAGAAAACTTATAATATGATTATTAAAGCCACAAAGGACTTACCTTCTTCCTGTCATGTGGACTCTCAAAGATACTTCAACTGCAAATGGCCGGATGGGACCATTATATCTAGAATAAAAGACAAAAACATCTACAAGGTGATTGGATATAATGATGCCATCACTGATCATGTCAATACTATCTGGTATACCACCTTGGATATCTGCTTCTGGAAGAACTACTTTAATACTCTTTGGAAAGGTTCTATAGAACCTAAAATAAAATGTTTTAAATGGCTGTTGATTCTTGACAGACTCCCTATCAGAAAAGACAACACTGCTACCGATTACTGTAACTTATGCCGAATGCCTGAATCAGGAAGGCACATTCTCTTCGACTGCTCTTTTGCTAAAGAAATATGGAAAATGTTTGGCATCAATTATCCTTTGTTTATTAACACTCTTGAAATCATCACTGGGCATATTGATGGGCTTAATAAGGATACTAATCTGTTTTGGAATATTCTCTCTTCTAATATCCTTAGGCAGATTTGGAAATGCAGAAATGAAGAAAGGTTTCAGAACACCCCCAGGGTTCTCACCGAGTCTTTTCGAAAACTCACATACTTTAAAATCTTCTTGTAGGTCCACACTACCATGATGATGGATAGGAAGAAGTTGAAAAGGTTCCTAAAAACGGGACATGCCACCTTCTTCATTTATGAGATGAAGAATGGATACCAATGGAGGAGAAACTTGGATAATCTGCAGAATTTCGAGAGAACCTGCAACATGTTCATCAAGGAGCTTAAGAACCAAAAGAACGCAAAGAAAGACCAATTCCTCATGCTTGCTCAGATCCAGGTAAACAAAAAGATTGTGTGGATGGAGGGCTCTATGGGGTGGACGACTTGGGTGGATAACCATGATGACAATTTAAATTAGGCTTGTGATTACCCACTGGTAATTTTTTGTATTTTGCTTGCGGATTTGTAATCTCCTTGCTACTGCTGCTGTGAGGCCTGGCCTCATGCTTCTGTAAATCTCGTTGAAACTCTTTGTGTATTATTTTGAAATCCTTATCTTTAATACAAAAAATTTATTTTAATTCGTTAAAATAACATATAATATATTTTAATATATAATTTATTTTATATATTATATTTATATAATATAATATAATCTAATATCTTTATATAAAATTTATATCTCAGTAAGAAATCAAATTTATTTTAATTCATTTAAAAACTTGTGAACAATGTCCATTCTCTTTAATATTAAATTAAGTTAGTCTTTTGATATTTTTTAAATTAAATATTATTATTTTTAAAATATTAATACAATTAAAATAAACGAAATTTCAATATTTTTAAATTAAATATTATTTTTTAAATATATTAATATAATTAATGTATATTAACAAAAATACATTCTTAAATACATATTTAATTAGTTATACATTTTAAATACATTCTTAAATTATAACTATTTTTATAATTTTAAAATTATAATTAAATATTGAAAGTTCTATATGAAAAAATATAATATATATTTAATAATAAAATAAAATAAAATATAATCTTATCTTTTTAAATAATAATGTATCTTCATACTACAGATTTTTCACCCACTTTTAACATGTCTGGAAGGAAATACAGACAAATTTGCACGGGACCCAAGTTTGCGCGTTGAAGAGAGAAAGGAGGAACACAGAGGCATATGGCACATCCATCCCCATGCATCCATGCTGGGTGCATTTCTAGGGCTGGATAGCCACTGCTGTTTAGTTATACCTTATTTTCTACTTGCACCCATTTATTTTGAAGCTTAGAAGTGGGAAGTCAAATAGAATAGTTTATTCTTTAAGCACAAGGAGTTGCATTGTTCATAGATCTAAGATAGGAAATGACTGGATTCAAAGTTGGATTCAAAATATTTGGACCTTAAATAAGTATGATGCCAGGACCTAGTTAGCCAAGATGGAGCATAGTGGTTGTATTACTTCATTCAAGATGGAATTTGTTTAAGCATCAATTATGTATACCTTGAGGTTCCATGAAAGAACTTGATTAGAGAAAAAACATAGTGAATGTCCAAAATTTTGTGCAAGATGGCATGCATGTCAACATGCAAAAGAGAGAAGTCAAGCACAAGATTCCATCAAGGTCATTACCTATTCTAGAGAGAACATTGGAAGATATATGTATGGACTTTATATTAGGGTTGCCAAAGACTTAGAGAGGTAATGATTCTACCTTTGTTGTTGTTGATAGAATGTTTAAGATGATACATTTCATTGCTTGCATGAAGACTACTGATGCATCACATATAGCAAGTCTATTTTTCAAGGATTCTATTAGGTTGTAAGGATTTTCTAAGAGCATTGTTTTTGATCGAGATGCCAAATTTGTTGGTTATTTCTAGAGCATATTGTGGAAGAAATTATGTACTAAGTTTGACAACAATTCAACTTACCATCTAAAGACAAATGGAGAGATTGAGGTAGACAACCAAAGCCTATGTAATTTGTTGAGATGTTTAGTCAGGGTAAGCCCAAATAATGGGATTTTGATCTAGGTACATGTAAAATTCACCTAGAACATGTGAATAGGAGCACAATAAGGATGCCACTCCAAGTTGTTTACAATTGCTATCCAAGATGATTTTTGGAATAAAACTAGAACTAGTTCCAAGAGTGTAGAAGCTAAAGACTTTGTCGAGTACATGCAAGATATGCATAAACACGTCAAAGGCTATTTGGAGTGTAGTGGATAGAGGTACAAAGGGCAAACTACAAGAGAAAAAGGAATTCTTGGAAGGGGATTTGGTTTTATCCCATTTGAGAGAGATTGGTGTATGTAAGGTGTTGAAAAAGATCTTAACCAATACATATGCGATCAAGTTGCCAGAAAATCTTGACATCTCACCAATCTTTAATGTCGCATATTTGTATGAATATTATTTAGGAGAAGAAACAAGAGAGGAAGAAGGTTATGCTAGACTATAAGGCACTCATGCTATAGAAGTCTAAAGAAGAAACTGAGTGCATTCTAGATTAAAGGATGGTGAGGAAGACTACAGGAAATAGATAGAATGAATACAGTCAAGTGGAATAACAAAACAGTAAAAGGTTCAAGCTAGTTTTTGTAAATATAAGTTAAGCATTATAACTATTAGATTAAAGATCCGCAAAAGGAACATGAAGAGTGGCTCAGAATTTTTCTACATAGGGTGTCTACTGCAGTAACATCCCTGATTGAAAGCAATCCTCGGTCACCTTAACACTTTTATTTTTTCCTTCTGTAACTTTGTGTTGCAAAATTTCATGCCAATTTTGCCAAATTTATCTTCATATTTATACTGGGGAGAGTTCAGGTCTTTGACCGTGCAGTCACACTTGGATGGGCTAGAGACTTCTTCGAATCTCTAGACATGTGAGATTAAACGACGATTGCACTTACCCAAATCAACAGTTAGGAATTTAAGTCAATGTTAGATGTAAGTCGACTGTCAACGTGATCCAACTCCACAAAAGCTTCTCCAAGCAATCAGATTGTCTAGATGATGACGAGTCGCAAGAATTTACTACCTAGACATGTTCGACTACCATTTTTGGGAGCCTGAGAAGCTTGGAGATCTGTATTGGACATAGGGATGTTTAGTCACTCCTCGAAGGTCTGAAAACTAATATTTAATCGGTTTTCTTCCGAATTTGGATGAGTGAAGCATGGCCAAGGTCATATCTATCAATCCAAAATTCATTGCTGAATGTTCCAGTGTCAGATCAAATTATTCTCCCGAGACATGTAGTCAATAAGGTATGGAATGTCTGACCTTGTTTCAGTCTCGGGATCATTATAAAATCATATTTTGCCGAATGAGAATCTGATTGTTCCCATTTGTAAATCGTGAATATAAGCTTGCTAGTAAGTCATTATTTAGTCGTCGAGTAGTTCAGTGATTCAACAAATGGTGCAACGTTTAGTTTGACAAATAGAATTTGTGTGGTTAGTTCCGGCAGGGTAGTTCTTCTGTAAAACTATATTTTATAATTGTGTTAAGTCTTGAAGAATAGTTTTAGCGGGAATCGAACCCCTTTAATTAATTATAATCTTCTTACAGTTAACTGAATACAAATTTTCTAATTTGCTTTCATATTCTGAGCCTTAACTCCTTGATTTGGTGCTATATAGTTGGGCCCCACCCTTTGCCATTGCATCATATATTTGCATTGCTCTTACATTGTGGGGTGTAAGTAATTGCGCTGGTCTTAAGTTGCATAAACAATGTCTTAACAATGGCCGCATCTATTAAGCACTACATGATTAAACGTCCTAAATGTAATGCTTTTACAAATGGGTTCAAGATTATTTTTTTGTTATATTTTCATCTCTCCAACATTTTATATTGTGGCATGTAAGTAATTACGCTGGTCTTAAGTTGCATGAACACTGTCCCAACAATGGCCGCGTCTATTAAGCACTACATGATTAAACGTCCTAAATGTAATGCTTTTACAAATGGGCCCAAGATTAAATTTTTGTTATATTTTCATCTCTCCAACATTTTATATATACAAAGATGGTTTATAAAGTGTATTGGTTATAGTATTCTGAATAAAATAATTATCAAGAATGATTAACCTCTACAATACGGTGACTTGTAAGATTAGAAGATTTGATCAAGCTATACTTGAAAATTAATTTTCATCAAAGAAGGATGTCCGCAAAAAAAGTATTTCAATAAAATAAGATTCACATAAATGGCTTGAACATATATATAGATATAGATATACACTTATTTTTTAGGATGGTTTATAGAGAGCATATTTGTTATAGTATTCTGAATGAAATGATTATCAAGAACATCTAGCCTCCACAAAAGAGAGACTTGTTAAATTAGTTTTTACATACCAAAAGTTCGACAAAGTTATATCCAAAATTAAGTTCCATCAAGAGAGGATGCTTACAAAATAATATTCAGATAAAATAAGGCTTGCATGAATAACTTGAACTTCATTTTAGTTTGTCTAACATTCTTGCTACTTTTGTGATCTTGATAAATAAAACAATAAGATCACCCCTAAATTCTAGTGCCATCATCTATTTGGATGACATGTTAGATTTTGAAAAACTCATGATGAGCATCAAATGCATTTGAGATAAGTCTTGCTATTTTTGAAAATAAAAATTGTTGCTCACTAAAAAGCACATCGAGTTTCCACAACAATCACTAGTCTATTTAGAACATCTATGTAGACTAGAGTTAGATTCGATCCAACATAAATGAAATTTATTGTGAAAAAACTTGAGTCTTATTATACAAGCAAGAAACTATGAAGGTAGTATCCAATACTTGAGAAGGTTCATAAAATTATTCTCCATAATAGCAACATGTGTGCATTGCATAATAAGTGGTATTTGTCTTTTGCTTGGAGTATAAAGCAATAACATGCATTTAAAATCAAAACATAAAATCAACAATCCAACAATTTTGGAATTACCTTATTTGAAGCTATATTTGAGATGGAAACAAATGTAAGTGAATATACAATGAGCAATGTCCTATTGCAATAAAATAAGTTGGTTTACTATCATGATATTTTCCATTTAACATTTTTTCAGTAATCTACATGCACAACAATTTAATGCACTTGTACAAGTGGTTAAATATGGAAGTTCTATACAATGAGCAAATAAACTATTTTTGACATGAATAATCAACCATCAATAGTTGCAATAATAATCAAAATTACAACAAGAATGGCACTAGAAATGGATAGTGTTATTACAACAATTTGATTTAGTTATCAAAGATAGTTATGACTAACAAGTTGGTTGATATTTTGTCTATACCATTTTTTATTTCAAATTGGGTACAATGACTTAGCTTCAACCATTTGTCCATGGGGTATATGTTAAACAATATTAACATGATGCCAATTTTTGGGAGATGTGTCGAACCAAGTTGAGTAAACTTTGTGTTCCAAATAATGGAAGAGTTTTGCTAATGGGGCTCATACTTCATAAATAGGTAGTCATTAGGTGTGACAAAGACCTAGACACATACTTAAAAGTATATCTTTTGGTCACAATGCTTTTTGAAACACAAGTAAGCCAAGTATTTCCTTCTAGTAAATGGGAAGGCACTTCCATGGGTTTTGCACTAGGTTTTCCCATGTTAAAGGAAGTGCACAATTTTTTGTCATTCTCAATATCTTTAACGAAATGTTTATACCCATTCAATGAAAGAAGACTCTAAAGGGCAACAATGTGACAAAAAATCACTAACATTCAAGTTCACTTTGGCTTGCTTAGCTGCATCGCTTCATATACGAGTCAAGATCCTTGGGCAAACTTTGGAGCACATTATATGAGAGAATGGACATAAAGTTGAAGAGTTCAACCACTTTTCAACCACTAAACTTAAGTAGTCAATTGAAAGCTAACATTTCTCTTGAAATGATGTATTATGCAGCAAACCACAACTTAGAATGAAAATTATGCATATTATTCAATATACATTTACTGTGCTTTATTTTGTTTTAGTTAACTTTCCTCCTAATATTTTATGTTGTGATAGGAAAGCCACAAAGAAAGTAAGAAGAATTGACTTAGAAAGATCTAAGGATGAAAATTCATTAATAAGTTAACCCAAGTTCATCTTCAAGTGCAAGAAGAGTGAAAGAAGACTCGAGCTAAGTACAAACTCAAGCATAATCAGAATAGAGACAAGCACAAGTTCCAAGTTAGAGACACACTATGGTTTTACTTAAGCCAAGAAAGCCTTGATGGTAAAGCAAAGAAGCTCAAACCACATAGGCAAGGTCCCTTTGAGATTGTTGAACAAGTGAGCACCAATGCTTTCATATTACATTTGCCTCCAAGCATATATTTTCAATTGTGAATTTTAGGACCTTTTGTCTCTTTGAATCCTTTGAAGAAACAAGCTATTATTACCTTGCATTGAAGATCTTACAACTAATGCTCAAGGTAAGTTGGACATAGATGTTGGGCAGAAAAAGTTGAGGACATCAGAGAAGGGAGAGAAGTGGAGTTGACAAGTAGCATTGAAGGGTCAATTGTCAAGCAAAGCCAAATGGTATTCCAGAGATGAGTTGGGAGAGGAGACGGGGAGAGGGAGCGGGTGAGTAGGGGGATTTGCCTCATCATTTAAGTCCTTAAGCCTTTGGCTAGCTAAAGCCTCTCAAATGGATAGATGCGATCCAAAAATAATCATTAAACAAATTGTAGTTCAATTTAATTGATGTACTTAAACTGACTTCATGTTCTATGGCTAATAAAGCAATTAAAACATGCCCATACTCACTCCATAAGACAAATTTTGGGAAGGCATGGATGCAGATGTAGTGCAATAAGACGAAAAAAATTGGGAAGACATGGGTGCAAATGCAGGGCAGTAAGAAGACAGATGCAAGAAATCTCAAAGGTGATCTGGAGACCCTGTGGTCCACAACATTTAAATAATTAGTCATACAAGCTGAATATAAGATTAAATATCATAGTCAAGCATAAAATGTAAGATCAAATATTTTTCTTCAATCTTTCCAGGTCTTTTGGTATTTGGATCACTACAAAATTTATTTTCTCAAACTTCTGTGAATCCCTCGGAATCATGTATTTCTCAAATGTAGAGTTGTAGGACATATGTACAACTAAGTAGGGTAGTAAACCAAGTTGTGTAGGTAAGTTCCATAGCAAGGAAAACATAGGAAACCAATGTAGTAATGTTGCAAAAGTACCACAAAATACGTGGAAACAGTTGGATCGTAAATCTTGCATGAGAATAGTGGAGATAAGGAGGTACAACTCGACTCTTTTGGAGTTTTCCCACATTGGAATTCTCAAGGGTATATTCTTGTGTTGATTCCTCTTTAAGCAGTCAAGATTCATGATATAAAATTAGTAATAAACTATCCATTCTAATCACAGATCAATATAAACTCTCCTTATTTTTCTTTTAAAAAATTCTAAGAGAAATAATCTTAGCAAGCAGTTTCAGAAACTCCCTTCAGTATACAAGACTAAAATTTGTTATCAATGGAGTGCAAGAATTTTATATGAATACATATGGTCTCCTAGGGGGTAAACTCTGCGGCATGGCCAAATTAGAAAAATAGTAAAGATTACAAAGAAATGAAGACTCTTAATATACAACAAAGTTCAAGATGAATGTCAAAGGATAGAACTGAAAAGATGCAATGTTTACTTGATAGAACAGTACAGACTATCATGAAATGTTATACCTCATGAGAGAACTTAAGGGGCAGTTAGTGACAGAAAAATAGGGTAAGGGAGAAGGAACTCAACATCTGTTACTGAAGCCAAAATTACCCTTTGACAACATTAATTATGTGGAAGATAAGCAACAACAATGCTTATTTGCTGAGAACAAAATTTATAGATATCAGAAGCTAAAAGACCATTTAGTATTCTTCCTTGTCATAAGAAGAATATGAGAGATGTACACTGGTCATAATTCAAACTACTTCCTCAAGCCTAGAAAGCTTAAAAGGTAGCAACCAAAATTAATATAGGACTCGCTTACCATCTCCAGTTTGGGGATAAGAATGGTACTGCATGGATTCTCTTAACACAATGATATTGAGATAATGCACGGAGCTTCTCATTATGGCCAATGCATTTCTAAATGGACATGAAAAACATATTTGAATTATTCATCAATACAACCTCTCCTGCTTTAATGAAGAAAAAAGCTTTATAGTGAATTGTCTTGCAGATTTCCACAGGACAATTACATCCATGGTTTAGAGACAGAAGCATGACATTGCTTGTTAAGATCTGGTATTGAGCTTTCAACACCAAAATTTCATATTTCTAACAATGTAGCAAATTCATGTGGATAAAATTACTAGATTTTGTTGAGCATATGCTGTTGACAATTAAAGAAGCATGCTACTATAGGCCCAGCATCAAAATTTACTCCCAGCTTCCAAGAATCTCCAAATGGAGATAGCTATGCAGGCAGGACTGGGTACAGCCTTTAGCCAGCACTATCATGATCAGTTTGTAAGCAATATAGAGGAATCTGTCTCCCTTAGCTTCACGTAATTTTTTCTTTCAACCAATACAGAAAGATTTGGTCAGATAAGAAGAGAACTAAAATTTTCTCCTCATCTATGGGCTAATACCTAAACAGTGACATGAATGCGACCCAACCATAAGCCACTTACAAAAGTTCAAGAAAGTTAAATTGAGTGACTGTTGTCATGTGTTGGTATACTCATTCACTTCAGATTTATCGAATGAATCTTGTTAGCAATTTCTCTCTCTAGGATCACCATCCTCCAAAGTAACACCTCTTGGATTTTCTGTTACCAGGAGTGGAAGCACACCATTTGTACTCCAGTGCTGTGCAACACGATCTCTGGAAGTGCTTCCAAGTGTAATTGCAAATATTGCATCAAAACCTCCGGCACCAGGAACTCCAGCCAAAAGCACACCTTCCATAGTCATTGTACTATCTAGCATACGAGTCTGAGATTCAGGTTCAATCTGCATAGAAAATTCAAACAAAACAGGAACTTTAAGATGAATAATTTTATAGATTACGTGGATGTAAGATAGCAATAACTACCCTCAAACAAGCTTTATATATAATGATGAATAAATATGCTTTAGACATCTCTTGTCTTATGAGTTATCATATCTAATTTACCAGAAGATAAAACAAATAATGAAGAACGATTGTACATTAGACATCTCCGGTCTTATGAGTTATCCTACTACTTTATGAGAAGGTAAGATAGGTTGTCTATACGAGAGATCAAAAAGATAATAATAAGGCACAGATTGTTTTAAAAGGTGACGTTATCTTTGCAGTAAATGAAACAGAAAAGAGTTACTTACTGGAACTCCTGCAGCTTCTCCAATCTGCCTCAAAATATTTCTAACCTCCAGCATAGCTTGTCGTGCTCCCAACAAAGCTTTGACAGTTGCATGATGACTAAAATCATCCTTGTGATGATCCATCCACTACATAGTACACATTATTAGCATAGCTGAAGACTTTTGTATGCACATATATATAATAGAATAACTACCTTTGTCAAACATGCACAATTATTACAGAAAAAAGGAAAAGAAACTAACACATGATTAATCAGATTGCACCAGATAACTTTCTTGAAGTTCAAAGCTATCACCATTTCGTCTTTGACTACTATAATATTTTAAATAAAAAAGCAAGACATACAAGTGTTAAAATATCTATTTCAAAATCACTGTTGTGGCAGAAAATCTATATTTGTTGATTTCAATAGAACGTCTAAGTGTATGATAGTTGGGCTTCATCAAGTTTTGCATATAGAAATTTCTAACCAGTACAAGTGTATTGAAAAATAACACACTTACATGTCTTTAAACAGCACCAATCACCCCACTAATAATCTAATGATGTCTGCCATATTTACTAGTTTGAAATCTACCAGATTAGGCTAGTTATGAATTTTTCATCTTGAAGTGGTTACCATTAACTCTCTATGGTGAGAATTGTGATTAGACACCATGAGCAACTGAATTCAAGGGTAAGCTATATCAATATATGATTGAATGTTGTGTGAGAAGAGGCTTATTCACTTTGTTTCGATATATGATAATGATTTAGATGATTTCTCAAAGAGGTTTGGTTGGCATAGAGCATGTCCCTAATGGCTTGTTTGTATCACAAACAATATAAATCTTGTAATTTGCATAACCTCTATATTTTCTTCACATGTTTTTGGTACCACACACATATAGTTAGGAGTTAAGCCTCAGTTCACATGGAAAATAATAATTGCAGACCACAGAGAAGCACACTTTAAGTCTATTCCTAGAAGCAAAATTCCTAGCTAAAGCACTGGTCTTGAATATCTATCTATGTAACGCACTCCTAACTATCTTAGTAGTTAAGAAACATCCCAAAATAATATGTAATATTTTAGCAGACATTAGCAGCAGCAATTATCTTACCTCTATAGGACTTGGGATGAATAAACTCCACCTTTTGGAGTATGAACCATGAAAGAAAAAAATTATGTTCATGTTCACAAGTGACCAATGTAGATCAATAAGAATCATAAGTACATCTAGTTCCAATAGAAAATTACCATGATAAACAATAACCCTAGAAGCCGAAAGTTGAGAAATTACGACTAATCACTAAAACCAATAAAATCAAAAGAAAGAAGTACCCTAACCATAATAGACATCTACAAATACAAATAGGAATGTGAGGAAAGGCTGCTAAAGGGAAATACTAAGCAGAAGAAGACCAATTTAAGACCAAGGCCAGTCTGACTATTTAAAGGCCAAGGCTAGAAATGGATACTAATACATGGTTGTATCAACATCCAAAGCAAGAGAAGAGGAGTCAGCAACATCATTGTAATGATCCTTAACTAAATATTTATGTAAAAATACTCAAATCTGAAATATTGTAATGAGTCTCACCCAAAATGATTAAATCCCAAGTTGTTCTTGTATGGGTGCTGAAATATTGTAATGAGTCTCACCCAAAATGATTAAATCCTAAGTTACTGGTTCTTGTATAGGTGCATTTGTGGGTACAGGTATCGGGTATGGTGGTACGGAATTTTATTTTCACTTGGTTATGGGTATGGGTTTGAATATATATATATCCCAAATTAAGGCCTTTGAAACCACACAAAGCTTCATGAGGCACGCCATTTTTACAATTTTAACACTTAAGGCCAAAATTAGTTACACAAGCACTTTTTTGTTTATAAAAATGTTTCTTTTTTTGGGGGGTTAGCCCTTGGGTCCCCCTAGGTTCACCTAAATTCGGCCCAAGGTCCCTCTTGGGGTGTCTGAGAGGGACCTTGGGCAAACCCAAAGGGGAACTAGCCCAAGACCCAAACCTGAACATTAACAAAACTGAAAAATCCCAAATGTTGAGATCTTCCTAACTATTGAAAGTCTCCAACTTGAAGTGTAGATGCAACCTCCATGTGCAGGTACCCTTAGGAATCCAAAGGTTTTAATCCTCCAAACTCCAAGAAACCAATGGGGTTTCATCCTCTAATCTCTAGAATCTAAGGTTTTTTGTCCTCAAATCCAATAGGTGAACACAAGTGCATGACTTTGCAAGTTAAGGTTTGTTGATATGATGTTCAAAGATGATCCACATCGATGAAATTATCTACCTTATATAGAGCTGAGGCCTGGCATCAACCCAAAGTTTTCCACCATTTTATCACATTCAAATATAAGCCCATTCATGGTGTTCCTAGTCAATCATGGCAATGTGTGAAGTCCTCCATTCAAACAGTGGGGTTCCATGAAAGTGCATTCCTAAGTGTGGGGTCTAGGTAAATGCATACTAGAAGGATGCAATGGTTGCAAGGAGCAAGGATTGGAGGTCAATGATACCAAGTGCACAAGGAAGAAAAATTATGCAAATCTACAAGCATGGGAGCATGTGATGTCCCCATTTTTTAATAAGGCCAAGATAAAATTGGATTAATTAATTAAATATTAAAAACGGTCTTCCTTTGTCTTAAAAGACCTTTTTAATTATTTAATTAATTAATTATATTATATGACCTTATTAAGACATTAATAAAGACTATATTAATGATAACAAGTTTCCACAAGTTTCCGAAATCACGTGAACAAAGACTATATTCTTAATAAAGTTATTAATTTAAACAAATCAGTTGAACCAACTGGAGGGTGGCAGAGATTAAAGGGAGTGTTGGCGGACGTACTGAGGAAATCGGGAAATTGAAGAATGCATGGTATTGACATTGAAGAATTTGAGAACGAAAAACTCTCAGAGTTCGGGGGTCATATTGGACGAAAACCTGTTGTGGCCATTTTTCATAATCATAAAAATTCCTTCTTCATGTCGGATTGAATATGGCAGCAATCTATTATCAAAGTATAGTGAGGGTCTTGTTATCAAATCTCAATAGAGGTTTGGGCATCTAGGAATACTACATGAAGCAGTTCATGACATTTTGAGGCGATGTCTATATTTTCAATTGGTTACCATATCTATTCTCACATTCCTATTTTTATTGTTGAAATCAATGGACTTGTGGTGTGAGTTCGTGATTACAAGCGACATTGCATATTCTAATTTGTTCGATGTTAATATAATTATCATTGCATGTAATGTCCCCATTTTAGCCCTACGCTCTTCTTGAGGATTTAGCCTATTTCCGGAAACTCATAGGCTAAGCAGAACTGAAAATTAGGGTTTCCTATTTTTTAGGAGGTTTCAAATGCAGTTTTGAGGGCTTGCATGCATGGGTTTTTGATGCATGTTTGGTGGAGTTTTTTGGGTTTTCAGAAAGCTTCAGAATGGTGTATAATGCATCTCCATTTGATAACTTTTCCAAGCACTTACTATTTATAGTAAGTCATGCTGGCTTCCCGGTTTGTGCTCATAAGGCGTTTGGAAACACTTACTATTTATAGTAAGTCTTGTTTATTGCTTAGTTGGTGTTCAATTGATGTTTCACAAACTTACTATTTGTAGCTGTTGCTATTTTTGGTAAGTCAATTTATAGTTGTATCATTCTAGCAACAGTTCAACCTTTTGCAGTTCACTGTGGCTGTTCAGTTTGACTTTCTGTGGTTTTGATGTGACCTTACTATTTTTAGTAAGTCTATTTTTGGCAGTGTCTTCATCAGCAATGTGGTCCAGTTCATTATCCAGATTTTGGTAATGTCTCAGTTTCCAGTTTGGTGATAATTGTCTCCTTGGACTAAGTTTTATACTTAGTTAAAATTGTGTTTTGAAGTTGTACCCCACACCTAGCTTAATGACTTTAAGTTGTTTTTAATTTGGGACCATAAAGTGATACATTTAATAAAATATTAAATGTTTATTCCTCTAAATGGGACGACTTGGGAGAAATATGAAGAGTTTTAAATATTTCAAAAAGAAATGCTTTTTGAAATGGACGCCTCTTGGAGAAGTTGAAGAGTTTCTTGTTTGGAGGTTACAATTGGTTCATCTCCTCTATGGAAGCTTATTTATTGATGCTTTGCTCTTTGTATCTCATCTTGGAAATTGGAAAGTAAAGTTATGCTGCTAGTTTGAATCCAGAACTTGACTAAAGGGAAGCTTAGCGAATTCAATCCATTCTTTGGGCCTAAAACTATGGCTCCCTAGGTGGATCATTATGACTATATTTCACCTTGAAATAAAAATGGAGCTTCAATTTGATGAAATCGAACAGTTTGTTGATGTAAATCCTGTTTTTTAAGTTGTTGTTTTGCCATGGCTGAAGCTGATTTCTGCTCATAGCTTCAACGTGGATTTTTGTTTCATTCTGGGTGATCGTCCATGCTGTTCTATTGAGTGTGGATTTTTTAAGAGAAGGTCAACCCTCTTGGCAGGCCGTACTATCTCACTGGGCTTGCATTGGGAAACATGCCTCTTGTTTCTTCTGTATTTGGCTTGTTCTCTCCTTGAGTTTTGGGCGCACATCTCCTAGCTGTTGTTGGGCTGTGGTTTGGGAGCTTTCTGAGTTTATTCAAGAAAGATACGTCCGTTTTGGTGAAGTCATAGTTTGCTGGTCTGATGTTTTGTACCTTCTGTTTCTGATTAAATTAGTTAAGTTTTATTATTGTGTTGTTTTGAGCTTCATTTATTCATCTATTCAAGTTGTAAATGTTAGAGGAAGTGATACTCTAACCATTGCTTATTCCGAGAACTCATACTTGATATATTGGAGCTGTTTAGTAATTGTTTGTAAGCTGATTAGTAGTACTAACAGCAATTTGTTTACTTGCTGCAATTTACTTTGTTGTATTCCCCCCACGAAAATAAAGTGGTTGTGTGGATTGTATACCCCCCACAGTTTAAGTGGAAGTGAGGTTAATTGGCTGGCTTGCCGCCTTCAAATAAATGTATTAAACACATCCACGAAATAAGTGGAGTATTCCCACCGCTTGTGGATGCCTGCATCAGCAGAAGAAGTTGTATTTCAGTTTAATATCTAGCACTCCACCATATGTTAGCACCTCGCCTTGCAAAAGGATCTTGCGTGCACATTCTTGGTGTCGAGTTTAGCTCTCTATTTCCAATTGTTATCAAGTTATTAGATCCTAGGGATCCTCTGACCATATGCCTGCCCCTCCTCCTTAAGTGGTTTTAGGGCACATTCTTGGTTAGAGTTGTTTCAGCTGTGTTTTGGTTTTAGAGCTAATTCTTAACGGGTGCATGATTTGCATTGTTGTGACTGAAAATTAAAGGGAAAAATTAAGGGGTATATTTCATTGCACATTCTCATTATTGGCATATTCTCGTATTTCTTCTTCCCCTGTACGCATTTGTTGGCACAGCTTATGTGATATTCACTGAGCGATGAGTAGAGGTGATTGGAGGAGGAGAATGTTTCTATCTGCTGGCTGTGACTTCCTGATATCGGGATAGTCATTTATTGACACATACATTCTCATTAATGCGGGAATATTCACACATTCAATTGTCATATTATTGACACCGGGCTTTAATGTTGTTTATGTTTATTGTTGGCACTGGATATCTCTTCCTATCCTGGTTGGGAATCTTAGAAGTACGGGTATAGCACTATAATGTCCCTTACCCGATTTTCCCTAGAATTCGCTTGTAGATTAGGTTTAGGGTTTCTTCTTTCCAAATGAATGTTCTTTTTAATGAAGTAATCTTGCTTTGAAATCTGCATTCACCATATTAACAACATTTCCACATACACATTTATCTGTTAGCATTAATATCTAGATATCGAAAATATAAGCATAATCATAATTGCAATTTAACAAGCAAGAGGAGTGTCATGGGTGGATCCGCCCTGAAACCCTCATGTTAGGTACGGGAAGTTGTCTACCACAACCCTCCTTTCCTAACGACTTAGTACCTACATTCTCCACTCATGGCAACACCTCGAAAGACACTCGCTCTATTAGAAGAGAGGAACCATAAAGTCCATAGTGGTCTCAAGGCCTACCACCCCTCCATGGCCGTAGCGGAATCCTTAAGTGGGGGTTTTTAGGCACCACGATCCCATGGCTTGCCCTCCCTAATAGAGTACAAGCACGAAGAAGACAATCTTTTAAACAATCAAATACATTTGCATTTATCATTGATTCTCTTAAGTCAATATCAACATCATTATCATCATAATACTAAAGAAAGTATTACACCAATAATCAAATTAGTCATATCTATTTCTTATATTCAAAATATGCTAAATATTATTGCTATGTGAGTACATCACCTGATCGGTTGTGTCTTCCCATGACTCTTTATTCCCTAATGGCCTTCCTTCAATCTTACATTTGATTGATCATAGAATAAAAAACATATATAAATAAATGTTAATCTATTCATTTTTATATTAAGATCGTAATTACTTATAAGGCTCAATAATTGTTGTAAGCATCATTATTGCACAATTGTGAATATAAATATAAATATATATTCTATATATATTCCACATGTATACACATTTATATTTAAAATAGTATTAAACTTATTGCTCAAGTGTAATCTTGACAATATATTTTATCCTTATTTTCATATGCTGCCTTCTCAACTTCTTGAATGAATAATATATTGGTTCCCTCCCTCATGATCCCTTTCTTCCAGCCACAATATCCTCTATTATACTCTCCTATGGGAGGTGATCCAAACTAGAGACACACCATTTCCAATGAATAGACACCTCCTTTGTAGATTGTACCTTTCCCTCAACCCAAATCACACCCCTTTTTATCATAACATATAATAATCTTTGTTTGTTAATTGCTGCCTTGTATAAATAAGGATTGCTGCTTTTACTTATTCTTTTAAATATAGTAATTGCTTAGGATTGCTGCTGTTTGAGAGGAATTGATTCTTTTATTTGTTGTTAATATATTTATTTAAATATTTCAAGTTTGATTATTTTATATTGTTTCTTTGTGAATATTTTATTTATAATCATTTACAATTAATAGTTTAATTAGTTATGTTTTGTATTTCTATAATAATGATTTTATAACTATAATGTTATCTATGAACCGTAGTTATTTATTTTGATATTTGTTTTATTTATTTGTATTTCAATGATTCTTATTTCAACACTAGAATATAATGGCATTAAATTGTTAATATGTATTTTGTTATTATTATTATTTTTATTTATTTGCATTTTGATGTGTTATCATTTTGGGGACATGACAAGCATGTTCCAAAATCATACGAGTCTACTTTGCTAGCGTTATTACCTATCGTCTTTGCTTGGTCGATTCATACAGTGTAATGCCCCGCCACACAAACCCCACAGGACACAACCAACTAACTAAAGACGAAACAACAATTTTTTAATTTTTAAAACAACAATTTCATTAAACATAATTAAATAATTAATCAGCATTAATATATCATATAACATCAACCTAGTCCTATGGGGTAACATGATGCACTACTCGACAACGAACCCAACAAAATACAATGTTAAATGAATCCAAATTAAAATTAATAAGAGAAACGTAAATAGAAATGTCCTAAATATAACATACATCAAAACCCGAATAAGATAGATAAAGACATACATGAATAACATATTTTTACATTCCAACTTCCAAGTTCATAAGTACATTTGTGGAACACATTTCCACAGATACAACACATTGAGAAACCAGTATTACATTACAAAGTTGCTTCCCTTATAATAATGGGAAGTGTACATCATAATCCAGAAGAATACAATAATGAAGAATTGAATACATAACATGGTACAATCTTCCTTCGAGAGAAGCTCTGAGATCACTGCAACTGGTACATCTCCACAACATCACATTCATCGGTGGGAAACCCAATGGGTGCGTAGCACGTTCCACCCGACCATGTGAACCCAAAGGTCCACCCCCCGTGCTAGGAGAAGACAAGAAAGGATCCACATCCAACAAGGTCAAAAGACAAGGCTAACACAACCCAACACTTAACAACATCAAACAAAAGTAATCCAAAAAACATGTAGGCATCAACAATAATACTCCAGAGGCAACAAGAGCAAGGGAAGACAACGGGTACAGTGGGAGAGTGTCATCGCATGGCTTTACATGGATTAACCAGGCTACCTAACATTAGGAACCACCTCCAACTATGTGGATTAACCAGGCTACCTAACACTAGGAGCCACCTCCATCTATGGTTAATCTGGTAGCCTATCTCAAGGCACTGCCCCATAGGGTGACTCATGCGGAGCCACTTACCTTTCGTGGATACAAGGCAGTGACCTTACCAACCAGGTCTTCCCACCCGTCCTTAGCCTTTGAGAGCACTAACAGTAGGGGTGATGTGCATGTTTTAGTCTTGTTATGTGTTTAACTAACCCAACCCACTAGATACATTAATTAGGTTATCAGTTATTTAAGGGAACTCTTTCATGGACGACCACTGGTACACTGGCCCCCATGAAGAGCCACTCTCCCCTACGGTTACCCCAACACCAAAGACAAGTAAAGGGTGGACCTCAATGCACAAACATAAAGGACATTCATTTAAAAACTTAACACACGAGGCATGACCATCTCATGACTACATAAAGTATCAAATCATGAAATAAGGAGGTACCACCCATTTACACATCCTCAAGGTAAAAAGAATAGATATAAAAGTGCAACAACAAATGCGCAAATGCACAATTTCCCCTAGCCTCTGGAGGAAAGTAAACATCTACCCATATCTCCAAGACATGAGATCAAGAAACGAGCATAAATCATGGGATTCCCGTGGCTCAAAGTCAAATCAAAGATAAACCAAAACATGAAATTAAACTAAACATCATATAACCCTTCTTTTGAACAAATAGAAAGTTAAAGGATAATCAAATAAACCATGAAATACACTGTACAAAGCAATTCACAATAACTGGTAATCACAAAGGCATCACTTCCACATTCTTTACCACTAAAGCCAACTCAATAATTCAACATGAACAATTAACCAAATCAACTCAGAATACTCAATGCCACATCCAGACACATATAATCACAATAAATTCAACTTAAATGCCATGATTGCACACATACTTCATCACAAGGAAACAATCAAACAAGTTCACCCAAATTCCACTAATGCAAACACATTACCTGACATGAACAATCAATCAAACAATTCGAAAGAGGCATTATTTTCACATCTCACATAACTCTTCATCTTAACCACATAATTTATTTAATTTGGGTCATTTCCACATTAATACATAAGTAATTTATTCTAAGTACCAACTCCATAATGAATCTTCAAGACATTAAAACATAATAATATTTTAACTAAGAAGGTTAAAATGTGAAAACCAAACATATAAGAGTTAATCTAAAAATACATTCCTTCAACTTTTAATCAGATAAACATACTTAGATTCACATAACTGAACTTACAAAAGATGTGTACCTTCATGTCTTTTATCAACATGCTTTAGTAGCTATATCACAAGAAATACCGATGTTAGATGGTTAAATAAAGAAGTACAATCCAATTAATACCAATGAGAAACAATTATTCATTAGTAGAAGATAATTTGCTTATTTCTCAAGTACTATATCATTTAAATAAATAATAACGTATTAAACATACTAATATAGACAAATCAAGTGACAACTAAATTGCACTCCAAACCTATGTGAATAAAGTATATACATGCTATCCCATTAGGTTTTTGAGGCCAATTGATAACAACATAATTATATTAAGGTGGTACCCATTAATGCATAACTACTAGATTTATAAATACATATATTTACATAACTTGACTATGTAAGGTAATCAAATATTTGTTGTGTAAGGGCTTCAATTATTTTAAATACCCTCCAATTGAGCTCATTTTATTAAATGACAACTATTCATTTGAAGCTACCCTTGATTACAAAAACACATTTTATTAGATGTATATATACATATATTTATTAATACATCTCTCTATATATAAGTATATAACCTCAAACTGCTACTACAAAATAGCGAAGACATATGTATATAAAAGCAACCATATAAATATTTTTCCAACATGTAAATACGTAAATAATCTCACATATACTTAAATCTATTTGCATTGGACCTAGGAAAAATCAAAAGGAGGCTATGGTATGGCCAAAAGATAGTAAGACATACAATTTACCAAAAAATAAAGCGCATCGAAAGAAGCCTAGCCCTGAGTATAAAGATTTCGGGTTTAAGAATGAACAGTACAATTACATAGTGCAGCATAAAGGTAAACACGAGAGGATTAAATGTTGCACAAAAAGAACAGATACTTAACAAGATATTTCCATCTCCATCGAATAATACGTTATGTTCAGTCGAATATCTTCTGTAAAATAAAGTATGCAGATTTGCATGAGACGCAGACGTAAGAAGATACAAAATTCAATAACAAGGAAACATCGACCCAACAAGAGGCATTGGCAGTGAGAAGGACAAATCTAGAAGCAGTGAATCAATTACATAACCTCTCTCCTCGCCTCTCAAGCAATGCAAATGGCAAATTGCTAACTAATCAAAACAGTCTCTTACCATCAATACTTAATGAGTTAGCCTTATGAACAAAACTACCAATGGCAAAGAACATACAAAAAGAAAGGTGAAAGCTTGGACATCATATTTACACCAAAACACTGGCCGCCTAGCATCTGACCAACCACATTGAATAGTTCAAGAGTTTGGTTTGTTGGTTTATCAAATAAGAGGTATTTGCACAATGCATGGACTCCTTACATTTGCAGCAGGCACCGATCACCTAGGAGAATGCACACCCATCGAATTGAAGCACTATGCACAACAAAATACAATATCTAATGGCCTAAAATATTCGATTTGCTCTCACATGGCGTGGTGGAAGAATATATGTAAAACATATGGCCTAACTAAAGATACCCAACACTATACATGTGCTGACCAACACAATGAAATCATAACAATGGAGCACTAAAATAAGAGAGGAGACGCCAATGTAAGTTTCATACAGCTATGTATATACAATCAGGACAATCATATGTCTATACATATATATATATATATAAAACAAATCCAAGAATGAAAATTTGGAAATAAATTCGAACATATTCAATGCGGAATTTAAACAACATAACATCTGATATGAATGAGAGAGAGAAGGAGAGGATCCGTGGCTAAACTATAAGCTATTAAAAATGCAGCTTCCACAAAAAGAAATATGCAAGGCACAAGTAAAACGACCTTTGATAGGAGGGATATCAACATGCAAAAGAGAAATCCGATACTCTAAAACACGGGTTTAACGAGTTTAGCTTATCAAAACACATCCACAAATCGAATCCTCAATCACAAGCAAAAATCATAGAAACCAAATACATGGTAAAGAAAGAGCGAAACATTTTATGAGGAAAGGCTTTAAAAGAACTTTTAAGCAAATGTAATTCCTGTGAAATTCAAACCTAAAAGTTCTACAGACCAAGAACCGAATATCTTCTCCTGTTTTTTAGCAAGTCATCAACATATATTATTATTATCTGCATCATTATTGGAAAATCCTAGTCCCAAAAGATAGCTGTCAATTCTTTCATACTAGGCCTTGGGAGCCTATTTAAGTCCATATAGAGCTTTCTTCAATCTGCATACATGTGAGCCAGTTTTATGTATCACAAAACCTTCAGGTTGCTTTAGATAGACTTCTTCTTCAATGGTCCCATTCAGGATTTCTTCAGAATACTCCCTCTGAATCTCAGGAGCAGGATCCTCCTCTATGACCTTAGTAGAATCTTCAATTTCTATATCATTAGAATTCTTTGCCCTTTTAAAGCAACGTCTTCCTCAAAGATGACATCTCTACTTAGTTCAATTTGTTTCTGATCGAGTATATTCTATAAGCTTTTGAGGTTTCACTATAGCCCACAAATATCCCTTTCTTTCCAGTAGGTTCTAATTTAGATCTCTTTTCTTTAGGTACAGTAGGCTCCCTCTGAATCTTCAAGCACTTGTATCAACAACCTGACCTCATCATCCAAGATTGCCTGCAACACATGCTTTAGAGAAATGATTTCCAATGCACTCCTCTGTAGAGATTCAGGGCTGTTCTCTTCAACCTCATCCTAGATCACTCTATTATGAATAGGTTTGCGGAGCTACCAATGTTAAAGCCAGGTTGACTGACTTGAGCAATTCTGATCTCAACTATTGAAGAGGTACTTCAAGGATTTAGCATCAACATTGCAACCCTTTACTTATTCTCAGCGAATCATAGAACTCACTCTGAAGGTTAATTCTTCCTCTTCAAAGAGATGTCTTCAGCCATTCATTCAATCTCATGGCTGCAAGTAGTGTCTCCATTTTCTTCTTCTTTTGAAAGCAATCTCTTAGTCCATCGTAATGCAATCAAGAAGAGATTCCTTAATAGTTCATAACTATCCAAAAAAATATTATACAAAGTTTACTATCTCAGGTTATAGCAATAAAATGAATATTTGAATCTTCAAGGATCTTAAATTAGTGAACACAAATCAAGAGAAAACACAATCTCTCTTTACTAATCACACAAGATCCAAATAACCAATGCAAAACTGAAGTTTTACTGTAGATTTCAAAAGTATAAACAAGGGAATACTTATCTCAAAGAAATCAAGAAAAATCTCGTACGCAAGAAAGAGAGGGATCGATAACCTCAAGCGGTGATTTGCTCTCTCCACCCTTTTAGTGGCGTCGATCGCTGCAAGTCAGTCCATGAATTGATGACTTAGTGCTCATTTAATTTCCAAATAGCACAGTTCTAGCTCCAGCTTCACCTGGATTGTTAGAACAAATCCCACTTTCTATGCCATCGGAGGATGAGAGTAGATAGTTCTGATTAGAAGGAGCCACCTGAAGATTTTGGCCAAAGCTTGGGCTCGGCCAAATTGCTATCTTTGCCACTCTGATTTGCACGACACAGGTGATAACCATTACCTATTGATTTACCTCTAGGAACCGACATGATATCCTCATATATGTATTTATCTGTTTGAAGAAATGCGACGACATAAAACTCCAACTTGCAAATATGCCGATTATACCAAACACACACAAAAGTTGCTCCAGACTCACAAATTCAACAGATATAATCGATATGATGCTGCAGTTTGATGACTGCCAACAAAACTCACTAAAATCCGATATGCTTCTGTCATGTGATCCTGGCAGGTGTGTGTTCACTTGATATGGGAGAGACCCTGTCAATAGATGATCGCTCAGATGACCCAAGTACCTTTGTTTACTCCTGCAAGTCGCTTGGCCACGGATTCGCTTATGTCGTTGCTTTCTGTGAAAGGACTGAGTGTACTTGAAGTGGCTTGGTCACACAAGTTGAAGGTAATCATAGGTGCTTGAAGGTAATGTGCCATTGATCAACCTTGGAGATAGCTCGGTTAGAGCTGCTAGGCTCGGCCAAAGCCTTGTCGAATAATCGCTCCCCTCATAGTTTCTCTAGAGTATCTCCAACGACAAATGTATAGACCTATGTGTGGGTTGACGCCAAAGAGACATCCCGATAGCAAAGTCGGATCATATCAAAGCCGATGTGATTGCACCCAATCTTGGCATCCAAGAACTTGCCTGAGCACCTGATCTCCAAATAGCAAATGAAGAACTGCCCGACAATTCAACATTGCAGGATGAGATAGCAACGAACAATGGTGATCTCCAGAATGTAACTCAGTATAATGAGTAACAACTATGAATGCCACGAGCTTACTTTTGGATGTTCTCTGTTTAATAACACTCGCTAGATAAATTTCTCGAATTCACAGGTTGTCACAATCTTTTCTAAAACACATGGATCTGGTGTCTATTCTTTGGTCAACAGACCTCACGATATACCCAATCGCCCCCAACTCCGTCAATGATTACCACGACGTCTAATCCTCAAATGCCAATGGTGGAGCACCTGATCTCCAAATAGCAAATGAAGAACTGCCCGACAATTCAACATTGCAGGATGAGATAGCAACGAACAATGGTGATCTCCAGAATGTAACTCGGATATAATGAGTAACAACTATGAATGCCACGAGCCTACTTCTGGATGTTCTCTGTTTAATAACACTCGCTAGATAAATTCCTCGAATTCACAGGTTGTCACGATCATCTCTAAAACACATGGATCTGGTGTCTATTCTTTGGTCAACAAACCTCCCGATATACCCAATCGCCCCCAACTCCGTCAGTGATTACCACGACATCTAATCCTCAGATGCCAATGATGGAGCGTTGCTTTTCAACTATGAATCCTGTGATTGGATGTGGAACCTTGATGGGGGTAATGACAGTAAGATCATTCACCTTCCTTAATGATTCTCAACAGCTCGATCCAGCAGTCTCAAATAAGGAAATCAACACATCCAACGGTATAGTTGAATAGCTCCAAATTGCACGACACTGTAGTAACTTTTGATTAGAGTTGTGATATATCGTCAATCAATGGTGGCTCACATGAAGTCACTCTCCAATTGTATTCACAAAGATTGCTCAAGTATCAACGTCCCTTGAAGATGTAGTATGCTGGCGCTTTGAACAAATGTCTGCAACGTCTGCAAAATCGCGAATGGCGAATACAACCGATGTCGACACACTATCGAGAAGTGATGGCGCTCAGTTGCCTCTCACGGGGCCCTCGATATATCTATTGCTTTTGATCCTTGTGAGTCTTGTAATTTTCTTTCCCATAAGCAATATCATCCA
The DNA here is from genome assembly GCA_007115665.2 of Sequoiadendron giganteum. Taxonomy (NCBI): domain Eukaryota; kingdom Viridiplantae; phylum Streptophyta; class Pinopsida; order Cupressales; family Cupressaceae; genus Sequoiadendron; species Sequoiadendron giganteum. The sequence goes on along the minus strand of CM021104.1, from coordinate 110,488,924 downwards.
AGCTCCGCCCAAGGTGGCGTCGCTAGATAGCTCTCGAGATTTAGGTGCTATATGATCTTCGATTCACGCAGCCATCGGATTGATCTCGTGGAAATGACGATGTGACTCCCAATTTGGAGTGTGCGCCTGAAGGGGATATAGATCAAAAGATTTAGAGATGTGAATTCTTAACTTGGCTCTAATACCATGTTGATAATACTAATCGTGAATTCACACAAGTTTGAATTTAAGCTTAATGATAATCGATCTACAAGAGCAGAACATTTATTAATTTCTATATTTGTTCTTGCGGATCGATCTGCTATAAATATAATTTAGGGAGACGCGTCCCATGAGCGGACATGTCTCCACAAGGTGGAGACACGTTCGTTCATGGGACATATCTTAAGTAATGTGCCCCTTCGTCTAACTAAGTCAACCGATCATCAATCGGTTTAGTTTACTTAGCAAATATGAAGGTTTGTTTATATTTATCTTTGTATAAATAAATGTTATCCAATCTGGAACTCAATCTGCAATTAATATCCTCTTTAATGCAGATCGAAGCTATACTTGGGATGTAGAGATGTCGACATATATAAATGATGATGTTATCATCATTTATATATGACCGATGCTACCTAATTTCAACACATACAAACATTGTTATGGACAGATATTTACATACCTGCAACACCTCCACGAATTTGATAAGAGACCAAACTCGAACCATATATCTTCTGGTGCTCCATTGGTTAAAGCCCGAAGGCTGCTTGGGACGGCCATTCCTCATTTTTAATACCTCTCCCCTTGAATCCAAAAAGATCCCGTCATTTTCCCTTGATTTCCCCAAATCCACCATATTGAAAACAATCTTGCCCACGAGAATTTTTCATCGAAAAACTAAACAATCCCCAGATGATAACCCCCATAATTTTTTATATTTTTTTGAACAGCCAAAGGAATAAATTTTCCGAGAGGCAATTCCTGCCGAATCCCTCCTATATCCCGCAATTTCCAAAACAAAATCTGAAAATAAAATCATGAAAGAAGACTCCATATTAGAATGTTTCCCTGTGCATGAACTTAACTTCCATGATTTCTTTCATTCTCCCATTTTCGAATGAGGAAAAAGCACTTAATTTCCATTTAGATCAAATCTCAAACAAATACATAATTATTATCAAACACTTATTAAAAATAATAATACTGCCATAAAAATATTATTCCAATATCAGTTGATTTATTTAAAATTAATTTGATATACACTTGACAACCAACATTTAAATTTACCATTGATATTAAATTAAATTGTTGACATACTAATTACTCACATTAATATTCACATTCAATGTGGTAATTAAATATTTTATTAAAATAAACCTATCAATTTTCATATATTTAAATCAATGGTATTCTCATTATCGATTAATATATATATAATAATGATAAAACCACTAACTTCCCACTCACATTTCAATACATTAATTATAATCTCCTAGCCAATTAATTCATTAATTAATTAACAATATTCATACCAAATAAAGTTCAATTATCCCAACTAACATACTCAAGAAATCTTGTTTAAACTGAAACACAATTTACGATATCAAAATAACTATAATCGAACCAATAAACTATCATCAAACAATGCTAACACAAGTGGCACACAGAGCAGAGCGGAGGGGCACTACATACAGAATCATAGAGATATCATCCTTTCACTATGCTGGCATCACGACCTTCATTTCTGTTTGATACTGATCGAACAACACATGGAAACAGATCAGATGCCTTCTAAATTGCAAATTAATCCATGAAGAATAGTCAAAGGCAGAGACGGGAGTCTTGAGTTTTAGATAGAGTCGATATTATTCCATCTTTTATGTGACTCATGTGGCGGATAGTAGGGCCGGTCAAACAAGTCACGACTTCATTCTATTCCACCTCCTTTATGTTGTTGAAGTCTTCAAGGAAATCGATATAAGGAGGCCGCTTCACATTCTACTGATAGTGGAGGGTCACGTATATTTATGCCAGATTCTTTAATCTATTATCTTCAACCTGTCAGCCATTCAGAATTAAATAATATGTAATGTTGTTGGTAGATATATGACTGTTAGAGATAAATCTTTACGTTTGTATAAATTCATCTCATTTCTGGAATTAATTGCTAAAGCAAATTCTGAATTGGAAACACAAAATGGTCCTTGGTCATATGTAATGCTCAATCTGAATGCATATGTGATTTGAGTCTGATTATATCTATATTGGCAATACAAATTGTTTGAAGTTATATTCCAAAAGGCAATATTGTAGTTTCAACAGTCTTAGTAGAGTCAACATATCGAAGTTTTCAGGTTAGGTCATCAGAATAGTTTGACAAATCACATTGTCAAATTTGGGCAATCGTTAATAATCTTGGCCCAAGAGTTCAGGGTTATTACAAAGCATCAGGTTGGGGATCAAATTTTTGGGATCTCCGCTACCCATAGGGAAGCATGGAATGGTAGAAATGTAAGACAATATTCAAAATACCACCCAAGGCAGAAAGTAATTCGAGAATTCTCATACTCAAGATAAGAGACATTACATGTCTACCTTTCCCAAAATTGCTTGCCCTCAAGGAATGCAAATTTGGATGCTCCAAGATCTCCAATCCTTCCCAAGTAGCATCTTCAATAGGTAGACTCCTCCAATGAACCAAATACTCTATAATGCTTCTACTCTTCAACTTCTTCACCCTATTGTCCATAATAGCATCACGTTCTAATACGTGTTTTCCCTCACCATCCAAGGGTGGCAAATCCACTAATAGTGTGATATGTTGTCCAAAGGCTCTTTTGGGGCAAGATACATGAAACACATTATGAATCTTGCTATTTTCTAGTAATTCCAACTCATATGATTTGAGCTTTTCAACTCCACTACTTTTGACAGATGTTTCAAAAAGACCATATCTCCAACTTCAAATGACCTTTTCTATGTAATTTTCATTTGCATAGAATGTATGTCAATTATGAGTTTGCTAGAGGTGGTCTTTGAGTAATCTCAATATATCTTGGCAATGTTTCCCAATTGGTAGAAACAATATAAGTAGAGCATAAAGTAAGCATTCTAGAAAGAGCATCAGCAACTACATTTTTTTTTCCTCTCATGTACTCTATGTCAAAATCATAAACTTGGAGCGTACTCGCCCATTTTTGTTGCCCATTATTCAAGTCACATTGGCCAAAAATTTCAAGTTGTTATATTGTCAAAACTTAGCCAAGGGATGTGTTGACGGGTGTTTTATGACCGCACCAACACAAAATAAAGTTTCCCAACGGATACTCTACCCTCTCTTGAACAAAGTATTCTGCATGCTAAGATTGCTAGAAAGATCATACATTCAACTCCAAGGTTCCTTATGCAAGGGGATAGTCTTAGTTGGCTTGATGTGATTTGCTGGTTATTTCAAGGGGACTTATGTGAGTTGCTCATTCAAAAGAAAGGATTCACAAATTCAGGGAGATTTGTCAGTGACGCTCGGGTTTCCTAAGCTAACCAAAAAGTGCAGAATTTAAAGAGAGTGATTTAGAGATGCTATGGACTAATCTACGCGCGGGATATGGGGATCAACTTTTGCAAACTCCGACCAGGCTCTTCTTTGCCTCACTTCGGATAGCTTCCACAGAACCGGTGCAATCTTCAAAGGAGTAATTAGAGATATTCAAATCACGACTCAACATGTAGATACCATCACAACGACGCATACCAATAGTCAAACTGAAACTGAAGTTAAGTCCACAATATTTCTAGCTGACCACGCAAGGAAAACCCACCATCAATGACCCCACTAGTGGTATGGATAAGCGAAGCTCACTCAAATTAAACACCACATTCCACAACTACCAACCATTTGCATGAAATGAAATCTACTCTACTTTAAACTACTTGAATCGGAAAGATGAAAAAGCCTTGCTAGCTGCTCACAATAAAAGGAGTCACCAATCAATGAAAATTCTTTATATCATGAGAGTGTTCACAACAACTTCTTACAAAACTTTCAAAGGGAAAAATTTCTTTCCTCCTCAATCTAAGTTATGCTAACTTCTAGGCTACTCACTATCTATTCTCTTCTCTACTCTAATCTCTAGTGTCTAGTTCTAATAGAATACAAATGGGGGGGGATGCCCCCTTTTATAGTTGGCCTAGTCCAACGGACGACTTAGATTTGATTACAATGAAGGGCTCAAATTGAGCCACATATGCCCTAATTAGGGTTTCTCCCTAAAAACCGCCACAAAGAGGAGTGGGGTAATAAATAAACAGAAGATTCTCCACTCCTCTACAGAAACCACCATAAGCAATTAATGCCCACTATCCTCCAGAAGATTCTCGTCCAAAAACGTGTTGCCATTGTTTTGCCTGCCAATTCTGTTGTGCTAGGAGGAGGGTAAAAAAGTCTCTAAGAACGCCTCCACAGATAATAAAAATTGATAGGATCCGGAGTTCGATTGCTCAATTGTTCGTGTTCAGCCCTCCTGTTGTTTTAATTCTTGGACGCATTTCTCTCTTGTAACTTCACATGTTTCTCCAGTCCACTGCCTTGGGTGTATTTAGCCTCTTTTGGACCACGTTCTTAATGCCTTAGACAAATTTTCACTGCCATTTCCCTTTGCCTTGGGAACTTTGTCACCTAATTTCTACATCTTTACTTTGTCACGTGCCTTCTTGAGTTGGGCGCATATTAGGTCCTTGTGGAGAAATCCCAACACTTAGTTGTTTCTTCCAACATCTTGCTGCAAATGAGACATCATGGAGGAGTTTCGAACATGTAGCCTTTTCCTCTTCCAAAGTTGTAAGGTTATCTCGGAGTACCTGTTCCATCACCTCAAGTCCTCATGCCTTGGCCTCGGTGTTCATCCTACAAAACAAACAAAAAGAAGAGCATCAAAATGCTTTATAATATAAAATCTCTTTACTTACCCAATTTCCATGTTCTGATTGATTGATCTCCGGATGTGGCGAAATTCATCATTTTTCACTAGCAAACCTTCAACATCTATGTGTTAGGGCGCATGCCATCTTGAGGTTTTCATCCTCTTGCCTTAGCAATTTCATTTACCTGTCTTGTCTACCTTCCCTTAGGAGCTTGATGACTTAGATAAAATTCCACCCATCTTGAGCTTGAGTGCATTTGACCTCCTCTGCCTTCTTTTCTATGCCTTAGAAAATTTCATCTATCTGAGCCTTTAGAAAACTTTATTAATCACAAGGCAGCCACCCATTTTGAAATCACAATCCTAGGCATAAAAATTCCAAAATCATACCTCCCTTAGAATATATTCAAAGACCCCCTTAGAAAAATAGATTTTTACTCAGTTGCTCAAGGGTGCACACGAAGGGGTACATTTAATTTTTCTCACCCTTGAAAATATTCTCCACTAATGTTCATTTTATCTTTTCCAACCTTGGGTGCCTTTGGAAGGTGATGTTTTCATTTTGTAACTTAGAAGCTTTTTATGCCTTAGAGAATTTCAAACACTTATCCTTCTTTGCGGGCACGTATCACCTTTTGTGCTTTTGTTTCACTTCTTAGAAGAATTTGAACCTATCTTCTTCTTTGGGTGCATTTAACCCTTTACCATTTCATTTCCATGCCTTAGGAAATTTTCACTTACCTCAATCTCCCTGGGCGAACTTGGAAGGTCTAGCTTCCATGCTAGTGCCTTAGAAATTTCTCCACCTCCATTTGATTGCTGGGCGCATTTTACTCCTAGCATCATTTTGAATGCCTTAGGTAAATTTCGAACACCTTCACTCAGCTTGAGTGCATTTAGGAGGTGATTATTCCATTTTATAACTTAGAACCTTTTCCAAGTCTTCCTCCCTCTTGGGCGTATTTTAGGTGGGGAACTTCCATTTTCACTACCTTAGAATAAAATTTCACCAACCTTTTCTCTCAAGGGCGCATTCCATAGGTGGTGCTCCCAATTTTCATCACCTAGAAACTTTTCCATTTCCACTTACCTTGCTACCTTGGGTGCATTTTAGAGGTGACACTCTCACTTTGTAACTCAATTTCTTTTTTAAACTTCTTGCTTCTCACCTTAGGCGCATTTTGAAGGTGCCACTCATCTTTTCTTACTTGGAAAACCTTTCCAAGTCATCTATCCCCTTTAGAGTGCACTTGAGAGGGGCCACTTTCATTTTCACTACTTAGAAATTCTCTAGCTCCTCAACCTCTTCAAGGGCGCATCTAGGAGGTCTTACTTTTATTTTTCACGCCTTAGATATTTCTCATACCACCACTTTCTTTCAAGGGCACATTTTGAAGGGGGAACTTCCATTTTGATACTTTAGAAATTTCTCAAACTTCTTGCTCCCCATCTTGGGTGCATTTTACCCTTGGTGATTTCATTTTGCATGCCTTAGGAACTTTTGAGTTGCCCTTTTACCTTGGGCGCATTTGAGGGTGGCTCCTTCCATGTTTTTCACTTAGAAATTTCAAACCAACATCTCATTCAAGGAGGGCGCATTTTAGGGGTCATGCTTCCATTTTCTCCTTCCTCAACATATTTCTTGACACTCACCCCTTGGGCGCATTTTTCTTGTCGAGCTTCCATTTTCCTTGAGGGTGCATTTAGAGGGTGAAGGAGGAATTTTTCCATAGAATTTTTTAAAGCCTTCACATGCTTGCTTGGGTGCATTTGAGGGTATGAGAAGGAATTTCTCATACTTAAAAACTTTTGATGCTAGCCTTCATGCCTTGGGCACATCTGGAGGGTGGAGCTTTTATTTTCAAAGATTTTGAACATTTTTAACCCATCTTCTTGGAGCCTGGGCGCATTTCAAGGGGTCTATTTCCAGTTTAATTTGCATGCCTTAGATTTTTCATCTGAAGTGCCAAGGAGACTTCTAGAGGTGGCTCTCGAATACTTAGCCAATTTTTCAGCCTGCTTGCCCTCATTTTCTATTTTTAGTAACACTTTGATTTCCTGACTTCTACAACTCTATTTGACCTGAATTTTTCACCATGTGATCCTCATTGCTTGGTGAATCTGTTCACACCTGCCCCTCGTGTTGACCTGCTATTTATAGCCCTATTCCGAAGGTGACTTACTATAAATAGTAAGTGCTCAAATTGCGCCCAAATTTTACCAGTAGATTGCCTGAAGGATGCTGATCGTAGTGGGATACCTTCATTTTTCGAAATTCTGGCTTTTTACCCCTCCTTTTAGGCACCAAAGTAGGAAACCCTAATCTGACTTGCATGTGCCTCGAATGACCTCCGTTTGACCCCATTTTTGTTGCATGCTGCTCTGTTCGTGATACTGAAGTGTCGGGTGGCTGCTGGAGTGAACCTGCTAAAAATAGTAAGTGTTTGAAAAAGTGACCAATTAGCTGTCGAATGAGTTTGCATGTCACGCTGCCCGAGAGATCTCAAAAAACCCAAAAAAACCCAGTAAACTGGTCTGCATGCGAGTAGTGGCTAAAAATAGTAAGTTCCTGAAACACGATCGACTCTGCTTGCATGTCACATCGTTGCGAAGCTCTCGAAAAACACAAAGAATGTCCTGACATGCATTGAGAAATCCTGCATGCAAACCCTAAAAATAGCCTCTGAAGCTTGAATTGTTGAAAGTCATCATCTTGGCTTGCATGTTATATCACCACGAAGGTCTTGAAAAACCTAGAAAGATTCTCAAGACATGCATTGAAACAACACACATGTACACCCTCGAAATGGCTCCTGAAGCCCGAACTTGCTAAAAATAGTAAATTGTCTAAATTTGCTCAAATTTTGCGTGCAAGTACTTTGAAGTACTCTGAATGTGGCAGAGTAGTCAGAATTCCAAAATCTTGATGAAAAGATCCTAGATTGAGTACTTTGATGGGAACCTGCTAGAAGCCTCCTGATAGCAATGCCAAGCTCATATTTCAATTTGCCAACTCAATTTGACCTCAAACAAACCTGAAGAATAAAAACACTAATTTCACAGACTTCGCCGAAATTTCCAATCAGGTCAAACGATGAGACATCCCCAAAAGGACAGAAAGATCAGAGAGAGAGAGAGACGCAAAACCAAAGCCAAAAGACCAAAAAGGAGCAAAAATTAGGGGGTCCCCATCTGAATGGGGTGATGTGTGAAAAGGTCACAACAGGATGCATGATAATCAACATCTCTGTCATAGATACATAATCCATGTTTTGATTTTTTTCAATTTCTTACTTTCAAATGTATGGGGTCTCCCTTCTACATCAAGACAATTTCAATTCCCTCTCTTGAAACATCACATTCTACAACAAATGGTTGTGAGAAATATAGGATAGCAATAACAGGGCATGAATTCATTACCTTTAATTTTATCAAAAGCTTCTTGAGTTGTTTCTATCTACTTAAAAGCTCATTTCTTTGTCATATCAATTAAGCGTTGCTAGCTATAAAACCCCTTAACAAATCTCCTATAATAGCTACAAAGGCCAAAGAATCCCCTTATTTGTGTCAATGTGGTAGGAGAGGCCAATCCAATATGGCTTAGTTCTTCTATTGATCCAGTTGAACATTTTAAATACTAATAACATGCCCAAAGTACAAGATCTTTGTCACCTCAAACTCACATTTTGATTATTTTACAAAGAGGGCTTATTGTTCTAATATTCGGAAAGGCCTAAGTTAGAATTCAAAAAGCCCAAAATGACACATGAATGTTGTTTTATGCACATCTTCACCCCTTACATAGATTTGATGGTAGCCTAATTTTAGATCAATCTTCAAAAAATACAAAACTCCATGCAATTCATCAATTAGATCATCAATCCTAGGAATGGAATACTTTTTTTTATGATTTTCTTGTTCAAAGATTTATAATCAATACACATCCACATGGTGTGATACATTTCTTCACAAGAACCATAGATGAGGCAAGTGGGCTAGAAATCCAACGCCCCTCTAGAAACTGTACAGACAATGGAGATGGCACGACCAACTTCTTGGAGAGTTTTTATGTGAAATGTGGCTCTCAAAACTACTATCTTTGATCCTCCAAATTTGTTTTGAAAATCAAACTTGAATCTCTAAACAATTTCACCAAAATCTGAAACAAATAAGCACTAGCGTGATTCTTGTATGAAACCACCAACAAATCCACTAGGAAAGATCTCTCACTCTCGAAGTGGATGTCCTCTGTGAAGGTTGCCATCCTCACAAAGCCCTTGGAATACAATGGCTACCAACAATAAACTATTCATCAAATTCTCCAACATAAGTTTCAAAATGAGCTCCTTAAGTTTCTTTTATATCTCCCTCAAAACCCAATGCCCCTCTTGGAGAAATAAAATATTTTATTTTTAATTTAAATTCTCCTTATGTCTCCCCTCTTGGGCGTCCCACTTTGTGTTGAACAAATATTTACGTTTTAATATTTCCTTGTCTCCTCAAAAAGTCACCTTTAATATTTTAAATAACGCTAAGTTAAATATTTTAATTTAACTTTATAACTTTAGCGTTAAATAAAATAACTCCAAAAAGTGTTTTATTTTACTTTTATAACATTTTTGCACTGAAAGTCACTTTTAAGTGTCCCATCATTTAAATATTTTTGTTCTCTTTCCAATGAGCTATAATACTGAGGTGCTCGATTAAATATTTTAATTAAAATGGCAACCTCAATAAAATTAATTAAATATAGCTCAATATTACACCCAATTAGCAGAAATGGCCAAAATGCATGGGAATCGAAAATTGACTGTGTAGGAGTGGTCCTGATGATGAAAGATGATAAACAAACCTGACCAGGTGACATACTAAAAATAGGTGCTCCATCTAAGTGTAATGTCCCCTTTTTAGCCTTAAGCTTTTTAGTGACCATTAGCCTATTTTTGGAATCTTTTAGGCTTTTTGGAGGTGTTTCACAGGATTTCAAGATTCTTGGAGGTTTCTTACTAGCACTTTCAAGGGGTGATTGTAGATGATTGCCAAAGATTTTTCTGGGTTTTCTGAGATCCTTGGTGGGCAGTAACTGTTATTTTTAGTACTTACTAGTTTTAGTAAGTCACAACTGCATCTTAGATTGGGCTTATTTTGAGTTTAGACACACTTACTATTTTTAGCAATGTGCTATTTTTAGTAAGTGCTATTTTTGGTAGTGGTCTTGGCAGCAATTCAATGTAGGATTTCTTTTTTTGGTAGTAGTGTCAATTTCAATCATTGGGTTCTACCAATTTTGGCAATTCAGTGCTTCCACCAGTCTTGGAGTTCGAAAAGAGAAATATTGCAACTTAAAGTTAAGTTATTAAGTTATAAAGTCAAGAAAGGCCCCTTGGACCCCTACGCCTAGCCTGGGTAACTTTATGTTGTTTTTAAAAAGTGTTTCTTTTAATCATGCTAAAGTGAACACCTACATGAAGGATTATTGAATTTAAAATTAAATTAATTCCTTTTTGGGCTTGGGCATCCCATTTGGAGGGAAAAGGGAATTTGAAATGGTTTCCCTAATTTCTCCTTCATTTCCTATTTAAATGCACTTGAGCTCTCATTTGAGGATTATGCAATTTGGAGATAAAGTTATACTGTTGGATTGGAACCAGAGTGTTCTTTCCCGAATCTTCAAAGGACGTAAAAACTCTTTAGGTTGTTGGTTTAGGATTTGAAAGATAGTCCCTAGCTGGTGGAGTGTGATTGCATTCAGTAATCACCATTGGAGCTTATCAGTGATGGTTTGCTTTCAGTTTTGGTTACTTATGATAATTTTTAGCTATGTTTTGGTATGATAACTATTTGTGTAGAGGTTTGGAGTGTTTTGGGAGTGCTACTCAGAGTGTTTATGCTTGCTGGCCTTACCATTTTCACCTAGGCAAAACCAGCGTTTATGCTTGTGCTATTTGGAGAAGGGCATAATGTTTTGTGGGTATCAATGCAAGTGTTTCCTCATCTTTGGGCGCCACCTTATGCAAGAGAGCAGATTTTTTAAGGGAGATTTGGATTTTCCCTAGTTGGTCACCTACCTTGCTGGGCCATATAGTTTGTGTTGGAAGGTTTATGCTAGTTAAGAGGTTATTACATCCTATTTTCTGCAATATAGGTTCCTCATAATGGCACCTAGATGTCACTAGGCTGATGTGGATGATTCTAGGGTGGTTTTGGTTGGAGCAGAGTGCATTGTGTGGAGTTGTGACCTTGGACAGCTTGCTGGTTGGTGTATCAGTCTGCTGCAACTTCATTTACAGGCCTGCAACATTCATATCTGACCTTTGCAGCAGTATATCAGGCCTGTTATTGTTCCATTTAGCCATGTTTATTGATATGCTCTTGCTAACATGTGCTAGGGATTGACTATGGGTTCAGTAGTTTGACTTTTGTAATGCTTGCTTCATGTTTCAGTCTCATATTGCAGTTATACAGCAGTATTGTACTTGTTAGTGTTTTTATAGATCCTTCATGTAACACTGATTTGGTAGTACCATTTAGTGAATTGTTCATCTTTGGTTTTATTACTAACCCCATTGAACAAGTGGTGCTCCCGTTGAATAAGTGGTTGAACTTTCTGTAGTGTACCGACACTCTGCTGATTTGTTTCTCACTAGGTTTGTAGGTCTGATTTTGTTTCAGTATGTGTTTGCCTTTTTTGTGCTTCTGAGTTTGTTTGCCAATAATGCTAGAGTGGTAATAACAAACATATGCAAATAATGAAAACTTCTATTAAACTAAACTACTGAGATAACTCGAATGATTACTCAATGTAATAGCCAAAGATGCTTCCTTCATTACATAATAGTTTACAGAAGAAGATGCTTACAACATATAGCTTATGTCAGATTCAAAACTAAATATATCATAAACCATACTTTAACTTACAGCCATTCAGCTCTGTGAATAGTAACTTGCTACAGTACCAAACCCCAATGAAATGCTGGTTACTCATGTAACACAAACTTCTCCCACCAAATTCCGAAATGGGAAGCTTCTTCTACCTAGGGCGCCCCCTTTAGGTGTGATTGCAGCCACCAATGAGAGGCGTCTCTTTTCCTTTTGCTGATTAAAACCCTCAAGGAAATGCGGCTGGCTGTAGCTTTCAAAAACAGTCCCAAAATGTCTCAAGAAGTGAACAGCTCCCATGCAAATGCCAATGGAGTCTATGGCTGTCAAGAACACTCAAAAACCAGCTCCAAATAACCTGCAAACAACAACACAGGTCTTCAACTGAAGCAACAATAACTGATCAGCAACTTTAAGGTGGTGTTTCACACCCTCAAGTAGCTCAAGAATGAAGAACAAAGCCCCACCAGGTTCACCCACTGCAAGAAATCAGGCAACCCTAGCTTCCTTCCTCCAAAGCAACACTCCCAAGTTTCATCAAGCAAAATCATTCATTCATGAGAAGGGTCGAACTTTCTCACTTGTTATTTATAATTTAACATTGAAATCACTATTCATTAAAGTGAGCACTATTCACTTAAGTTATTTCTTTTTTCACTTTAGGCATGAATAGTAATTGAAAAATATAAAGTGACCCCTTCAATTTAAAGACACATGGTCCCAAAGCCGAGGATGGTAAAATAAAAGGTGAGTATCATAAATTTAAGCACAAGTATCACGCCAAATGCAACAATTCACCTTGTCACCATACTCCGGAGATCCACACTGCAAATTGACGACCAAGTTCCTGGCCAAGAGACCCTCTATCCAGAACTATTAGCCTATGAGGGTCAGGAAAATAGGCTAATCCCCCAACTCTGATGCTCGTGAAAAAGGGGACATTACACTTTCTTAATTCTCATGCTACTCTTGTTGAATAAGCGGTTGAGTCTATACTTACTTTCATGTTATACCCGCTGAATAAGCGAAGGACCTTTCTTTAGTTTAGTCAACTTGCCGCCAAGTGTTTTCTTGCAATTTGTAATTCCTACTGAATAAGTGGATGTTTCTTATGTTTGAGGATTTCGTACTCACCCCACTAAACAAGTGGTTCATTACAATAGCAAGGCATTGTAACCTTACCACCATATGCTCTCACCTTGCCTGCATCGGGATCTGGGTGATTAGAAAGTGGAAGGGAGTTTACTTCAATTGATCATCTTTGATTATTGGCTAGCGCTAATGAGTTGTGAAGTTTAAAAAAAAAATTAAGGGTGGGTTATTACACTAAGAATCTTGGAGACCAAACTGGAAGCCAAAAATTATATCTAAAAGTGGCATATGAATCCTCCAGACCACCTAAGCTCACTAGAAACATCAAATAACTCCTTTGATAAGGCTCACACACACCTAGAAGGTTAGTGCCAGCTGCAATGCAAGAGAACCTGAAAATGGGGACATTACATATAGCATGTAGCAACCATCCCATTAGGTCTATAAATGCATCTTGTCTTTGATGCAACCTTGTCATGTTCTCATGGAGGAAGTCATATTTTATTCAAGTGTTAACTAATACTTTCTTCTTCCTTCTTCAGCCATATCTTCCTCTTTATTTGGGTCTTGGATTTGCAATTTCTTTTGCTCTCTTTTTCAATACTTGATCTCTCTTTCACTAGAATGCATCCACCATTTGGTTTATCTATTAGTTGGAAATACCAAAGCTCGAGTAACACTATAATGACACTTTGCTAAATATTGATGTTAAAATACATAGATCTGAAATATTGCAATGAGTCTCGACAAAAATGATTAAATCTAAAATATCCACAACACACATTCTTACAGATTGCTCTTATAAATTTGCTGGTCTAGAGTATTTCATTCAATGATTGCAAAGAGCTTTTTCTTCCAATGTTTGTTGATAACAAAGATTACAATGATCACAAATATATTCAAAAAATACATAAAAAGTTGAAATGCCTAAACACTAAAGTTATTCTAACTGCTGAAAGTATTCAACTTGAAGCAAAGATGCAATTTTTGTGTGAAACTACCCTCAAGAATCCAAAAGGGTTTTGTCCTCTCAAATCTAGGAAGCCAATGGGTTTTCATTCACTTATCTTCAGAACCTAAGTGTTTTTGTGCTCATATCCAATAGGTGAACACAAGTGCTCAACTTTGCAATTTAGAGCTTTGTCAATGTGATGACCAAAGATGATCCAAGCTAATGAAATTGTTCTACTTATATAATGGTTGAAGAACTAGCATGGACACAAATTCTCCACCCATTTTATCACATCAATCAGCCCATTGATGGCATTCTTGGTCGACTATGGCAGTTGGTGAAGTCCTTCATTTGAATTGAAGAGTTCTATGAAAGTGCATGCATAAGTGCAAGGGTCCAAGGAAATGCATGCCAAAAGGATGCAATGGTTTGAGAGAGCAAAGATCAAGGTTTGCTGATATCGAGTACACAAAGAAGCAAGAATGTGCAATTCAACAAACAAGGGAGTGGAAGGCTAGAGATTAGGGTTTTGGAATCTCCAATATTAGCAAGGAAGTGCGGAATGACAAAAAGGTACGAGTTTATGACAATATTAGACAATCCAAAATCTTGCCCAAGGTTGGAAAGTGACTTAGACATCCTCACACTCAAGATAGGACAGATAACAATCATCCACCACCAACATATGGATCAATGTAGGATCCAATAATATCCATAGGAGAACATCGTGGGAAAAGGGGCCTAGTTGACAATTCTACTATTCTCCATTTTCTTTGCTCTATATTGATTCCCACTTCTATACAAGTTTGGGAGGAAGTGTGCGACAAAGGAGAAATCACCAGGTGCATTTCTTGTACATTGGGAAATAAATTTCAATGATACTATCTTAGAGGACTCTTATGTGTAGTGAATGAGGGAGTAAAAATACAAGTATAATTTGTAGACTAGCTTTGAGTGTTAAGGGGGTGAAAACTGTAGGAACCCCTATTCTGACTGTTTCTGAAACTGCTATTTTTTTTGCTATGTTTGATTGTTTTGATGTTTTTGTGTTTTTTTGCATAATGAGATAAATGCGATTTTTTGAAATAAATGATACAAAATCTCTGACAAATACAATAAGGGAAAATCTAACATAAAAAGACTTTGGAAACGATTGCTATTAATTGTATTATTCAAAAACCTGGTTTGCTGATTGCAGCCGCCTGGGATGATGATGAAATGGCACGGCTATCAATAAAAACAATTTCTCCCTTCGCCAGATGATTGCTAATGGTCTTAGAGGTATAGGCGCCCCTTTTTATGAAGTGAGGTAGCTAAAAGGGTAAGCGCTTTACCCTAGATGAAAAGTACGGCCTTGTACTTGCTGGTACGGCCCTGGCTGCAGCAGTATGAATTCCGTACAGTTTGAAAATAGATGCTAGGCAACTCCTAAACCAGCCGCTAATGATTTATATCTTTCCCTGATGAAATTGGATTAATCTCTGGACAAATGGATCTTTTGAATAAGCTCTGTAATAACTTCTGGATGAAGCTATTTCTCTGACAGGCAATAAATCAGCTGATATTTCACAGCCTCTGAACTGCAACACTGAAGATGGCTCGTTCTCCAATGCAAAAGACAACTGAAACCCTTGGCTCCGTTCTCTGGAAGAATAATTGATCAAAGTCGATTTTCGTAACATAATGCTCTCTCTCACAATGGAAAACCCTTATATTCTCAAGAGGGTCGACTTTTCTCAAAAATACATCATTTAAATAAAAGTCGAATTCTTCTTTTAATATTTCCATAGTTTGCACACACTTTTAATTATAAAATATAATTGAAAAGTGGCCCCTTTTTCATGTTGGTTGACCCCTTCCTTTAAGTCACTTAAGTTATAATATTTAATTATATTATAACTTTATAATATAGCCTTTAATTAATTAATATTTATTTTAGCAAACAAATATTAATATCTCTCTCAAAATAGATCCAAATGACGAACCGTCTGAAGCCAGATGATAAGTGACTGAATCCGCACACGACCAAAACATACTGCTAAAAATAGCAGGGGTGCTCTGCTGAGTGTCTCCACTTACTAAAAATAGTAAGTCAAGCAAATGGTGTCCGAACGACCCTGAACAAAAGCCAACTAAAAGATTCTGCCAATAGAAGCCAAGCCAAGCCTCAACCAGACCCTCTATCCACCCTATCAGCCTACGAGGGTCACATAATAGGCTAATCTCAAACACTGAGAGATGTCAACTGGAAGGGGACATTACAGTCCGCCCCTCCCCAAATTGCTTGTCCTCAAACAATCTCAACTCCGGATGCTGCAAAATATCCTCACTCTCCCACGTAGCATCCTCTACTGGTAAATCTCTCCATTTCACCAAATATTCCCTGATAGTCCTCCTGCGCAACTGTCTCTCTCTGTACTCCAGGATCGACTCAGGTACTAAGATCAACTTTCCCTCATCATCTAAGGGAGGTAATACTGCCGAAGGCACCACATGATGTCCTAACGCCTTCTTGAGACGTGACACATGAAAAACATTGTGGACCTTACTATCCGCCGGAAGCTCTAGCTCATAAGCCACCTCTCCAACACGCCTCAGAATCCTAAAAGGACCATAATACCGTGGCTTGAGCTTCTCCGAACCACTCTTCCTAAGAGTAGACTGATGGTAGGGATGCAACATGAGATATACCATGTCTCCCACCTCAAAAGATCTCTCTGTCCTCTTCTGATCTGCGTACTGCTTCTGCTGATTCTGTGCCTTAGCAATATTTTCCTTGAGAGCCCTCATAGTGTCCTGACTCTCCTGTAATAAATCTCCAGCACTCGGCACTCTACTGTCACTCAATAGCAAATCCAGAAAACTAGGCGCCTCATAACCATACAACGCCATGAAGGGGGACATCTGAATGGTCATGTGAAAAGTAGTATTGTAGCAATACTCGCACAAATATATCCACTTGACCCACGCCTTTTGTTGCCCTGCAATGTAATTCCTGAGGTAGCCTTCCACCCATTTGTTCACTATTTCCGTCTGACCATCGGTCTGCGAGTGGTAACTGGTGCTCGGTGTAAGCTCGGTCCCACAAAGTCTGAACACCTCCTGCCAGAAGTGACTCAGGAACCGACTATCCCTGTCACTAACTATGCTCCGAGGCAACCCATATAATCTGAAAACCTCACGGAAGAAGACCTCTGCTACCTGTGTAGTTGTGTAAGTGGTGGTGATCAGAAAGAAGTGGGCATACTTCGTCAGTCGATCCACAACTACATATATGCAATCACGTCCCTGGGCTTTGGGCAAGCCCGTAATAAAATCCATCGACAGGCATTCCCACTTCTTATCAGGAATCGGAAGTGGCTGCAACAATCCTGTTGGATACGTGTTCTCCTGCTTGTTCTGCTGACAAACAGGGCACTCACGCACATACTGAAGAACATCTGCCTTAAGACCCTTCCATGTAAACCTCTCCTGAATCTGTCTGTATGTTTTGAAGTACCCGGGATGCCCTGCTGTGGGTACATCATGAAAGGCTCGCATAATGGTGTTCTTCATCTCAGAACCTGGGATCAAGAAAATCCTGTTTTTGTAAATGATCAAGTCATTCACAAGTGTGTACCTGGTGTCCACCATCGATCCCTCCACAATACCAGATGCCCAAGTATCCTTGGCATACTCTGCCACAATCAAATGCCTCCAATCCTCTGCAATATGTACCATAGAACTCAGATAAGGCCGGCGTGAGAGAGCGTCAGCAAGAACATTCTGGGTACCTTTGATATAGGTAATATCAAAGTCATATACCTGTAACTTACTCACCCACTTCTGCTGACGGTCATTTAAGTCTCGCTGTCCCAGGAAATGCCTCAAGCTATTGTGATCAGTTTTAATACAAAACTTACTGCCCACGAGATATTGCCTCAATTTGGCCAAGGCATGCATTATGGCCAGCATCTCCTTATCATAAATACTGTAGAGCCTCTCTGGTCCTCTGAGTTTTCTACTCTCATAAACAATCGGGTGCTTGTCCTGCATAAGCACTGCTCTAATGCCCTCACCAGAAGCATCACACTGAAGCTCAAAAGGCTTCGTAAAATCTGGCAGTGCTAACACTGGACATGTAGTCATCAGTTCCTTGAACCTCACAAAACACTCCTGTGCCTTAGGAGTCCAACAGAATGCACCTTTTTTCAACAAATCCGTCATAGGTGCTGCATGGCGTGAATAACCATTAACAAATCTGCGATAGAAACCACATAACCCAAGGAATCCTCGCAGCTGTGTAAGGTTCGCTGGAGTAGGCCAATCTACGATAGCACGGATCTTCTCAGGATCCATCCGCACTCTCTCTGCACTGATGATATGGCCTAAGTATAACAACTTAGTCATCCCTAAATCACACTTGGACTCCTTGGCGTACAAGGACTCCCTCTCCAAAATGCTGAGTACTGTATCCAGATGAGCCAGATGCTCCCGCCAAGTCCTACTGTAAATCAGAATATCATCGAAGAAGACAAGTACATATCTCCTCAGATGTGAGTGGAAGACCCTGTTCATGGTGGACTGGAAAGTCGCTGGAGCGTTGGTCAGCCCAAATGGCATCACCACAAACTCGAAGTGTCCACAATGACAACAGAAAGCAGTCTTCTCAACATCCTGCTCACGGACTCTAATCTGGTGATATCCCGATCTCAAATCTATCTTCGTGAAATAATAGGCACCATGGAGCTCATCAATAAGCTCATCTATACGAGGTATGGGGTACCTGTTTTTGATGGTCCTCTTATTCAGGACTCTGTAATCGATGCACATACGAAGGGTACCATCTTTCTTCTTCACTAGGAACTGAAGAAGCAAATGGTGATTTACTTGGTCGAATGTGACTCATAGCAAGCAGCTCCTTGATAGTCTTCTCTATCTCATCCTTAAGCCGCTTTGGATGCCTATAAGGAGTAATCATGACGGGCTTAGCGCCCTCCTCAAGCTCTATGATGTGCTCAATACCCCTGTCTGGAGGTCTCCCTGATGGAATGTCACGGAAAACCTTCTCATGCTTAACTCTCAACTACTGAATGTCAGGATTATACTCGGTCTTATGCTGTCCCTCCTGTATAGGTGTCAAAGTGCACTCGGCAGCCCACTCAACCATATCATGTCGCATGAGTCTCTCCATCCGTCGGAAGGAAATAGTCCCGACGTTACTGTCCCGGATGGCCTTCAATATATGAGTCTTCCCATTCACCTCAAACCGGATCTCCATGTCTTTGAGGCGAAGTGTAACTTCGTCAAGGGAATGAAGCCACTTCATGCCCAAGACTAAATCAATATCTCCCATATTCACTACATAGTAATCAGCCTTGAATTCATAATTATTCAAGCACAAAGGAAGATCCTTGATCATACGATCACACCTGAGAGTGTAACCATCAGCTACCTTAACCCGAATGCCCTCAAACTCCTCGGTTATGAGTCCACGCTTCTCCACAAATCTAGCATCAATGAAATTGTGGGTGGCTCCTGTATCTAGAAGGGTGATAACCTTTTGACTCGCCAAAACTCCACGAAGTCTAAAAGATCCCTCCTGCTGAATACTCGACAACCATGCCTCCTGGATTTGGAGCTCTGACTCTGCTTCTGCCTTAGGCTCTGAAGCCTCTGATTCTGACTCCTCAGAACTCTCCTGCTGTTCGGAATTCTCAGATTCCGAATCCTCATAATAAGCCCACATAACTCTATTGGCCTTACCCTTAGGCCGCAAAGGACAATCATGGTTAGCGTCATAGGGACCCTTGCAGTAGAAGCAAAGCCTCTTCCTGCGCAAATCATTAAGAGTCTCATGATCCAAGGGTGCTGCTGATTTTCCCTTTGAGTCACTCTTAAAATCAGTTTTCTCCTTATTTTTATTGAATCCCTTGTTGTCCCTGAATGAAGTAGTATTTCTGGAGTTGAACTTGCTAGATGGTGTTGCAAGTTCCATGTTGCGTGCCTTCTTCATAGCTTCCTGTAGCGAAAGGGGATCGAATGCCTTGATCCAACCTCTCAACGGTTCCAACAACCCCTCAACGAAGAGCACAACTAGACGCCTCTCTGATATGTTGGGAACCATCACGGACAATCTCTGGAAGTCTCCTATGTAGGCCTCCAAACTACCAACCTGTCTCAACTGTGCCAAGTCTCTGAAGTAAGACTCAGGGTCCTTCTTGTCGAATCGTTCCACCAATCTGTCTATGAAATCCTGGTAAGTGGTGATACAATCGTGCTGAAGTGTCACCATCCCATGATGCCACCAGTTGTAAGCTGCTCCCTCAAGGTGTAAGGTAGCATATCTGATAGCGTCCTCCTCTTTCATCGGATGCAATGTAAGGAAAGTATCTAGTTTACTGATCCAGGTCTGAGCTGTAACCTTACCACTGCCGTCAAACATAGCTAGTATGAGCTTGTTTGTGGCGTGCTTCAGGTCACCATTCTGCTGCCTAGGCCTCCTATCCGGCCTGTTCCTGTGATGCTCTTGCCTCTGTGTGATAAACCTGTCAAAAGTGATCCTCTCTCTGACCTCTGGGGTCAATAACTCCCACTCGTCGTTCGCTGCCATAAGAATATCAGCAAACACTGCCTCAGGCTCCTCATCTGCCAAAAGCCCATCGACCTCCTGTATCACAAAGGTCGGATGGGTAGGCCTATCTGCTGTCCGTGACACAGTCCTGGGTATCCTCCGTGAACCTGCCTCACTCCTGTCTTCGTCACGACGTGGTGATGGTCTCCTCGGTGTACCAATCCTCTGTATAACCAGGGTCAACTGCTGTAATACATCAGCTACCTGCTGCTGACCTGTCCGTAAATCTCTCAGAGTCTGTCTAACCTCCGCATCTTCCTCCCGAGGATCTCGAGGAATCTCTGTTCTATCACCCATGCCTGTATCCTGTACAGGCGCTCCAGAAGAAGAACCAGACTGAACACCAATCAAACCTGTAGCCGTTTTACCTGCTAGAATAAGTGGTGGCTGCCAAGTTTTTCTGTTTTCCCTCTGATAATATCTCTTCTCTCTATCACTCTAGTGCATGAACAAAACGGTTTTCAAACCCCACAAGGATGGCAGGAAACCGCTCTGATACCACTGTAGGAACCCCTATTCTCACTGTTTCTGAAACTGCTATTTTTTTTGCTGTGTTTGATTGTTTTGATGTTTTTGTGTTTTTTTGCATAAAGAGATAAATGCGATTTTTTGAAAGAAATGATACAAAATCTCTGACAAATACAATAAGGGAAAATCTAACATAAAAAGACTCTAGAAACGATTGCTATTAATTGTATTATTCTTCCTCAGCAATTACAATATTAAAAACCTAACATGTAGACCAAATTACAAAGCTGATTTGTATTATTCAAAAACCTGGTTTGCTGATTGCAGCCGCCTGGGATGATGATGAAATGGCACGGCTATCAATAAAAACAATTACTTCCTTCACCAGATGATTGCTAATGGTCTCAAAGGTATAGGCGCCCCTTTTTATGAAGTCAGGCAGCTAAAAGGGTAAGTGCTTTACCCTAGATGAAAAGTACGGCCTTGTACTTGCTGGTACGGCCCTGGCTGCAGCAGTATGAATTCTGTACAGTTTGAAAATAGATGCCAGGCAACTCCTAAACCAGCCGCTAATGATTTATATCTTTCCCTAATGAAACTGGATTAATCTTTGGACAAATGGATCTTCTGAATAAGCTCTGTAATAACTTCTGGATGAAGCTATTTCTCTGACAGACAATAAATCAGCTGATATTTCACAGCCTCTGAATTGCAACACTGAAGATGGCTCGTTCTCCAATGCAAAAGACAACTGAAACCCTTGGCTCCGTTCTCTGGAAGAATAATTGATCAAAGTCGATTTTCATAACATAATGCTCTCTCTCACAATGGAAAACCCTTATATTCTCAAGAGGGTCGACTTTTCTCAAAAAGACATCATTTAAATAAAAGTCGAATTCTTCTTTTAATATTTCCATAGTTTGCACGCACTTTTAATTATAAAATATAATTGAAAAGTGGCCCCTTCTTCATGTTGGTCGACCCCTTCCTTTAAGTCACTTAAGTTATAATATTTAATTATATTATAACTTTATAATATAGCCTTTAATTAATTAATATTTATTTTAGCAAACAAATATTAATATCTCTCTCAAAACAGGTCCAAATGACGAACTGTCTGAAGCCAGATGATAAGTGACTGAATCCGCACACAACCAAAACATATTGCTAAAAATAGCAGAGGTGCTCTGCTGAGTGTCTCCACTTACTAAAAATAGTAAGTCAAGCAAATGGTGTCCGAACGACCCCGAACAAAAGCCAACTAAAAGATTCTGCCAATAGAAGCCAAGCCAAGCCTCAACCAAACCCTCTATCCACCCTATCAGCCTACGAGGGTCACATAATAGGCTAATCTCAAACACTAAGAGATGTCAACTGGAAGGGGACATTACAAAAACTTAAGCCAAAGCCTCTGAATTCCAAGTATGGGTTAAGAAAAAGCCATGATAGAAACTCTAATCAATATTTTTATTTTTCTATTTATTGGTAACATATAGGAGATGGTGAAGACTAATTTGTGAAAGCCATTGGCTTGTTTGTTGGTGATTGCTAAAATATTTTGTAAGTTTTACTATGTATGATTAATTGAGAAATATTCTCTATTGATTTTTATTTAAACTTTCAGAATCCTTTGTTCTTATTACCTTCCTACATTTGTATGAGATTGCTCTATTCCATAGTTACAAAACTCAAACTTGGAACAAAATCGGCAAGTTGATTCTTGGCTCAAACCCAAACTCAACAAAGACTTTGAAAATTGAGGATATTTTTTAAGGATTTAAAATTTTACTATGTACCCTTCACTAAATCAATTTTAAAGTTGAAAGACATAAACTATGATATTGCTATCAAGATTCAACTATGTAGTTTATCAAGTCAAACTAATTGACCCATGTTTCATGAGTAGTGGTTCACAAGAACCCATCTTTCATGGTAATGAATGGTCCACTTAGCACTCATTGCATCTATGTGATGCTCACAGAGGTGAAGCATTGGGCCTTCTCGGGAGGTCACCCATCCCAGTACTACTCCAAGTCAAACACACTTAACCATGGAGTTTTCCCCAAGGTTAAGCCCATTGAGCCTGCAACCCCATTTGCAAAACCTTCAGCAAGTGTTGTGCCTTATGAACCATTCATTAAAGAGCCCCTTTAGCTCATCAATTAATAAGTAGGAGGTATTTTCCATAGCGTGTCGAATTATGATATTGCTATCAGGATTCAACCGTGTAGTTTATCAAGTCAAACTAATTGACCCATGTTTCATGACTAGTGGTTCACAAGAACCCATCTCTAAGTGGGCTTAACCTTGGGGAGGTCACCCATCCCAATACTAGTCCAACTCAAGTCATGAAACATGGGTCAATGAGTTTGACTCGATAAACTACACAGTTGAATCTTGATAGCAATATCATAATTTGACACTATAATGTCCCCTTTTAAGTCCTAAGCTTTTTAGTGACTATTAGCCTATTTTTGGAGTCATGTAGGCTATGCGAAGGCGTTCAAGGGATTCCAAGATTCAAGGGGTAATTGCAGAGGATTGCCAAAGTGTTTTTTGGATTTTTTGAGATCCTTGGTGGTCGGTAATTGCTATTTTTAGCAAAATGTCTATTTTCAGCACTTACTATTTTTAGTAAGTCACAATTGCATCTCAATTTGGGCTAATTTGGTGTTTGGACACGCTATTTTTAGCAATATGCTATTTTTAATAAGTGCTATTTTTATAGTGGTCTTGGCAACAATCAATGTTGGGTTTCTAGTTTTGGCAGTGGTGGCAGTTTTAGTTGTTGAGTTGTATCATTTTAGGAAGTTCAATGCATCCACCATCTTTGGAGTTCGAAAAGGTAATATTGCAACTTAAGTTATAAAGTTTTAAAAATAACTGGCCCCCCATGCCTAGGAGTAACAACTAAAAGTTGTTTTAAAAGATGATTATGCATGTCTAGGGAGACGCCTAGGAAAAAGTAAAAATGAAAAAAAAATAAAGTAAATTATATTATTCCTTGGGTGTGGCGTCCCATTTTGGGGGGAAAGTGCAATTCAAACTTGGAGCCCTATCTTCTATTTAAACCCACCATTTGCTCTCATTTGGCATTCATGTTGAAGTTGATAATGTTATGCTGCCAGATTGGAACTTGACAGTTCTTTCTTGAATCTTCAGAGGACGAAAACCCTATCTAGGTTGCTAATTTTGGATTTGAAAGACAATCCCTAGCTGGTTGAGTGTGATTTCATTCAGGAATCACCATTGCGCTTACAGGCAGAGTATTTAGTTCTTGGTTTGAACATTTTGATTGGTTAGCATTATGTTTGGTATGTTCAATACTCATGATATTAGTGAAATTTTGGAGTGATGTTGATGGGGTTTTTATAGCTCTTATATCTGGTCGTACAATTTGATGATTCCAGGAGAAGCCCTGACAGGCCATACCATTATTTCAAGATAGAGATGATTGGAAAGGGGTCAAAGTTCTTGTTGATCTTATCTATGGAAGTTTTCATGCCTAACCGACTATATTTAAGGGGTTTATGAGTTTTTTGCAGGCTTACACAAATCCCAAAGAATGTTTTGCTGCTGTTACAGGCCATACTACATCACCTGTAGCTGGGCATGAACTTTTCCGGTCTAAGCGCTGCCTCTTGGATGGTTTGTTCCTGTCAATAGGAAGTGCCCAGACCTCCTATGTCTTGTGGTACACATTTGGGGGGCGAACTCAGGAGTTTAAGTACTTTTGGAGGGTCTATACAGTCATCTGTACCTGCTGTTCTGTCAATATCAGACCTGTCATATGCTCAGAAATTCTTAGCAGACCTGTTCTTTCCTTAAACAGTGTGTTGTAGGGCAATGAGAACTGTTGAAAGTGAGTTACTTCAGTTCTAAGACCTGTGAAAGTGCCTTGGGATTTGGGAAGCTTGCTGGGAGTGATAAACAAATTGTTTCAGATCCGTACTTGTTGCCGATCAGTCCTTCCAAGACTTTGGGGTGCCAACTTTGAGGTATATTTGTTCATTCTTGCAAGGGAGCTCATTTATGTTATTGGATTTAATTTTGGGAATCTCATTTCAGTGGATGATTGTATTGGGGTGTTCTATTATATTTCTATCTCACAAGCAGTTGGATTGTAATTGTTAGTATCATTGTTTGAGCTTAATTGTAATACTAACTTGGTAGTACCATTGAGTAATCTCGCTCTTTTTGGTTTTGATACTAACTCCACTGAATAAGTGGTCTCTTATTGCCCACTGAATAAGTGGATGAACATCTTTCTTGTTTCTTGTAATGCCCGCTAGATAAGCAGATAATTTACTTTCTTGTTGGCTATGCATCCCATTGCATGAGTGGTGTTGACGTGTGTTTTGTGACAACACCAACACAGAATAAAATGTCCAACAGTCACTCTATTCTCTCTTGATCAAAGTATTCCGCATGCTAAGATTGCATGAAAGTTCATGCGTTGAACTCCAAGGTTCCTTATATTGCGAATAGACTCAGTTGGTTGATGTGAATATGCTGGGTATTCCAAGGGGACTTACGTAATTGTTCGACTTAATGTCAAGTAGATGAAAGGTTTGACTATGATGCTCTGGTATTTGAACTGATTGGGGAATACTGAATTTAAAGGGATCAAGGGTAGGAGTTCTACAATCTATTTCTAAGGATGGAATAAGAGGACAGCTTTCGGCAATCTTCAAACTGGACTTTGTTTCGTCTCCCCTTCGGACAACTCTAACAAAGTTGGTGCAATCTTCAAAGGATGGATAAGATGTTCAAATTGTGATTCAACATACACACCCCTTCACAACGAAGCAAGTGGACATACGAATCACAACCGAAGTGAGGTGTTGATATTCCAGTTGACCATGCAAGGACAAACTTACCGTCAACAAACCTGCTAGTGGTATGGATACAAGAAGATTTGGTCAAACCAACGCCACATTCCACAATTAACACTACTTGCATAAAAACAAAGCCTACTTTACTCTATTCTACTTGAATTGGAAAGACGAAAAGATCTCGTCAATTGCCCACAACGCAAGATGAAATCACCAATCAATGAGAATCCTTATATTATGAGAGTTTTACACAACAATCTTTTACAAAAAAACTTTCAAAGGGAAAGTCTTTCTTTCCTTTCCAAACTAAGCTAACTCCTAGCTCTACTTCTAACTTCTATCTAGCTCAACTCTATCT
Source organism: Sequoiadendron giganteum (assembly GCA_007115665.2). Taxonomy (NCBI): domain Eukaryota; kingdom Viridiplantae; phylum Streptophyta; class Pinopsida; order Cupressales; family Cupressaceae; genus Sequoiadendron; species Sequoiadendron giganteum. Next base: position 110,462,823 of record CM021104.1, on the reverse strand, counting down.
CTTATTTCTGTCTAACTCTAATATCTTATATTACAAATGAGGGGGGATACCCCTTTTATATCTAGCCCAATCTAGTGGACGGCTTAGATTCAATACAATGGAAGGCCCAGATTGAGCCACCTAAGCCCTGATTAGGGTTCTTGCCCTAAAAAATGCCACTAAGAGGAGTGGGGCAATGAATGCGTTGGATTCTCCACTCCTCATCAATGAACCACTATCCGCCATCAATGCACGTCATCGCCTTCTAGAAGGTCATCATCCAGAAGGGCGTTTCCTTTCTCCTTCTCGCTGGTTGCAAATCTGATGAACCTGGCCAATGCTGCCTCAACTTCCCGATCCGAAATGGGAGGAATGTGATCCAACTGAAATTCTAAGACTTTAACCGTTTGCCCATGCCGAGCACAAGATTTCTTCCAGGCAACAAGGGCGTCCTAGGTGTTCTATATGATGCTGGAGAACGTAGAAGTGTTCTCGAAGTCATCTTGTGTGAAGGTCTTCACCTCAGAAAAGAATGGTGTCAATCTGTTCTTCAATCCATCTGCAGTTACCTCTTTAGAGGTCAGCCTCCTGGCAAAGATTGCCTCTAACGTATTGAGAACTCCATCTAAGATATTCGTCATGGCCTTTCTGACCTTGACAGAATCTGTCTGCGATGCATCGTAGAATCCTCGGCCTATGACTACTGAAGAGTACCATCCAACGAAGTCGTATCTATCCCCCTGCTGAATTACACCTCCCTCAACATAAACCTGTAGAGGTATGCTCATCAAAGCCCCTAAACAGAGAACAACTCTCGTCTAATAGATACGCGCCTCACCCCAAACATGGTTAACTGCATCCATCCTTGCCATAATATCGGAGGCTTGCCAATAGGCATGTGCAAGATCCTCCATAAACTTTCTTGTTTCAGCACGGACGTTGGCAACCCATTTGTCTGCTTGTTGTGTCATTCTTTTCAAATCTTCTAACCCACTGATTGATTCCCTGGAACATTCAGCTGGAAGTTGAATTGCCGGATTCTCTTGCCCACAAGGATGGGACAAGTGCTGCACGTAGCCAATCAGTGTCCTCTGCTCTACCTTCAGTCTTTTGTACTTTCCCTCAACATGGGACAATCTATCCTTGAGTGCTCGATAGGAATTATCGCACTCCTCAACTACTTGTGCTCCAGTAGGGCGGCCAAGTTCCATAGTTGTAATCACATAATTTTCAGGAACGGCCTCATCCCGATCACACTCTACCCGAGGCACTACCATATGCAAAGTTCAAGATCCATCCTCATCTGTTCAGATCTTGGAGAACTTCCTAGCCTTCTTCTTCGTTGGAGGTGCACTGATCCTCTGTAACAACTCCTCCATCTCGACTACAGGATTAGTCTCATCTATAGGGTCACGTCTCATCCTATCCCTTAGCCATTCTGGCACCTCCTGCCGCATGTCTGATATAACAAAAGGCTGCTCAACCTCGGCCTCTACCTCATGAACTTCTACCCTGCCTTCGTTCTGACGAGGCTCATCATCATCAATAGGCTTGGTGTCTCTTGAGCTCTGGGCATCCTGATCTGAAGTAGCATCATCCTCGAGAGTTGCCTCAATCTCCTACTGAAACTGAGTATCAGTGGTCGTCCCCTCATCTGTCTCTTACTGATTTTCTTGCTGATTATCCTCTCGGGGCATGCTGATGCTCTGGCCCACTGATTCTCTACGAGGTGGCTGACTTGCCACTTGCACTGCCTGTTCCGCCTGCAATCTCTCCCTCTGATCAGCAAACAATGATACCTCCTGTAAACTTGGAGAGTTTGCCCAAGATGGTGTATGCAAGGACTCCTCAACTACCAAAGGCTTAGGTCGAACTGGCTCTTTTCCTCTAGGCTCTGGAGTATGATCCACCTGCCTCCTCTGCCTAGCTGCTGGTGATCTGTGATCTCCCATCAAATTATACGTAAGGGGAATTGATCTTCCCTTAAGTCGGATGACATGCCTCTCTACCCAACTTCGTGTAAATGTTAAGACTGGGATACAGAGAATATCCAAGTCAGTAATCTCTGGTTCTGACCAATCTGGGAGTGGTCGAGGCGTATCTCTCATTGTCTCGTAATCAGCCTGTACAATGTTTATGTCCTCTTCAACTTGATCTGGCGTTGGGACAATCTTGCACTCCCTGATCATCACCAATGGTATCTGAGAGAACATTCTCTTCCTGATCTCGATCTCATCCACTGCACTCGCCCAAAAATCTTCGATCTGTGCCTTGTGCTTGAACACTTTTGACAATATCCATCTGATGTTCCTGTGGGGATCGTAGTGGTGCCTGCTGGTGTGGTAGGAAAGGTGGAAGAATTGGAGCTCCGTTTCTGCCTCCCTAGCTGCTTGCAACGATGGGCAGATTTCATCTGAATTCCCCATGGTAATTGGGAATCCAAGTCCACCTTTCTTCTTCTTCTTTTGAATCTTATCAGAGGCAATGAGTTGCCTAGATACTTCCAGCATCACTATTTTGTTGGTGGGATACCGGGGCAATCTATAAGGATAGGAGGAGAATCCTGGCAGCCTTATGTAGGTAAACTTCAGAAATTGGATAAACCAACATCCGAACTTCTCAATCATCTCTTGTGCTTCTTGTTGATGTTATAGCAGCTATGGTCTGCACTTCATTGGACGAATTCCAAGAAGAAAGATCAAATTAAATGTATAGCCATTCGGCTATTTAATTCATGATCACAATATTATTAAATGCTAAGGGCCGACCCTTTATGGTTCGAATATTTTAGTCTTGGCTTGAGCCGACTTTATTTATTTATTACTTATTTTGTATGTGAGCCGACCTAAGTGAAGAGGCACCTCACTTGTATAAAGGCAAGGTCATTTTTGTCATTACAACATATTCGATTCAAGCAAGTTCGCATCTATCTTCAAGAGCAGAATTCGCACTTTATAGCAGCAGGTCCGATTTCAAGGAAGAACATATTCATTTGTATCTTGTGTCTCTAGAAGAGGTGCGACCTCATTGCATTCATTATTGGCCATTGCTAGGCCTGAGTTGTAAGCAAATTTCTGCCATTGTTCTATATTATAGAAGGGATTCATTTGCTGGGTTTTTCTCCCTGAAGAGGAGGGTTTTCCCAGGGTATCTTTGTGTGTTCATTGTCTTATGTGTTGCAATTCTTTTAAGTGCTTTCATTATTCAATCTGATCTAAGAAACACTAACACTTCCCTAGATATTCTGTGATGGGTTCTTTGCTGCAAGGTCCTCGTAATATGCATAGTGAAGGCGTCATTGACCCTTTTGTAGTTAGTGGTGCTTGTCAGATGCAATTGTGGACAAGCCTCATGTATCTTAAATTGATGGGAACCGCACCCAATTGGTTCCTTATAGGAGATTCCTCTATACTTCGTCATGCGAGCCAGCATATAGACAATGTAAGAACCCATGTAGAATGTTTTCGTTCTCCTCACACCACGGAGCTGCTTGTGTATGCTATCACTGATCATTAGTGCCCAATCCATGTAATCTTTGCCCTCTAGCACCAAGTTGATATAATAAAACATCCAAGGTTCAAAGATGAACGCTTGGGGGAACCCTCCAACTCTGCTCAGCATCATTATCAAATCACCAAACTCTTGCCTCAAATCCTCTGAGATTATCTATTTGGGTAACTTTGTACGAGTTGGCTTGGGCTTGATCATCCACCTGGTGTTTATCAAATCAGCACACCGGTCTGAAGTGGATGAGTACATCTTTCCTGCCCTTTCTTTTGTTTTATAGATCATCTTCTCATGAACTGGAATCCCGAATGCTTCTCCGATAGCTTCAGGTGTAAGGTTGGCTAAAATCTTGCCATCTGGCGAAGTGACTGTCCTCTGCTCTGCATTGTAGTGGTTGGCGCATTCCATGATGAGCTCTGGACACCGGATAGTTGGTGGAAAACTGGCAACTGCATATAGTCCACTCCTAACAATATTGTGTGAAGTCACTGATGTGTGATGGCCTCCAGTCCCCATTATCCTTCTTCTGAATGCCTCCAGGTTGAACGAGCCCAAGTTCATGTCAGCCAGCTTGCCCAACCTTGATGAAAATTTGGATTCCGGTAAGGACTTGCTCAATTTCTTGATCACTGCTTGTCTCGATGTGTTTGCCTTTGCGGATTCAGTATGGTTGTTTCTACCTGTAGCTCTTCTGCTTGATTCGGCCATTCTACAAGGAACACAAGTCATTAGAAAACAAGATAATAAAATAATAAGATCATCACTATTGAGGGTGCCAGCAAATTTTTTTAAATAAAAAGGCTACAACACTTTTGCCATTTCCAACTGCAAACCTCAACCATCTTGTTCACTTCAACGTTTTACTTCAACTGTGAAATTTCTGTACTTGCAGCAGTTATGAAACTCCTCTTCAAACTCGTACTTCTCTAAAAAAATGTACTTTCAGCAACTTGTAAATTTGTACTGCAGCAACTTCTGAATGTCTTAGACTTAATCTCGTACTTCAGCAGCCAAATAAAACCTTCTCACAAAGTCGTGCTTTTCAGCAACTGCAGCCTTAGCACATCAAATTGTACCCCCTCAACAACTTGAAGATTTCTCAGCAACTTCGTACTTCAGCAGCTTTAGCAAGTCCAAACTTGCTTAGCCACGCCCCAGTCAGCTCAACCTCTTGCCAAGTCGCACTTCTCAGCAACCTCCAGCTTCTTCACAAATTCGAATTCTTCAGCAACTTGAGGGTCCTCTACCTTTGCAAATTCGTACTTCAACTTCAGAAAGTGCTTTGCATTCAACAACTTGTGAAAAATATGGAGAGGACTCAGAATATTATAGCCAAGTCGAAATCCAGCAAAGGCTATACTTAGCACTTTTTTCAATTCATTTTCCCTCTCTTTTCCAGTCATAACACTTGTCATCTGAAGCATCAGAATCTCAAGCTTCTAGAATTATGAATTTCATCATCTCTGCACAGGCCTACCTCATCACATTATTTCCTTTAAAATATTAAATTACTCACTTCCTTGAACAATTTCGAACCATCTGGCTAAGTCATTTTATCTCATTCTTGCCTTGGCAAAATTATCCAGTTCAATCTTCCAGCGAAATACTTTAGTAACTTCATTCATTTTATTTGTTTGCCTTAGAGAAATTCAAGTTTGCCTTAGGAATTTTATCAAAATGGACACCGGGGAAAAATATCCACCGAAATGGTGTGAGCAAGGCGCAGAACAAGTTCAAGCCATCTCGCAATTGACAACGTTCAATACCCAAAAGAAAATTCTTTTCAGAACTCACTGTTGTGATGTGTATCCGGATGAAGGGGTACTTTTAATTTTTTATTATTTAAAAATAATAAAATGGCTAAGGTTTATTTCTCTTCACTCCGGACGTCTCCCACACCTGCAATCTCAAGTTTCTCTGCCTTGGCATTTTTCCTTGATTTCCTCTTGAAGAATTTTCCCTCTGAAGAATTTTCTCTTTGGAAATTTTAGCATCACCTGTAGGCGTATTTCTCATTTTCTCTTTAGAAAATGCCTTAGGAAAAATTTAAATTTAATCATCTTACCCTTGAAGGGCGCATTTGAGCATGTGAGCTTCCATGTTATATCCCTTTTCTATGCCTTAGCAATTTCTTGCCCTAGGAAATTTATCTAGAAAATTCACTTTAGATTACCCATGAGGGGCGTACTTCACCTTGTATCAATCTTTGCCTTTAGGTGCATACCACATGTGGAGGGGGAAAATTATCTAGCCTTAGCATTTTCAAAATCACGCCACCCCTAGCTTTACCTTTACCTTTGGCGCATATAGCATGTGGAGGAGGAAAACACTTTGGGTGCATATCACACATGACACTTCCACTCTAGGGCGCATTTGGCCTAGTCAACCTCCACCTTTGGGCGCATTTGAGGGTGTGAAGAGGAATTTTACTTACCTTAGCGCATTTCCTTTACCCTTCAACATTTTCTTTTTACCTTGCCACCTTGGGCGCATTTGCTATAGGGAGGAGGAACTTGAAGGCGCATATGAGGGGTGGTGAAGGAATTCCCACGCCTTTGGTGACCCTTCACCTTCCTTGGGCGCATTTGAGGGTGTGTGAGGGATTTTACATGCCTTAGAGAATTTTGCCATGCCTTATCACCATGTGGGCGCATTTGACCCCTGCTCAAGGAATTTGAGGGCACAAATAGCATAGGCTGCTTCCATTTTAACCTCTGAGGGCGCATTTCACCCATGTGAAGGAAACCCCACTCTTAACAATTTTCTTATCAATTTTCTCATGCCTCAGGCGTATTTCTTTGATGAAGGAAGAATTTTCAAGTACTTAGGGATTTTCAACCTACTTACTCCTTCTGGGCGTACCTCATGTGTCCTCATGCTGGTCATTACTTATAAATTTCCAACGCCCTAGCCATACCTTGGCTTTCTATTTTTAGCAAATTCGGAGAAATTAGGGTTTCCTTGCATTTCATCCTGTTCTGAGCTGGAGCAGGCGTGGTTGTGCCTCCACTTGGCCCTACTACCTTGTTTATATCTTCTTTGGCACAGTATATGCTATTTTTAGCCATTTGCTATTTTTAGCAAACCCTAAAATTGGTCAACTTTTGTATCTTCGTTTGCTTCGAAATTTGCTCTAGTTGTTCTTGATGTTGTAAGTGGCCTGTTCACACTTGCCTCTGGCACAGTACCTGCTATTTATAGCCGTGAGATGACTTGCTAAAAATAGTAAGTATTTAGATCGTGCTCAAATTTTGCCAGTAAGCAGCCTGACAGATGTTGATTCCGGTGGCGTGCTTCGTTTTGACATCTCTGTATTTTGTTCCATCTATTTTTAGACATAGCAAGGAAAACCCTAATCTGACTTGTATGTGCTCCGGACTGCTCCCAATCTCCTTGATATATGTTGTTTGACACTCTGCTCGCTGGACTGAAGTGTTGGGTAACTGCTGGACTGAAGCTGCTATTTATAGTAAGTGTCCGAAAAGTGGTCAATCGGATGTCGGATGAGTTTGCATGTCACAGTGCCCGTGGGATCTCATAAAACCCATAAAAACCTAGAAAACTGGTCAACGTTCCGGCACTGGCTAAAAATAGTAAGTCCCTTAAAACTGACTCATTCCGCTTGCATGTCATATCACTGCGAAGCTCTCGCAAAACCCATATGGAATATCTAGACATGCACTGAAAATCACTGCATGCAAACCCTAAAAATAGCCTCTGAAGGCTGAACCATTGAAAGTCACCATCTCGGTTTGCATGTCACACCATCACGAAGGTCTTGAAAAACCCAGATCCATTCTCCAATCATGCATTGGAAAATCATTCGTTTAAACCCTGAAAATAGCCTTTGAAGGTTGAACTGCTAAAAATACCCAGTTGTCTGAATCTGCTCAAATTTCATGTGTAGGCACTCTGAAGCTGCCTGAACATGCTGAAGTAGTTAGAATCTCGAAATCCTGAGGGAAAGACCTCAAATTAGGTACTTACTAAAAATAGTAAGTTGTCAGATTTCAGGGGATCCTGTTTTGGGCCTTCTGGCTGTACTGCTGCACTTAGATTTTACCTTGAAAACTCAACTTGACCTCAAACAAGCCTGAAGGATAGAAACCCTAATTTTGTAGACTTGGCAATCATTTCAATCTAGGTCAAAGGACGGGACATCCTCGGAAGGACAAAAGACCAGAGAGAGAGAGAACCAAAGCCAAAAGACCAAAATGGAGCAAAAATTAGGGGGTCCCCATCTTGGATGGGGTGATGTGTGAAAAGGTCACAACAAATGGTTTTGGTTGGCTTGGCGCCTGATGCTTTCATTTCCTGCAATTTGTAATTCCCATCGAAGAAGTTGATGTTTGCTTTATGTTTGAAGTTTTTCATACTCACCCCACTAAATAAGTGGTTCATTTCAATAGTGTAACATTGTAACCTTCCCACCATATGCTCTCACCTTGCCCACATTAGAATCTGGATGATTAGAAAGTGGAAGGGAGTTTACTTCAGTTGGTTATCTTTGATTATTGGCTAACAAGTTGTGAAGTTTTGGAAAAAAATAAGGGTGGGTTATTACAAGCACGTGGAATATACCACATTATCAATTGATGAGCTAAAGGGGCTCTATAATGAATGGTTCATAAGGCACAACACTTGCTGAAGGTTTTGCAAATGGGGTTGCAAGCTAAGTGGGCTTAACCTTGGGGAAAACTCCATGGTTAAGTGCGCTTGAGTTGGAGTAGTATTAGGATGGGTGACCTCTCGAGAAGGTCCAATGCTTCACCTTTGTGAGCATCACCTAGATGAAATGAGTGCTAAGTGGACCATTCATTATCATGAGAGATGCGTTCTTGTGAACAACTACTCATGAAACATGGGTCAATGAGTTTGACTCGATAAACTACACAGTTGAATCGTGATAGCAATATCATAATTTGACACACTATGGAAAATACCTCCTATTTATCAGACATAAGATAATCAATTAGAAGCTACTTTGCTCCCATACAATATACATTGATTAAATGAGTACAAAACTTGATTTGAGCTAAAGGAAACAATATTTTTAAATGTATAAATACTCTCAAACAAAGAAGTGAAAATCACAGAAAAATCGTGAGTACACGCAATTAATTATGAATCAATAAGGATCTTGAGTTATTTCCTATTAGAATCATGATTTTTGAAACAATCGTTGATTGGCTTGATATTTGATTGATTTTTTCCCAATTTTATCATGCATAAACACATTTTCAACAATTTTTTCACACTTGACCAATTTCAAAGTTTTACTTTGCATGCAATATATTTTACTCATACAGTAGGGTTTATGCACAAAATATTCACACAATCTAGCACATTTTCACTGTGACAACTTTGTGCAGGATGAGAGGAAGGGATTTTCGCTCATAACTCCTTTGGAAATTGACCTTATGAAAGCTTAATCCACCCTAATCTAACTGATACTTTCTAGAAGATTTTGTTTGTATGATTTTCTTAGTAATGGTTGTGTAGGTTGAGTTCAAAAAGTTTGAAGTTGGTTAAACCTAAGAAGACATGTTGGAACAATATGGTTTGTTGGGTACAAAACCTCAACCATTATAGTTTTATCTAGAAAAAAAATCACTTGCTAAGAAGTTGAATGGCTTAGACTAAATAGACAAGCTATCAGAATATTAATAGAGAATCTCCATGACATCTTGTTGATCTATGTAATGAATTAGAAAGAAAATTCTATGATGTGATAAGTGGTTGGCATTTCGGTTCCATGATTTCTTTTATTTGGTGTTTTAATTTGTCACTTCATAACACAAAACAAATATTTGATGAGGAAATCCTCTTTTCAATTTCATAGGAGAAACTCCCTAATTTAAACTACTCTAAAATCGAAAACAAAAACAAACCTGCAAATATGAATGCTATACAATGTGTTCTTTGAGGTTTTATATAAGGATAAAAAGAATAAGCAAACTTGACCTCTTTGTTTTTATTTCAAAGGTTGGAGCACGAGACTTTGAAGAACTCCTATCTCACCAATGAAATTTCTCAATTTATAACAGCCAAAATGTAAACAAGAATACTATCTAGGGATTAAAGTAGAGATCCTTTGGAATTGTATCAACAATTTGATTTGGAAAAGAGAACATAACACGTGGAATAGCAACAATTTGAAGAAGAAAGATGAAGACAATTAATTGTTGCTTAGACATTTAAATCTGCACCGTAACCATGAACACTATAGTTACACAAAGTTAACATAGATTTTCCTCATTAATTGACTTCTTTGAACGATTACAATTTAACAGAAAATATTAGTAGCATAAGAAAGCATTACTTTCTCATTCATTGCACACAAACAATTAAACAATTTAATCTATCTTTGAACTTGAATGACAATTTTTACAACATCAATTTGGCACCAACTCTCATTACTATTAATGTAAATGACACATTTATAGCCTTTAGCTACAAACTTTTTGAAGTTCAAAAAATAATAAATGTGTCTAAAAATATTATTGATATTCATGATGGGATGATTACAATTGGAGACAAAGGCTCCTTATAAAGATGATTACAAGATGATGTTTCTAAAAAGAAACAATCGTAACTAAAGATAAAAAGAACAAAAAGAATCTAAAACAAGCTAAAACTAAAGTAATTACTAAAAACGACTAAGTTAACTAATAAAGCAAAGATGACCATTATTATTACATTTATTCTTTTAATACCCTCCCTTAATGGTCATCGTACAAAAAAAGACTAAGTCTACCCATATTGTGTTGGTCATCAAAATGCATAGTATGAAAACTCCTTTTGCTTAGTTTACTCTGCCACATGAGCACTTTGTTGAGATGCTTCCTAATTGGTCTTCTCATCAACCAACTGGTTTCTACAATACCTTTGTATATGACCAATCTTCCCACAGTAATGGCAAGAAATAGACTTCTTCTTGGAGTTCTCCTCTGAATCGCCTCGTCCTTTCTGCTGAGTAGACTAGCCTTTGCCAATGTCCTTGGTAGTAAATGCTTGTTCAACACTAGGAGACTCACTGCTGCTCCCAAACTGCTTCCTCCACCTATCCTGCTGCAATAGCTTGTTGCACAACTCATTGAACTTCAAGTCAACATTGGTGGATGTAATGTTGAGCGTTTTGGTGAAGTGCTTGTAGGAACGTGGCAAACTCTTCAAAGTGATCACCACCATATCCTCCTCTTCCATCTTACGACCAATGGCCTCCAATTGATCACAAATATTTTTATTTTCATCAAGTGCTCCTGCAAAGACACTTGGTCATCCATCATAATAGAAAAGAGCAGATTCTTCAGAAAGAAAGCCCTGCTCTTGTCTGAGGTTTCATGAAGATCTTTCAAATGCTTCCAATTCTCCACAATAGACTTACTATAAGGTATTTCTAGCAACATCTCATCGGTGACAAATAATTTGAGAAGCATGATTGCCTCCCTATTACCTCCATCATACTTGTCCTGATCCTTCCCAACAAAAGTGGGACGAGTTTCTGTACCTAGGACAAGCGCATCCAGACACCAGTACTCCAAGATGGTAAGCATCCTCTGCTTCCACGTGCTGTAATTCTTTCCATTGAACCTCTGCGAACTTTCCAACATAACATTGGACAAAGTTGCCATCCCTCCCGTTTTCTAAAGCACGAAAAATGAGGTAACTCTGTGATCAGCTGGCAAAGCACTGGACAATCAGTTGGCACAACTCCCGATTTTTCAAAAAACTGTGCAAATTTTTGAAGAAAAATTTCAAAGACTCTACAAATTTTTTATGTTTCCTAGAATTTCTGTCAAAACTGGCTCAAAATCTTTTCAATCTGCCATTAAATGTCAAAAAAAGCACCTCAGAAAAATTGACACAAAATTCAAGACAAATTTGCTAGCCCAAACTTTGAGGAATGGATCCCAAGGCACCCAAGAAAATTTAAGACCAACCTAGAAAAGGTCTCGAAAAACTCACCAAGAATCTATAATAAAAAAAAAATTCCTACTTGAAACTAAGGGTCAAAACCCTAGTCGAAAATCTCAGAAGCCCTAGGTGGCCATGAAAGCTCAAAAAAGTGTAGAAAAAATCTAGAAATCTTCTTAAATCGCAGCACAAAGGTTGCAAAAATCCTAGCCATTGCAGGTATAGGCAAAAACAACCATCTAAGGCTCAGAAATCGAACATAAAATCACAAGAATCGTGCTCAAAGATGTCTACAAAAATGCGGGCTATGAGACTGCAAAACGCATTTCACAAAGGCACAAAAATATAGACAAATCACCCTAAGAAGAGGTGACCAATACCATAAACAAACGCATTCAAGAGGAAAGAAAAAACGCATGCCCAAAAGATACGAAAACACGACCAGACTGAAACCCTTGATGCAGAAACTGACATGAATTTCAAAAACAAAAAACGCCCAAAAAAAGTCTTTAAAAAAACACACCTAGGAATAGCCGAAATCGCATTAAGAACCAGAGAAAATCTGCGCCTTTGAGGAACACAGAATATCAAAAGAAAAAAAACGGTCCTTGAGAAAATCCACGGCTAGAAGAAAAAACGTGCCTGAAACCCTCGATATTTGACCTTAGCAAAAAGCACGAAAAATCTTCAAACACAAAAGCCACGATTTTCAAATAGGAGAAAACCACGTTTTTATTTCGAAAAAAATGAAAAAAAAATTGGAAAAAATATTCCAAGTAGAAGGCACGAATTTAAAAATTCGTCAAAAGATCACTTCGCTCTGATACCATGAAAATATTATTGATATTCATGATGGGATGATTACAATTGGATACAAAGGCTCCTTACAAAGACGATTACAAGACGATGTTTCTAAAAAGAAACATTCGTAACTAAAGCTAAAAAAACAAAAAGAATCTAAAATAGGCTAAAACTAAAGCAGTTACTAAAAACGACTAAGTTAACTAATAAAGAAAAGATGACCATTATTATTACATTTATTATTTTAATAGTGTCATTATATTAATTGCTTTCTATTTATGCTTCTCATCTTGGGCATCAATTTGAATGGAGAACTTAGATTCATCACTTTTTCTCCTTTTTTTCACTTTATTTGATGTTCATCCTTCACTTGGTCCCATATACTAAATTGGGAACCACTTTTGCTTTAATTCTATCTTTGTTTTGGCAAGAAAAACATGTTATTTTGGTGCTTGCTTGAGTTTAGGTACTAATTTACTTTTTGGTGGAGGTTTAGGAGGTTTTACACCATTAACTTCAAGTTACGAAAATCGGCAAAGTTGGCACTTGGTGGAACTTTCACCACTTGATGCTAAATGGGAAAATTATGCCACTCACCCCAAAGTGGAACTTGAGAACTCATCTTTATGTTTATTTTTCTTTTTAATGGGCACTTGGATATGACCTGTGCCATTTGACAATTATTTCTCAGGTTCTATGATGTCTTCAGCAGCTCCATGATGTTGAATTGCCCTCCTCGGTATCATAACTCAGAAATTTATTATTTTTGTAAAATCCCCAGCTAAAACTTGCACGATAATTTCTGATATTTCAATTTGACATATTGCATTTGTCAAATAAAGAGCCAGCACTATATTGATTATTTCAATAGCATAGAGATTGCAGATACAATAACTCTTTCAATACTCAGTCTAAATCACATTACACTTCAGTTTGTAGGCATTCATGATATTTAGGTACTGAAATTGATAAATACAGTACAGCTCGCATACATCGATTATTTCAGACTTATTCTTTAATATCAGAAATACAATGAAGTTGTTTATAAATACCAGTACGTACTGCTGGATAGAGTGTGGTTGCTAATCACTGACTGATTCTTCTCAAGCATTCATGCCCAAAAATGCCTTCAATGAATGCATAGACACTTGATAATACTCAAAAATGTTCCCAAGACTGATAACAGCCGCACAACTACTTGAAGAATGTTCTCATGTATCTCAGAAATGCACAGCAGCAACAAAATGACCACACAGCTCAGAATATGAGCTACACACTATTGTACCCAAACCAATTTTTTTTGCTTCATTAAGGCATTTTGCTTAAAATGGTCTAAACCTTGTTAAAATGATGTCAAAACATAGTTTTTGGGCAATTCAAGTATGGGCTTTGAGTCAGTGTCATGCCACAGAGATACTAGCAAAATTTGAAAAAAATGAAAATTAGGGTTTTTGGACTCCTATTTTTAGGTCAAAAACCCTAAAAATTGAAACTTGTCAGAATTGGCTGAAATTTGTTTTGATTGGCTTATTTTGCTTCATGATCACAATGGTGAAGTCGGATTCAGTTAAAACTCAATTTAAGCCTGGTGGGTAGTTTTCGTTTTTTCAAGTGAGAAGTTAGGCGTTCTAAACTCATCATTGGCAGATGGTCAGGTACCAGGTGTCGACAGCTAAGCTCAAAATGTTTCAGTAATGTTTCTATGGCAAGTTTCGTCCAAAAAGTTACTTCGTCTCGGAGGGGATTTTCGACAGAGTGAAAATGCTGAAAAAATGGCTAACTCTAGAATAAAAAGCGCAACTCTGAGCTAGGGGCTCCCTTGATTCTGGAGGCTTAGATCAACTTTTCGAGGTTTGTCTCTTCCAAGATGTCTTCTCCAGAATCTTGTCAGCTTCGCGATGAGCCTACCAGCCAATCCAGAAGATTTGTCAGCAGCCTGTAGCCGAAAGATAAGTGATTTTTAGCTAGTTGGAAAAATGGCTAACACTGGTGGAGAAAAGAGCGCCTGGAGGCCAGGGGCGCCCATCTTTTTGAGGCTTCAGATGGAGTTTCTGAACGAGTGACACCCATGAGATTTGTTTCCATTTTGGTCCAGCTCCGCAACGCATTTGTCAGTAGGTGAATCTGAGTTGCCGTATTGCCATGGTTAGTAGTCAAACCTGAAGTTCCAGACTTGTTCAGAACTGTTCAAAAATGTCAAAAGTGCCCCTGGAGGCTAGGGGTGCCCAAGGTTTTGAAGCCTTAAATGAAGTCCATTTGATGATTTCAGATGCTCGTCTTGTCCATGTCAGCTCCAGCTTTCCATTGCCTGTCTCAGCCGAGTCGAAGGATATCTCAGCAGCCTGCAGCCAAAAGATTAGTGGTTTTTAGCCAGTTGCAAAATTGGCTAACACTGGTTGGGAAAAGCGCCCCTGGAAGCCAGGGGGCCCATGATTTAGGAAGGTCAGATGATTTTTTTATACAAAGTGCTCTCCAAGAGCCCTTGCTCAGAATTCAACCTGCTCCGCAATGATCCAGTCAACACGTTCTGAAGTTTTGCCAAGTACCGGGAAACGTTAAGTGAAATGAGGTCAAATTCACAGTGAAAATAATGGAAAATGCTTGAAACTATTCAAACACTAAGGTCAAAAAGCGCCCCTGGAGGCCAGTGCCGCCCATCTTTTTGAGGCCTCAGATTGGTGAATTTTGAATTGTCACCTCAAGGAGTTTTCTTGTCAGATTTGGTCCTGCTCTTCAACGAAACTGTCAGCCAGTTGATCCGACGCGACAGTCAATCAGAATCAGTGGTTGAACATGAGCTCCATTTGAAGTTTTAGATTCAAATTTTCAAAAAAATGTCTAAGTCTGGAAAGGACGCCTAAAGTCAAAAATCGACTTTTTGAACTCAAGAAAAGAAGTGCGCATGAGGAAAGGATTCAGTTAACTAAAAATTAACTCTTCAGTTGACTGTTTTCAAGTTGACTTCTTTTGGGCCTATTTTTAGTCTGTAACTGAGCGAGATCAACTTGCATGTATCAGTTGACTGAACTATTGAAGGTGGCACCCTATTTAGGGTATATTTTTCATTCAGTTAACTGTTTTGAGAGCCAATCAGAGGCCATGCGTGGATTTTGAAGGTTCAGTTAGAGTTCAAGCGCAATTTCCAAGGCTGTGCATGCATTTGACACGCCTTTGATGATAAATTCTTGTTTATTATGCATATGGCATCCATTATTTCTTATTCTGAGTTGATAAAACATGCCTTTCTCAAGTAAATTTTAATCTGAAGGTGCTACAAGGGTCAAAATTTAACGTTCTTCGTAGCTACAGATTCAGAATGATCAGAGGAAGGATATTTCAGACTTCGTTTTCCATTTGCATGCAGGTTTCATCAGTTCTACTTCAAGCATAGGCAAATTTCTACAAAAGAAGAGAGAAAACAAACAAATAAAAAACTTCTATTCTTCTGTCTTATTTTCCTCTATTCTCGTCTTAGATTTTCTTCGCATGTCAAAGAAAACAACAAAATCTTCAGAAAAGCATCATTTGGGTTCGAGTATTTCAACATCAATGACAATACCCATGTCTTAGATTATTTTGTGAAAATTGCCCCACTGCCTCTATTCTAGAGCACTATGCTTTTTTCCAGAGTTTTCTTTGCATGTGGGCCTAAAACACATTTTTTCCAAAATCTATCGATCTGGGTCATCTTAGAATTCAGTTCTACATAAAACCCATGTTCCAGATTTTCACAAAAAAAATTGCCCCCAATACCCTTAACTGCTAGTTCAGATCTCAACTGAAAACCTTTTGCATGCGGGCCTAAATCACATTTTTCCGAATTTTTGATGTTGTGGGTCATCTTAGAATTTGATTATGCACAAAACCCACGTCTCAGATTTTTTTGTGAAAATTGCCCTTCAGTAGGCTATTTTTAGCCTTATCTGGAGTGATTTTTGGCTTTCCGGAGAAAGTTGTCAGAACATAGCCGTGTTCACAATCAACAGGCAAGTTTTTCAGGATGCAGTTCATGCAGACTGAATTCAAGACCAAGTCAATCTTAATTCATGTTTTCATCAGAAAAGCTGACACCGATTTGTATCAAGCACATCCGAAAGGTTCACAAGCTTAGTCAAGCAAGTCTGCATGGTTTCATGCCTCGTATAGCTGATTGTCTTCCCGAGCCAGTTTAGAGGGTTGATACTGTTGGGTTTCTACGTATGCAATCAAACTTTGCGGTTTCATCATGCAACATTCTTCCATAGAGAAAAGCGTCAAAAACGTGAGAAGCGTCAAGCTGTAGAGGAAACAGTGGCCATCACTTCAGTTACAAAGCCGCTAGGCTTATCAGTCAGTGAAGTGCGAGTTTAAGTATGCAGAGATTTTTAGGTGTGCTTGAGTTACTGACAAGCAGTGAATTGACAGTTGAGACATGTGACGACCTCTAAATGGTGATGCAATCACTAACCTCGTGGAAGGGTTACTTGCTCGAGATCAGGGTCAATGAACTTCAGTTCAAGACATCTCACCTTTTCCAAGATAGACATTAGACACAGGAGTTAAATTCGATGCCTCTTTCCAAGTTAACTCGTTGTTACACATTACATGCCATGTCTTTCTTGGAAACATCTTTGTATAGTTGGAGTTATTAGTTAGTTTTCATTTCAATAAGGACGTGCATGTTGCACATGTCCATTTTGTTGAGTCTTGTTTCAGTTAACTGATGGTATCTTTCCAGTTAACGATGTAGTTTCATTCAATTAGGTTTAGAGAATAAGATCTTGCATGCACTGCAGGACTGTAGTTGACTCAAGGTGATTTTAGGGTTGCCTACACCTTTGATGTCTATAAATAAGAGCTTTCAGCTCATTTGTAATTAGCTTTTCCTGGTGATAGAGAATTGCTGCGTTGTCGGCAACATGCCTATTCTCAAGATTGGTTCACCCTTGTAAATTAGAACTTTTGCTTGATAACATACATGTTGTGCCCACCTTGCCTGTAGTATTGCTATTATTTTATCTGTTCAAGGAACTTTTACAGGAGATTAATAAATGATGTGCCCACCTTGCCTGTAATATTGTCTTTGTTGGATCTGTTCATGAGCATTTGTTTTGATAATGAATTGTTATGCCACTTGGGTTCCATGCAATTATTATGATGAATGCTTGCCTTAGTTAGATATAGTGGCTAGTTCGATCGTAGATTGTACGCGTGTCTCGCCTATGCAATTTGCTGTCCTGGTTGGCTATCTTTTGTGTTATGTTCTTAATAAGCCTATTCGATTTGAGCAAATAGTTGTGCCCACCTTGTCTTCATGTTGAGAATTCGTACTTAAAGCTTATCGTATGATGTGTGTGATAATAAGCTTATTCAACCAAGCAGATAGTTGTGCCCACCTTGCCTTCATGTTGCAAATCTGTACCCAACTTATCGTATAAAAACATTCCTGCTCCATTTCCTCACGCTCTGTTTTCTTGAGAAAATTGGATAGATTTAAAGAAGTTAGCTTAGTTGTAGTTATATGATCTGCAAAACCAGAAAATACTTAGCTGCAATGTTCTAGGTTTTCTTAACCTTGTGCCTCTACTAGCTGAGAACAAAAAGATAGGATTTAGTTTACTTTCCTTTTCCATGCATTCCAGCACAACGAGGGAGCTTCCCCTCCTAATTTGAAGAGCACTCATTACGCAGTGTGCATAGTTGTTTGTACAAACTTACACTCCAGAGGTGCTAGTTTTTACGCCAACACACACCTTACCATAGCCTTTTTCCTACCACGATATGGAAGGAACTTGCAGCAATGACAATCTAAAACCACACGTCCCCTCTACACAGTCGCTATATTCATAAATAATGCATTTCAGACTTCCACGTATAGAATTGAAGTTGATGTTTCCCACGCCTAAGGTATTCTGAGCATCACGACCTCCTATTGTGACCCATGACCCAGCTTAGTAGCCTCACGCCTAGAAGAAGGGCCACCCAACTCTCATGCCTACCTAGTTTGCTTCCCATGCCTCACGCCAAGCATCTGAAACCCCCACGTTGCTTAGCTACAGCCATATATTGTCTGCCCAATGATTTCAAACAGTGGTCATTTCCCTTTAAACTCCACGACCGAAGCATGAAATAACTATCACCAACATAATCCTCCTATATGTGTAGAAGTATGGCAACTAGATTCTATGCATAAAACCCTACAAAATTGAATGCCAAGCCTAACCTTCATAGCAATAGAAATTAATATCGTTTTGCCACCAATTTTGTCTCCGTAGGAGACTCACAAAATTTCTTTAATCACCCAACTGAAAGACCTGGATGATCTTCCCCATGAACCAACTGGGTGGAATCGTTAGATCTTCTTCGAGAAGGTTCTCATCCTCACAAAGGCTTAGATGAACCAGGCTCAATCTCTTGACCCACAAGGGTTTCAATAAGAGGAATAGAATAAACTTGACATGCCCAAATGAACTCTCATAACCTCCTTTTATATTTTTTTGCCAAACACTCCAAAAGCTTCTATTTAAAATTCACCTTTTAATCAAAACTTCCCTTTAGCTCTAGAAAAGACCTTTTTATTAAAATAATGATAATTTGACACACAAGGTCCCCGTTTAATATATCCATGATTTAGAACATTTCATCCCGTTTCCAACAAGCTATAACACTAAGGTGCCTTTTAAATATTTTAAATAATATTTAGCAACCTTGGTAAACTAATTAAAATATAGCCATTAATATACTCATTTTACAGAAACTGCCAGAATGCATTAGAATCGGAAGCTGACTGCATAAGAGTGATTTTGATGAAGAATAATCATAAACATAGCCGATTGGGAGACTTTCTATAAATTGAAACTCCCTCCAAGAATCTCGGAACCCAAACCGAAGGGTGGAAATAATATCCGAAAACATCAAATAACTCCTCTAAACCATCTAAGCTCACTAGTAACATCAAATTACCCTTCTGATCAAGCAAACACAAACCCAAAAATCCATCTCCAACTACAAAGCAAGAGAACCCTAAAATGGGGACATCACAATTTTGAAGGGATGTAGCCTACTGGAACAATTTAAAAATAGACAATTTTGCATGGTATAATCTGGAACAATAACATTTTGCAGGCACAGCTGCCATGATAATTTGATAAGCATGAAATCATTTTCACAGTCTGCAAATGATGCCTAGGAGATGAGGGAAATTGCTGAAACTGTTTACATTGATGTGCAAAGAGGTCAAAACCCTAGCACTTTGTTAAACATGTTTAAAAATTGTTATTCAATGCAAACAATCCATTTATTGCTTGGAGGATAAAAGAATGGTATTGTAGGATGATGATGTTGTCTTGGATGGTAATAAAACTTTCTGGTTTAGCTGTCAATGATTAGGTTTATGCTTGAAAATTGATGGTAAAGCAAAATATATCATGAAAATTTGATGAAGAATAAGTTTTGATCATGGTGCCTCTAATTCTAGGATGGATGATGCTGAAATCTTGATGTTTAAACCTACAAAAACACTAGAAATTGGAATCCCTATGAAGCATATCAAGAAATTTCCAAAGTTGTGTAAATAATAAATGAAACTTCATGTTTTAAAACTAATTTTGGCATCCATACAGTCTTGGGTGCACATGTTGCCTTCGTTTGGTCTTCGATTAACAATTAAAATGTTCCATTTTGATCCTCAATGGAGCTTCACATCATAGTTGCCAAGTTGTGTAAAAATTGGTGAAGCTGGCACCCAATGGAACTTTCTCCACTTGACACCAAAAAAGTGGAACTTCTGGAGCTTTTTACCATCAATACCAAGTTGTGAAAACTAGCAAAGTTGGCACTTGATGGAACTTTCTCCACTTGAAGCCAAAAGGCGGAACTTTTGGAGATTTTTGCCATCAATGCTAAGTTTTGAATGATTAAATCACAACTATGAATTTCTTTTTAACTTATTCCATTTTTTCATTTTTGAGCACTAACTTAAATAAAATTCCATTTCTCATTGCCTTTCATCTTTCTAAATTCCATTTTCACATGACAAAGCTTGAAAATGCTCTAGAATAAATTTTTGCCTCTACTAACCAATGTTTTTTGCATAAACAAGTAGAAAAAGCAAAAAAAAAAATTCTCTAAAACAGAATTTTTCAATCTGAGACACAACAAGAAAGCAAAATGCAAAAATCAACTTTTTCTAAAAGGGAATAGGTTGATCTCTGGCATACATTGAAATGTTCTATTTTGAATATTGGACCCTCCAAAGTGACAATCCTCATATATGATTGTCTCACTGTGCCCGAGAAAATTTGTCTTAGCCTCAATCCTACCTACTTGTGTTATGTATCTGCCATCTCAGTCCTTTGAACTTCATTTTTTTCTCCTCATTTCCTCCACTAGTGTTGGAGTCTCCTTCAAGATTCATAACTTGATAATCTTCAAGAGAAGCAACTTGCATACATCATTACTAGACCAAGGCAGACCAACATCTAAGGACTTAAAATTTTTTGACAGGAAAGATAATATAGTTGACATTTATGTTACAATAATGACTGACATTTGGCTATAGATTTGATTGAACACAATTTTTGTAGGTGTAGCAGTACCAACACTTCTAAGTTCTAACTTATGATGCAAATAAGTAACCATAGAAAAAAATCAACAATTGAATTCAAAGACCTGACTAAATAATGGAAAGTTGGAAACTACTTATTTTGATTAATCATTATGATAATTAGAGAGTTCAAATGCTGCAAAATTTTAATTTGTTAATTGTCATGCAATCTTAAACTTCCATATGTTGAGAGCTACTTCCACTGCCACATGTTGAGAATTTCTTTTTAAGGGGAAAAAAGAAATTGAGCATATTTAGGCAAACAAACATTCATCATATTTATATCAATGTAGATCATTAGGAGTGGTATGAAAAAAATTATATGCACCTTTTCTGCTAATATTTTGCTACAATTATCTATAACCTTTTTATAATTCTCTGGTTGCTCTTCAGCTATATGCTTTAAGAAAAGGAGTTCTCTCTCCACAGTTGCATTTCCTTCTGCTAATTTTTTCCATATTACTTGAGAACTTTGTGGATCTCTCTTCCTCCATGATTGAACTGCACCTACCATAGATGGTGTACAAGACCCACCATATCCTGGTTCCCCCACTAGCTGCATAAATAGTTGCCATGTTTGACTGTTAGATCTAAAACATAAAATGGAAAAGTAAAAGATAGTGAAAAACAAAACCTATTCTGCTTTATTCCTTTTAAGTAAGTTAGATGATTTCTACTTCATTGTATCATAATTGGAGGAATCCCTAGTCTCTTCATGCAACAGCTTGCTTGAAAATGCTCACCATAATGTGAATTGAAGGCTCAAAAAGACTCACCAAGGCCATAAATGGAGGTAAAGCATACTCAATCTTCTCGTTATCCCATGTACAGTTTAGGATCTCAGTCACAGCCTCCAAAAGTGATTTATTTTGCCTACTATCCTGCATTTTTCAAAAGTAAAAATAAAAAACAAATGCCTTTTGTAAACAAAGTTTGGAATAGTTAAAGCTATATGTAATCTAATTTTCAACTCCAGATGTATCAAGTGGATTCAATAGAGAGATCTTACTCGTTGTAGGTATCAATTGGTTATAAAACAGTAACAGACCTCAACTAGAAACAAGAATTTCAGTGCCACTAAACAAAGATCAAAAGATGTACACACACAACAGTTTTGAACTTTTATCTAATAGTAAATAAAACTGAAAAAAACATATATAAAGAACTAGAACTATGGTCAACTTCCTATACACATAATTTCTTGGGATTATAAGGAAAACTTATGGTAATAATGAATGAAATCATAGAAGAGTTAAAAATAACGATTATTTGAAAATCTGAGAAAATATATTGCTAACAAAGAAATAGCCAGTAATGAAAGAAAATCGACATGAAAAAAGAAAATAAAAAATCAGGAAGATTTTATGCTTTTATAATGCTATGGATATATCTATCATATTCTTATAACATGTAACTACATGAGTATATAGCCTCAAATTCCAAAGAAAATATGTTTTCCGTCCTTTCTTTAAGCAAAATGTCTAGGAATGTCTAGAGATGAAAGAGTAATAGAAGTGTAACGACCCGACCTTTCGGTAAAATAAAAATTTCCAATTTTACAACAAACGAGTAAATAAACTTGCTAACAAGTCATTGCAATATAATTTTTCTTTCCTTTATTGATAATATATGAACAAGATATCATATTAAAATTACAATAAAGATTCCTTTTCATTACAATAACTTCACAAGTAAAAGTAACGAGAAAACATACCTTTACAAACGTAGCTCCAATGAGCTTTAGAACTAATAGTAGTAAGAAGGTCCAAGAATCCGTCCTTTCAAATCTTGGTGCTCCAGGAGCTTGATGTGGAGCAGAAGCATCACTCGGGCGCTTTTCTACCAACCACGGACTTATAATGCGGTCCCCCGCACATCTATCATTGAATAGATGGCCCTCCCTTTGACGAAGAGATTGGTAGAGTAACCGATACTGTTAACCAACTGAGCATAGTGTTGTGTCCTACATAACTAAAACCTGTGCAATCTGGCAACTCTCGAACTAGTATGTAATACGGGATCACGGTGAACAGACAGTGTAATCATCACACAATCTAAGTGGATGTCTTGTACATTACACTACTTTGATCAAAGTGTTTCATATAGTATTTCTACTGAGGATCATCTATCACATACACTATTCAAGGTCGATTTGACTTAGGGCTATCGTACACTACACATAGGTATTGTCCTTCAATGGGTAAATCCGTCACCCCAGACTAACCTACAACAAACTAATCTACTAGTAATGAATATTTTTAGCAAGTAAGTACACAAGCCCGCTCCCATGCTTATCCTAAGAGTAACACAAGCTTTCAGAGTTAACCTAGTAACTCAACTAGTGTATCTCAAGTGACTCTTGCATTCAAATCAAGCCTAGTATATACTTAACTGAGAAACACAATCACCTCCTATTACGGAGTAAATATAAACACATTGCATCCCATGTTCAAACATATCGAGTATATTTAAATACCTATGTTGTACCTCTTATGGTATAGTTGAATTCCTTAGGTAAGTAATCTCTTTGACATATCTAGTATAGTTAAATACTTGCGTCGAACTGACATTTCTAATACAATTAAGTATTTGTGTCAAGCAAACTTCTCCTATTATGGAGTACTTTTAAAACAATGTAAAACATAGCTAAAATGCATCTTTCCTCTTTTCCTATTAACAAACATACTCTCTACCTATGCACAAATAGGAAGTATGTATTTCCAACAAAGACAATCATGCACAACAGAAAGTATACATCCCTAACAGCATAGAAATTCATGTATAAAAATAGTAGAAGAATATCCCATGCCTGTGAATGCTTTTCCCAAATTGAAGGTAGAGCTGCCTTTACTTCTAACTCCATCCAGTTTCCCGTTTCTCCAAATGATGATAATTCCTCACAAGATTTCCTCTTTTTCCACTCTCGGAAAATAGTAGTAGAACTAATGTATTCCTTGGGTAGAATACGCTTCCCTCTAAATGTAAACAATCTCTTAGAAATATGAACACTGTGGGATATAAATACCACTCAAAATTATGAAGAATGACTGTATCAATTGTCACTCAGAAAATGATGAATGACTGTAGCTAATGGCTCTTAGAGTTATACATGTATGGCAACAACATAGACTGGTAATCTCAAACTGTGAGTAACATGAAATGATGGAGTTATACGAATGAGTGAATAAGAATGAATATGACGAATGAGAACAACGAATAATGATCAAGAATAATATTTAGTGTGAAGAATGGGGCGACTATTTATGAGACCCCAACACCAACAATTTCCTTCAGTGGTGGAATGTAGTTTTCCACCACTGAAACAAGAAACATTCAAACCAATATGTGGCGTAATTTCTCCCCATTACCGAGTTTCAACATGGTGAGTCGACCCTCATTTTGTGCTAGCACTGGGAAGACAATTTCAAAAGCACATGATGGAATTGTGCCAGTCGACACCTACATGTTTAAATCTTAGATGTGGCGCCAATTTCAAGAATGGTGGATTTGTGAAGGTACAGAGAAAAAATCATTTCCAGAATGATGAACAAATAGCCTCTTTTCTGTAAGTCGACATAGTCTTTAGCTTAGTCGGTCGTAGTGTAGTCGGCCAGTTTCCTATGATAATAAAACTATAGTATAGCAGGAATAAGTAAGTATAATTAATGGCATATAACTAAGTCCTGATTAGTGATTAGTTGTGGTTATGAAACGTCACGATGGTTGGTTACTCAACCACCGCCGAGCATTGTATGTACCGAGTCTCTATAGTCGGGGAGGGAGGGGCGTGATGTGTGATCAATGATATTGTGACAGCCATATTGTACATGTTGATATTTACTGCAAATGAATAGAAGCATCTCAGATTTCAAGTATCTTGTGTTCTCGAATATATAGTTTTGTTCTATGCTTTGTGTATATTTTAGTTTACTTCTTAGTACGTTGAACTGCATCCAGTGAAGTAAACATTTGGTGTCGTTGCCTAAGCAAAACAAGGGAATCACTCGTCATTATGATGGCAGCGTAATAGGTCGACCGGTGGAGGAGCCCGTAGAAACTAATGAAGAAAGAGAGGATGAATTGACATGAGATTTAGTGAATCTGTGGAATATATCCCTAAGAGATCACATACGAAGGGAAGCCCTCAGGCGAGAAATCCCTGAGGCAGTTATCTGGAATAGACTGGAAGTGAACGACGAGGTTGATCACCTTCTCAACCATCTGCCAAGATTGTTGGCCTGCCACTTCATCATACTACAGGACCTTCGAGCGGAGGAGGATCAGGAACGCCGAAGGCAACAAACATTGCAGCGGTATGAAGAACAAACTAAACGGGAAGAGGAGGAACGAGACACTAGCCAAAGATGTACTCCTGGCAACCAACGATGATTACGTGAATGACTTGTAATGTCCATACGACCAAACAAAGACAAGAACCGAATACCATTCAGGCACGAAGCTGAGGAGGAAAGGGTTCGGTGATCACTGAGACTACAAGAAGACCGGCAACGAAGACTAAGGCAAGTTGATAAAGAATTGAATGAAGATCTAATTGAAATAAAACAAAGTATAAAAAGAGAAAATGCTAATCTTGAGGAAATAGACCAATCCATCAGTAGAGCACATCAAAATTTTCTGGAAGGGAGGGATGAAGGAACCTTCATCACCCAATAAGTAGAAAGATATAAAATCCGTGAAAATGAAAATGAATTAAGTGGAGAACTTGATAACTGCATCCGACGCATTCGAGAGTTGTCTATATCGAACGACGATGAAGGGCTGAGGATTGGAAGATCTGAGCCCAAGACCCCTTGGCAGAGGGAGTACCGGAGTGGAACCCAAGAGACTCAAGGTGTCAAGGACATTGACGGAAGACGTGGGAGTGACTTGTACGTGGTCGAGAGTGCAAGTGACATATTGAAACGTAGTGGGGAAACCGGTCTAGTCGGGTCCAATACACAACGAGGACAATGGGGGAAGATAGTGACTCCCGAGCGGTAGAAGCTGCCGAAGTTTACAGGGAATGGGTCAAAAGATCCAATACGACATTGCAAAACATGTGAAACAATCTTGAAAGCATTTCCGGCGACACTCAGAGATAGTGCCATCGACTAGTACTCAGAATTGGACCAAGCAAACAAAGCTACATGGAGATTATTGAAGCAAGCATTTCAAGATGAATTCAGACTCCTGAGGGACGATAGCGAGATTATAGCAGAGATCTATAATACCAAGCAAGGGAAGCACAAGAGTGTGTGGACCTACAATCGAAAACTGAAAGATCTGCTGGGGAAACTTGAGTCACAGCCAATAGATGGCATGAAAAAGAGGTGGTTTATTGAAGGTTTGCTTCCCTCGCTACGGAAGAAAATGAAGGCGGTACCTCCATCCTTGTACACTAAAGCATATACCCATGCGATGGACATTGAAAGCGAGACCAAGACATCTTTCCGGAGGGAAGAAGAAATATGACGAAGAAAGTACGGGGGAGAGCGAAGATGAATCAAAAACCATCCAAGCTCTCCATCGTGACATGTTGAGAATGATGAAAGAGCTGAAAGGTGATAAGGAAGGGTCCAAGAAGGAGAACAAACTATGGTATACCGAATGCAAGATAGAGGGTCATACAAAGGCGAACTATCCAATGAAAATGTTTTGCAACATCTGCCAAGTTATGGGACACTCTGCCAAGGAGTGCCCATACAACTTAAAAACATGGAGTTCACAAGTGTTCTTCACACAAGGGGAACAGTCAACCCTTCTGAACACACCATCGAAACCCCAGAACAATAACGCACCCCTTGGCGGCTATCGCAACAATCGGAGAAATAATATGCCAAGAAGCAAGATTCAGTACGACAACAAAGGTAGACCCATGATCCAGTGTTGGAAATGTAATGAATGGGATCACTTTGCCAACGATTGCCAGAGTGGTCAAGGTGCCAAGGGGAAGCTATGCAAATGGTGTGGTCCTGGCGATCACGAAGACACCTACTGTTTGAAGGAGAAAGGCATCAACATGCTGGAGGTAGCCGGCGAAGAAGTCTTGGCACTAACAAGGGCGTAGACGAAGAAGGCCAATTATCCGGATCCTTGTACGGAGAAAGAGAGACTGCGAGAAGCCAGGGCAAAAGTGGAAGAAGCAATGGAAAATGAACGAAGAACTTCCAAAGCGGCTAGTACGTCGTTGCAGTTGGAGTTCGAGAAGAACATAGTACGGTAGGTGCTTCACACAACCATACCAATCAAGGTAACAGACCTCTTGCAAACAATGCCTCAACTAAGAGTAGCACTCACGAACGTCATTGCAGACAATAATTAGAGGGGTCCGAACGAAAGTATGATAGAGCCGGTAGGAAACCGACTGTCATACAGATGGAAATCTTGGGGATGAAACTCCCCAACACCATCGTTGACGAAGGCTCTGGGGTGAACGTCCTGCCAAAGGAGACATGGAAGTGCTTGTGTAAGCCAACTCTCTAGCCCCCGACATTCCACCTAGTAGAAGCGGACCAGCATAGCATCAAACCTCTCGGTACTTTAATGGCACAAAAAGCCTTGATCGGAACACAACAATTCTTGTTAAATTTCATCGTCATCGCATTGGAGAAAAAGGCGTACGATGCACTGTTGGGACGAGGATGACTGATTGCCACTAAGGTGAAAAATAATTGGAAGAGGAACACACTTTCCATCAAGAGCCACAGGAAGAAGTACACTATTGATTTTAAGAATTAGGAAGTCATTGAAGAACTGGCATCTTTAGGATCAGAATTGGACGGAGGGTCGGACGTTGATGAAGAAAGGAAGATAATGGAGCTGAACAAGGAAGGTGTATTGGAAATTGGAAGTTGCTCGAAGGACGAGACCAGTTCACTGAATGGGTTATTTCACTAACAGATGGAGGATTATGAAGTTTTCCACCCCGATTGCAACATGTTACAGATCAGAGAAGGGGGAGAGGAAGAAGATAAGGGCTCAACTAGTGAGACATTCTTGCCAAAGTATGGCAGAATTGGACGAGATGCCAGCTCATAAGCTTGAATGAGACAAACTCATCAAGCATGAGGAACCGACACTGAAGAGGGTGAACCTCGGTGAACAAGAAAAGCCTAAGGAGATCCTCGCCGGTGATGACTAGGAACCTGTACTAAAGGTGGAGGCATTTAAAATCTTCATGGAATACAAGGATACCTTCGCCTGGACATACAAGGACTTGAAGGGCATACCACCAAAGTTGTGCGTACATAGGATCCCTCTTGTACCGAGAGCTCAGACCGTACGGAAGAGACCCTATAGGATGAATAAAAACTATGCTGCCAAGGTGCAAGAGGAAATTGAGAAGATGTTGGAGGTGGGCATCATTTTCAAAGTGGAAGTTAGTGAATGGGTGTCACTGATTGTCATCTCCTTGAAGAAAGAATCGGTGCAGATCGGGATATGTGTCGACTTTCGGTGTTTGAATGCAGTGACTATCAAAGACCCATTCCCAATTCCCTTCACCGACACAATCCTTGAAGAGGTCACTAGGCATGAGATGTACTCGTTCTTGGACAGGTTCTTTGGATACAACCAAATCTGTATTGTGGAAGAAGACAAGTTGAAGACAACTTTTGTGGTCGAGGACGGGGTGTACCCATACAATCGAATGCCATGTGGGTTGTGCAGCGCACCGGCCACGTTCCAATGAATAATTTTGCACATCTTCGACAGGATGTCAGTAGGCAACTTCAGAGTGTTCCTCGACGACTGGTCCATCTACAATGACAAGGAGAAACATTTGAAGGTTCTTGGAGAATGCATGGAGAGGTGCAGAGCAGCCCACCTCGTATTGAACCCAAAGAAATGTAGGTTCATGGTGCCACAAGGGAAATTACTGGGGCACATTGTGTGCAAAGCCAGAGTGAAAACTGATCTAGACAAAGTAAGAGTTATTATACAGATGGAGGCTCCGAAGAACGTTACTGGTGTAAAGTCCTTCCTCGGCCATGTAGGGTACTACCGGAGGTTTATCAAAAACTTCGCACAAGTGTTGCACCCTCTCGACCTACTGACAAGGAAGGGACAACCTTTCATATGGGCTGAAGAACAAGAAAAAGAATTCAATGAACTGAAGGACTGGCTGATCTGTTCACCCATACTGGCGTACCCGGACTGGAACAAGGAGTCCCACGTACATGTGGATGCCTCCAATTTCACCATCGGAGCAACACTGGAACAAGCAGGAGCACACAAGTTGGACCACCCAGTATTTTTTGCGAGTCGGCTACTTTCAAGAGCAGAGAGAAATTATAGTACGATTGAACGCGAAGCGCTAGGGATGGTTTACTCCGTACATAAATTTAGGCATTATCTATGAGCCACACCATTCAACTTTTATGTGGATCACCAGGCCCTAATGCATTTGGTGAATAAGCCGATAATTCAAGGGATAGTGAGTAGGTGGCTACTATTGCTCCAAGAATTCACATTTACTATCATTGTACGGCCAAGGAAGAGCCATGTGATCACCGACCAATTGTCAAGGATCCGGTCGGGTGAACCTGTGGAAGGAGTGAATGAAGATTTTCTGGATGCGCACCTGTTTCAGATTGCAATACTTCCTTCATGGTATGAAAAGATTGGAGAATACTTGTCAACATCTACATTTCTGAAGGAAATGCCACCAGCAAAGAGAAGGAAGCTCGTATTGAAGAGTAAGACATTCCAACTAATTAATGGCTTGTTGTACAAGATGGGGTCCAACCAGATCCTCCGAAGATGTGTCATAGAAGAGGAGATACCAGGTGTACTAAAAGAAGCACATGAGGGTCTGGCTGGCGGTCATATGGGCCTGGATGCTATAGCTAGAAAAATCCTCTTGGCGGGGCTATGGTGGTCGACGATGCACACAGACACATGGGAGTGGGTGTTAGGCTGCGACACTTGTCAGAGGGTAGGGAAACCATTGAAGCGGGATTTTATGCCATTGTATCCATCCCAACCATAGGAGTTGTTCGAATGATGGGGATTGGATTTTATTGGACCACTGAAGGTGAGTCAATTACATCGGTGCCAGTACACTGTGGTGGCTACAAAATATCTCACGAAGTGGGCCGAAGCACGAGCATTGCCAGATAACACAGCACAAAGTACGACAAGATTCATTTATGAACAGATAGTGATGCGGTACGAGATTCCGATTCAGATTACGAGTGATCGTGTCGGGCACTTGTCAACCACATCATCCGACTAATGATGACGAAGTTTCGTTTCTTCCACAACCTATCAAGTTTGTATTACCCACAAGCTAATGGCCAAGAAGAGTCCACAAATAAGGTGTTAGTATCAATTATTCATAAGTTATGTGGCATGGAGGAAGCTAATTTGGCGGAGCGACTACCAGTCGTCTTGTGGGCGTACCGTACGACGTACAAGGTGACAACGGGGCACACACCCTTTCAATTGATGTACGGCTAGGAAGCAATGGTATCGATGGAATACATGGTACCCAACCTAAGGACAACTGTGGAGAACCGGATGGGCGATATGAAAAGTCTGAAGGAACGATTGTACCAACTCAATAAGTTGGACGAACGAAGAGTAATGGCACAATGAGTAATGGAGAATATGCAACGGAGAAGTACTGGCAGGACAAACATCTTCGGCGAATGAATTTTCGGCCAGGGCAGTTAGTTTTGAAATATAATGGCCATAACGAAATCAAGTCGGGGAAGTTCAAAGTTCATTGGTTGGGACCATTCAAAATCAAAGAGGTATGCGACAATGGCTCTATAAAGCTTGAGAACTTGGATGGGTCACTGCTATCAGAAGCAATCAACGGATCGGAGTTGAAGTTATACCAGGAGAGAAAGGAGAAGAACCATACAATAGCCATCAATATGCTTGGCTATGCTACCAAGTAGGACTGGCCTATGCTGGAGGAGGCTATGAGAAAGCAAGAATGGGGCTTGGGAGGCCCTAGCTATGCAGCAGAGGGAGTTTGGGCGGAATCAGGCAGAGGCCAGATTATCGAAGAAAGATTGGTAGAAAAGAAAGTAGAAGGGATTGAAGTACCTCGAGTACACAAGCACCTGACTAATGCAGTGTTTGAGACACCCGCACTTTGGTGACAAACGGGTGGACATTGGAGTTACATCACACCGTACGAAGGCATAAAGAAGGGGTACCTGGTAAAAGAGTTGGACAAGGAGGCTCAAAAGGAAAAGGAAGAATGGAGGGAGCACCAACCCAAGGATACTGACGACGAAGAGAATGAATGGGACAATGAAGAATGGTGGGCTTGCTTCGAAAGATGGCTCCTTGTTTAAAAACGATGATAATGACAAAGGATACGTTTGTATCACACGTGGATGGATACACAGAAGAGTTACTCAAGCAAATGAGAAGAGAGAGAAGGAAAGTGTCGAGGGTAAGGAGGATAGCAATGAAGGATGGACTCTGGAAAGTGATACCCAACATAGCCAGGCCCCTAATGGTGGAAGGAGAAGACGTTACGTGGTACCAACAATACGGAGGGAGGTATGTTGACGACAATTTCAAAGGTATTGGTCCTGCCCCCTTGCTCAATAAGTGGTTTGATGTACAATACATCGGGACATGTTGCGAAGAAGAATGTTATAAGAGATCACACACATGTAAATGGAATTACGAGTCTCAACTAAAGGTTAAGGAAGATGGTGAAGTAAGAGGAACAAAGAGACAAATGAAAGAAGAAGAGAGAGAAGAGGAAAGAGAAGATGGTATAGGCCAAAAAAAATTAAAAACAAAGGAGATAGAAGATAAGAAAAAGGAAAAATTTGAAAACAAAGATAGATGAGAAAATAATAAAAAGAAAAAAATGAAGAGAGAGGAGAGAGAAAAGAAAAATAGAGAAAAGGCAAGAGGGGAATTAAAAGAATTAAAAAAATAAAAAATGAAGGAGAGAGAAAGTATGCAAAAGTAAAATAAAAATAAAAAATAAAGAAGCAAGCATATTAAATATTAAAAGGAGAAGTGAAAAAATAAAATTGATCATGAGAAGAAAAATTGAAGTGAAAACTACTAAAATATTGGAGTTGAGAAAAGGCGTACGACTTGAAGAGAACGCCCAATATATGCTAGGGAAAGTGCCATTATTCAGCACTCAGAGAGCACTAAGGACCTCCAAAATCTTAAGGGAGAAAATCAGAAGGCCATAAGAAGAATAAAAACGACCAAACAGGAACTAAGAACCGTACGAGTAAAGGAGAAAGAGGCTGTATGCAGTGGCCAAGAGAGAAAGGTTGTACAAAAAGGGAAAGAGAAAGCCGTATGCCAAGAGAAAAAGCACGTATGACAGCTAGGTGGGAACCCAAAACGAAGCTTACAAAAGTCCGTACAAGCCAAACCATTCATCGTACATTGGGAAGAGAGGGACGTCGTACGAAGAAACATTGAGATCATACGAGTGGCAAATAGAAAGAAGACCGTACGACTGGGAGGTTACACCGTACCACTCAGGGGAGTGCTCATCATACCAAGGCACCGAGAAAGGAAGGCCATACGAGTACAGGGAGAGAAGATCGTATGGTATCAAGAGAAGAACACGGTATGGTTTCACGTGAAGAGATAAATAAAGTTGCAAGTGCCAAGTCAACAAGAACTCAAAACCTTCATTGATAAGGTCATACAGTCTATACAGGAGGAGGTCGTACGCCCAAAGCAGAGGGAGGTTGTATGCTCTATACAGGAGGAGGTCGTATGCCCAAATGAAAGGGAGGTCGTACGCCCAGAGCAGGAAGAGGTCGTACGCTCAAAGCAAGAGGAGGCCGTACGCTCAGAGGAGGAGGTCGTATGGTCAAGGCAGGAGAGAGAGGTCGCACCATTCATTGACCTTCCAGCCATAAGCATCAACAGGGAAGCCATACAAAGTATCGACCCAAGCAAAAAACAAAGTGTCGTACCATCGATCAAAGCAAGGAAGGAGAAGGCCGTACTGAACAACGATTGGGGCACTCAGCAATAGGAAAAAATAACTGTTGTACCAAAAGGCGTTTGGGGCTTTAAAATATTCAAAAAAGTTATTCTTAGGCATTGTCGCTTTCACAGGAGGAGAAGGATGGATGCCAACACAAGTGCTAAAGGAAAGAAAATAATACTTTGACCCAAGGTGGCTGGAGGCAAGACAGATAAAGGAAAAGCTGACAACGTGACTGCAGATTCGCGAACATGGAGAGTCTCACAGGCATAGAATGCAAAACCTGGTGGCAAGACACCGCACCAGATCATTCGATGAAGCAAGCACTGGCGGCGACACAAGTTGATAAGGCAGCATAGTGCCCATTTTTGAATGCTAGGGATTTCGAAGAATACTTGAGAGATATTATTGCCAATTACAATCAGCATGGCCACAAGAGCACAATTGAATATGAAGGATTTCCAATCATGGTAGCCCTCTATCCAGCAGACTTCAAAAGAGTTTTTGGCATACCCGCGTCTGGCAAGGCAGTTGCCAAACCGACCATGAAGATGACGGCGCAACAGAAAGAAATGATCATGAAACGAATTTGCAAGCCTGATATCACGGCAAAGGAAAAGGAAAATATTTGGAGTTCAAGGGCCCGAGGGCTAAGAAAACATATGTTGGTGAATGTTGACTAGAAATGCATTATGGATCTCATCAAGTGCAAGTTGACAGGTGCCAGTCGAGCCTCGAATATAGCAACCTGGATGGTTGACTACATGTTCGAGTTGAGTGTGGGACGGGCCTACAATTGGGCGATATACCTGTCATAAAGGGTTAGGGAATTTTTAGAATGCAAACACAAGGCATTCTACATGACCCAACATCTCATAGCACTATTCCTGGATGTCGTCTACAACCAAGTGTTGGAGGGCACGCTAGGGAGATTATAGCCAACGAAAGATTATGACCGTTCTTGGCTGATGATTTTCAAGTGGACAACCTTGGAGGTAGGAGGTACAATAGAAGAACCAAAGACAATAAGGAGGAAGAGGAAGCAACCAAGCAGCGAAGACTATGAACAACTAGTGCTTTCCTCATCAGCCGACAGCACTGCACCAGTTGGCATCTATTCGGTAGACGTCAATCCCCGAGTGATGGCACCAGCCGAGCAGGAGTCAGTAAAGGAGGTCAGCGAGGGTGGAGCAGTTGAAGGTGAACTAGCACGGGAACAACAAGAGATGCCCGAAGAAGTAACACCCAAAGGTGGAATGACCGAGGACATAGCACTGTTTGGAGGAGAGGCAATCGAGGGAGGAGTGGCAGAGAACACGGCATTGGATAGCACAGTGGGCGAGATTATATCACTAGGAGGGATACTTCATGTAGACGGATGGTTGAGGCAGATGGGGACCCCTATTCGGGAAGAGGTCATTTCCCCCATACGCTTGCCTGGCTTGATGGAGATGGAGGTAGTACCAACCGGGAGCACACAACCAATGGGGGCAATAGAGAGTACACAGTCAGCGGCACAAACGCCAGCTGCCCAGCAGGTAGGTACGAAGCAGCCAGTAGTAGAAGGGGGAGAGATGGCACAACAGGTGATACACATCGTGTCAGATGGGGAGCCTCATATCACACATCAACCAGTCGTACCTGCAGTCGCAAGCACCGATGGGGAGTCCAGTGAGGCTGATACATCCGAGGGGATTATTGTGATAATACCCAAGCTTGACCGAGATTATCCAATAGGCACGATTGAGAGGTACATCCACAGCCTGGAGCCTATTGCGATGGTCATAAAGGAAGTGGCAGACATTGCAAAGACACTGAACCGAAACTACAAAGCAATAGCGGAGCATGAGGCTAGGAGGATCATCCAGTTCATGAACTTAGAGAGTGGCAAAGAGTTCAGTAGCATATTCACAGGTGATTGGCTAGACAGGAAGACACTAGAGATGATGGCAACTTGGTTCCTCGAGAGGCCATCCTTTCATGGGAAAGATGATAAGCTGGTGGCACAAATTTTTGAAATGGAGATAGCATACAGGACATTGTTCTTAGCATGTAGGGAGTATGAGCTGCATTTGAACAAAATGACTAAGAAAGTAGAGCAGGCCATCACTCTTTCCCACAGTATTCAAGCAAAGGCATAATCTTTTGAGAAACAAATGCAGGAGCTTTCTCACCTCTTGCAAGAGGAGAACATGAAGGTGATCGCTTGGGATGCAACCATATTGGAGATGGAGAGGAAAATGAAGGCACATGAGGAAGAGATGGCCAGGCAGTTGGTAGTGAAGGATGAAGAATTGGAGAAGGCCAACAAGAACCTGAACGAGGTCGTGCACCTGGTAAAGACCACACGGGAGAAAGAATTGAAGGCCACTCGTCACCTGCAACAACGTACTGAGGAGGTGTACCGACTGCGACAACTCACCACTCCGACAACCACTTCATCGGTCCACCAGCCACCTGGGACGTCCTCTCAACCTTCCTCTCACTAAACTTGTTTTGTAAAAGGTTTCCTAGTTTTTGTGTTAGTCGTCTGGGAAGCCGACTTCTTTTGTGGGGGGGATGATTTAAGTCGTCATAGTCTTTAGTATAGTCGGTCCGTTGCTTATGATAATAAAACTATAGTATAGCGGGAATAAGTAAGTATAATTAGAGGCATGTAACTAAGTCCTGATTAGTGATCAGTTGTGGTTATGAAACGTCACGATGGTTGGTTACTCAACCACCGCCGAGCGTTATATGTACTGAGTCTCTGTAGTCGAGGGGGGGGGTGATGTGTGATCAATGATACTATGACGGCCATATTGTACATGTTGATATTTACTGCAAATGAATAGAAGCATCTCAGATTTCAAGCATCTTGTGTTCTCAAATATGTAGTTTTGTTCTATGCTTTGTGTATATTTTAGTTTACTTCTTAGTACGTTGAATTGCATCCAGTGAAGTAAACATTTTCTAGGCTGCATTGGATTTGGTCATTGTCGCTTTAACTCCTACGCGCAATAACCAGGCGTGACTTCTTCACCATTGCATTCCGATTCAAATGTTCAGGAAATACTTCGATTAAATGATATTTCGATTTCTATAGTTTGAAATCATTTGATTTTGAAATAATTCGATTTCCATAGTTTGGAGATAAATATTTCGATTTCCTCTTTTGAATAAATAGAATATTAAACTGACTTAATAATCCGATTCAAAAGATTTGTTTCCATAGTTTGAAGAATAAATATTCAATTGAGTTGGGAATAATTCGATTTCCATAGTTGAGAGATTAATATTTTAATTATATATAAATAATTATAGTTTTAAATATATAAATATGTTAAATACCCAAGTATATAAATTTATATATATTTATATGTTTTAATATAACTATAATTTATATATATAATTACATATATATATATATTTATTAAACAAATATATATATATATATCGCGAGCTAGTCAACATACATTTGATATATATATACATATATATATGTAAATTTGTAAGGCAATAATAATGTTGGCGTAATAACTAACACTTCTAGAGTGTAAGTTTGTACGGACAGCTATGCACACTACGTGATGAGTGCTCTTCAAATTAGGACGGGAAGCTCCCTCTTTCGCTAGTATGCATTCTAAAAGTAAACTAATCTAAACCTATCTTTTTCGACTCAGCTGGAAGAGGCACAAGGTTAAGGAAACCAAGGACGTTGCAACTAAGGGTTTTCTCTGGTTTCGCAAGTCTTAACTACAACTAAAGCTAAATACTTTAATCTATCCAATTTCCTCAAGAAAATAGAGCATGAGGAAAAGGAGCAAGAATGCTTTTATATAATAAACCGGGTACAGATTCACAACGTGAAGGCAAGGTGGCACAACAATTTGCTTGGCTGAATAGGTTTATTAATACACACATCACACGATAAGCTTTAGGTAAACATGAAGGCAAGGTGGCACAACAATTTGCTCAATTTGAATAGGCTTATTGATAACAAAACATAAAGGATAGCCAACTAGGACAGTAAATTGCATAGGCGAGACACGCATACAATCTATGATCAAACTAGCCACTATATTTAACTACAGTAAGCATTCACCATAATAATTACATGAAACTCAAGTGGCATAACAGTTCATTATGATAATAAATACTCGTGAACAGATACAAAATAAGCAATATTACAGGCAAGGTAGGTACAACATATATTACTCTCTCGTGCAAAAGTTATTTACAAATGAGTTGAATGCTCTTATTTATAGACATCAAAGGTGTAGGCAACCCTAAAATCACCTTGAGTCAACTACAATCTTGCAATGCATGCAAGATCTTATTGCTAAACCCTAATAAAGGAAACTATACAGTTAACTGGAAAGCTACCATAACCGATAGAAACAATGCTAACTGGACAATGTGCAACATGCACGTCCTTATTGAAAGAAAAGCTAACTGATAACTAACACTAACTAAGAGTCCATCCTGCTACAAAGATATCTCCAAGAATGAGATAGGCGTGCCTGATATCAACAAAGAAAACTCAAGAACTGACATTGAGTTAACTGCTGCTTGTGACTCATCCTCGTAAACAACTGCAGGGTCTAACTGGACGTCTACTCCAAGTCCTCTCTGTTTACCATCTCATCCAAGAATTTATCGATGATATCATCATCTGGCACTCTAACGCTGTCCACGATGATCAACTGTCTATCTAACTCCCTATCTCCATCCTGTATTTCCCTCTGATTGTCTCTAACCTCTATGGTCACCTTCTTGAAATTGATGGTCAACATTTAGAATTCCTCCAACTTGGACGCCTCTAGGTCTCCACATAGGTTACCATGAACTAGCTCTTCGAACTCAGCTTGAACTGCCTCCAACTCGATGTATGTACCATCCTCAAGCCGATAATGACATGGGATTTGGGTGATGTATTCACTGATAAATCGAAGAGCTACAACAACCTTCTCCTGAATCACGCCCATCTTAGCAGAAACTCTGTCATACGTTTCCACTCTGCAAAGATACAACTCTCTCCAAGTGAAAACCTTCCTTTTATCTTTTGCCGCTTCAATGGCGTCATAGGCAACTGCAAGCTGTGATATAAGAATCAGATCCTTCGGCTTACGCTCAGTTATGAAGATGACGAGCTCCTGAATCCTTTGTCGAAGACCATGTGCATCAACCCTCAACTGATACAGCTCTGTAAGGAGGTGTCGACCAGCAATGATGAAATCCTCAATCTAGGTATCTAAAAGCCTTCCTCGATTAATCAAGTAGCGAATCCTCTGCTGATTTGCAGCGGTCTCTCGAAGCTGTGGGAGTAAAGGTGCTTCTCCCTCGTTTCCATTAAGCAAACTCGAGATGTACATGCGGAGTTGCCTGACTTCAGCCGTGAGTGTTGCCTTCTCTTCACCATCCTTCATGACACATTCCTCCAGATTACTCGCGACAACCCTGAACAAGCTCACGTCGGTGTGTCGAGTACTCTTACCTAGATTTTCTTTGACGAAGGTAAAGTCACCAACATCAACTTCATCTTTGCCTTCTGGAGGTGTAGCAACCTCTATGATGATTTCGGCTTTAGGATTCTTCTCAATGTTGACCTGCTTTCTAGCCCTCTTTTTCAACCTGTTCTGATAAGGTTCACTGAACTCAAACAAGTCAAGCTCATATGAAGGCATACGCCTTTCTCTTTCCAATCACCTCTCGAGACAAGATGAATAAGCAACGCTATCCTCTCAAGGCGGAGTTGCTTCTGCTGTGTCAGCCACTGGCGGATCCACTAGTATGAAAGTCTCGTGTACTGGAGATTCAGGCTCTGAATCAATGTCTATGGGAGACGACTACAGTGAGAAAGGTGGACCTGGAGATGACGAACCAGCCTTAGCCTGTATCACCGGTTCTGCTGGAAGTATTGGCTTTTCCGGAAGTGCTAGCTTTGCAACTAGAAGTACTGGCTCTCTCTCTACCTGTTTCCTCTTGGTGATGCTCTTCCCTTTTGAATTCACTCCAATCTTAACCCCTTCAAGCGGCTTCAAGATAACCTTAACTCGAGGCTTCGCCCTAGAAGTAGAAGGAAAAGAAGAAATCACTGCTAGCAGCTCTACAACTAGAATCACCCTTTGCTTCCGCTTGCTCTCAAGGAAGTACATGCTCGTTTTAATAACTGACCTGGACAAGTCCTTTACTGACGTATTGACTGGGACATACCAATCAGGTTGGCGAAGTGGCTGGCGAGTGACTTGGTCTTTAATGAATGAATTAAGAAGTATCTCACCATCATCATTAGACAAACCCTCCACATCCTCTGACAAGAAATCAACAAATCTGTGGAAGAGTAAGCCTACAATAATGACGCCAACACACCTCAAAGTCATCCTCACAGTTGACCCAAAAGTCCTCAAGCGCTGCTGAATGTGAAATGTTTCACTCCAACCTTGCTGAATAATGACCCAATGAATCATAGGTACGCCTCTAAGGAAAACACTCAAGCCGGAGTTTCTCTAACTCGTTCACCATTAGCTTGCAATCGGCAGCTGTTTTGCACTTGTAAATACCCAATCCAAAAGGAAAGGTGAAAGTTGGCTTGTGTCAATTGCGAAGGAATGTGTAAACCTCGTGTGCCTGTCTCATAAACTCCATGAAAAGAACCTTGTTCGATGGGTACCTCGGTAGCATCAGAGGCTCTCATATGTATCCATACACCCGGATATATGTGAAAGTAGGGAATTGGATGAACCAATCTACCCAACTCTCCATTGCTGATTTGGCCTCTGAGGAAATTCTAACATGCATCTCGTTGTCTAAATCTTTGACTGTCCTCATAAGAAAGTGATCATTCACTACTCTAAAGTCCTGTTCAGCTTTCGAAAACTTCAACTGAGAGTAGTATTCGTGCACTCGCTGAATGCCCAAAACTCCATTGGTCTTCAATAATCTAAAGTTGTCTTGAAATGCAACCAAGTAAACTAGAAAAGTCACCATGTGGAATTCGTGCATCTTAAGGAACTCTGTAATCTACTGGTGAAGACACTCATTGATAAACATTGCCTTGTCAAAGGTTTCTTTCTTATCAATAACTCGAGAGATGAGGTAGAACACCCATGGTCGAAAAATGCTTGCATCTTCTTGACCTGCTAACTGGTTGCGTAAAGTTATTAAAATAGCAATCTCATCCTTGAACTCACCACGCCCAATTTTCTTTGGCATGTTGGTTTTCTAAGCTTTTAACCATCACTGAGCTACTTTCTTCTGCGATCTGTCTTTGTCCCCGTCCCATATTCTGTCACAATCTGGAATGGACACTGCAAAATGATCTAAGCATGAAGGAATAGAAAAGCATGTAAATGTAATAAAATCTGTTCACTAAAAGGATCCTAATACCTAAGAGCAAAACTAAGTTCGAATTTCTGTGTAAGACAATTATAAGTCAAAAATGAAATTTCCAGAATTTTTCTCTAACTGCGATTTCCAGATCTTATTAAATGTGAATGTGCTGATTGCAAAACATTATCTGATTTTTATGTTTGCATATCAATGAAGGAACTCCTATTTGTATGTGGAGAGGCCCGCCTCCAAGGGATGCGTCCCTTGAGAGGACGTGTCTCCACGTGTGGAGACACGTCCGCTCAAGCGACGTGTCCCTTTGGGTGCGCGGGCTTTCTCTACAGCCGATTACCATTTGTTATGTATACATTAACACGTACACACCCTTTTACATGATGCGGATGTCTTAAGAGGATTCCGATTTCAAATAAATGAAAAATATAAAATCACGGGAATGATCGAATTTATATGAATGCTCATAATTTCGATTTAAATGTTTCCTTTAGAAATATCATAACATGAATGATAATTTCGATCACTTATGAATGACAATGATACTTGCATCACTGTCATTCATATTTGACCGAAGCTATCATCCATTAACACTCCCTCTTAGCTAGGGAAGATATTTCAAATCAAATAAGTCAACCTATCACCTTCACACGTGATATGATATGTTTTCTCAAAGTTGTCAAGTCACATGACATTCTTCATAACACATCTTCATTATTTCAACACTCCCTCTTTAACTAGGAAGAATAACTTCCAAAAGTGATATCACCTAACTCGTGATATCAAAAGATACGATATGCTTCTGAAAGTGTCAAGTCACATGACATTCTCCATACACATCTTCATTATGGTATGTGCACTAACATCAAGTCACATGATGTCTACCATAATTCATGGTATATCCACGGATATAATCATCCACCATGATTATCTCTTACGGATCACAATGACCTTTAGATATCAAGTCTCATGATATCCATCAAGGTGTCCAAGAGATACTATCATGATATGTCCACAGATATCAAGTCATATGATATCTATCATGATAGTTCATCATTGTAGAGCCGTCACTTTACAATGTCAAATACAAGTGTTCATTATCAGAAAGATCGTCACCTTTCGATAATGCACACAGGGGGAGTAGGCCCATAAAGTCATGGAGTCACACACATGACAAAAGAGTTTACACATTAAACATCTTTATATATTAGTACAATTTATAAACAATTTGTATTTCAAACATAAATAACAAA
Organism: Sequoiadendron giganteum; assembly: GCA_007115665.2. Lineage (NCBI taxonomy): Eukaryota > Viridiplantae > Streptophyta > Pinopsida > Cupressales > Cupressaceae > Sequoiadendron > Sequoiadendron giganteum. The sequence goes on along the minus strand of CM021104.1, from coordinate 110,421,521 downwards.
TTACATTTCAACCATACCAAGTTTCTTCTTGAAGTGCTCTACCTTGATCCGGGAGAGAGGCTTGGTGAGAATGTCTGCAGTTTGATCATTTGTACTAATATACTCCAACTGAATCACTTTCCTTTCCACCATATCTCTCACATAATGATAGGGGATCTCAATGTGTTTAGATCTGTCATGAAAGACAGGATTCACAGAGAGCTTTATACAACTCTGATTATCACAATGAATAATCGTAGGATTCAAGGGCTCACCAAAGAGTCTCACAAGCAATTTACAAAGCCACACTGCTTCTCTTGCTCCCATTGAGGCTGCAATATATTCAGCTTCTGTTGAGCTCTATGCAACTGACGATTGTTTTCTGCAAATCCAGGAGATCATAGCTGATCCCAAACTGAAGCAACATCTTGATGTGCTTTGTCGATCAATTACACTTCCAGCCCAATCTGAATTTGAGTACCCATGTAGATCTAGTGGATCATTCTTGTAATGAAGCCCATATCCAATGGTGCCTTGAAGATATCTAAAAATATGTTTTATAGCCATCAAGTGAATTTCCTTGGGTTCACACATGAACTGGCTGAGGGCATTTACAGCATATCAAATATCAGGTCTAGTGTTAACTAGATACATCAAGGATCCAATCATCTGTCTGTAAAGGGTCGGATCTGCACATTTGGATTCTGCTGCTGCTTCTTTCAATTTGTGAAGGTTGGTTTCCATGGGTGTAGACATCGGTCTACAATCCAACATTCCAAATCTTTTCAGAATGTCAATAGTATACTTCCCTTGATTTAGTATAATACCTTTTGATTTCTGCCATACTTCCAAACCGAGGAAGTAGTGAAGAATACCCAAGTCTTTCATGTCAAATTCAGAGATTAGATCTTGTTTCCCTTAGCAATGAGGTGATCTTCTCCTGTTATCAGCAGGTCATCAACATACAAAATAATTATAAGCATATCACCTTTGATTACCTTGAAGTAGAGATTGGAGTCAGCATCATTCTTGGAAAATCCTAATCCTAAGAGATAGCTGTCAATTCTTTCGTACCAGACCCTGGGAGCCTGTTTAAGTCCATAGAGAGCTTTCTTGAGCCTGCACACATGTGAGTTAGATTTATGTATCACAAAACCTTCAGGCTGTTCCAGATAGACTTCCTCTTCAATGGTTCCATTCAGGAAAGCAGTTTTCACATCCATTTGATGGATCTTCCATCCTTTAGCTGCTGCAATGGCTAATACTGCTCTTATTGATGTATAAAGGGCAACAGGTGCAAATGTTTCTTCGTAATCAATGCCTTCCTTTTGAGAAAATCCCCTAGCCACGAAACGTGCTTTATGTTTTTCTATACTGCCATTAGCAGCATGCTTGATTTTGAAGAGCCATTTAGAAGAAACAACAGATTTCACTTTTGGTCTAGGCACTATGTCCCATACATCATTCTTTAGTATGGACTGGTACTCCTCTTTCATTGCATCCTTCCAAGCTTGATGTCTGAAGGCTTTTGTAACATTGGCAGGTTCAGAGTTTATGATGTTGTTCATTAGGGCAACATAGCTAGAGAAACGTTTAGGTCTTTTACTCTCCTTGAACATTCCTTTAGGTGTTGCATGATCCTCTGCTTCTTTGATTGTCTTCCTTGCCCAAAGTGGTCTCTTTCTGCCAATGTTATTTGTGTCCTCATTTTGAAGTGGTAGGAGATTCAAGTGGCATTTCCTCAGGATGCTCCCTCTGAATCTCAGGAGTAGGTTCTTCTTCAGGTACTCTAGGGGGAGTAGGTTTCTATCTCATTAGAACTTCTTGCCCTCTTGAATGGTTTTAATGTTTAGGTCAAGCAACATGTGAACTCCCTCTTAATTCCAGCACTCATGCAGAGTTCCTTAAGATGTAGGTTTCTATTATACGCCTTTAAGGTTTTATTTTCTTTTCTAAGACACAACCTTTACAAGTTCCTCCATGGGATGGTTTTTTTTTTAGACTTAGGTGCATAAAAGGTACCCTAATCTTACACCAATAGTTTTTCTTAATAGTTGAGTTTTAGACCATGCTAGAATTTTCCCATCCATAAGGGTAACTCTAAGTCCATTTGTCCTTTTAGAACACAAGGTCTTCAGATTCATGATCTGAATTTGTCTTTCCTACTTTGGCAAAGGATGCATGTTGTTTAGATCTGTCAGGGCACTTCATTGCATAGTGACCATATTGATCACATCTAAAGCATTGTACTTGAGAGATGTCTTTCCTTTTAAAAGATTCCTTTCCATTGGAATTTCTCTTTCTTTTAAAATATCCTTTCTTGTAGGAGTTTTTTCTTGTTCTTTTTATTAGACGTTGTGTTGAGTACATGAATGCCTTCATCTATGTTCTTCTGTTTATTTTCCTTAGTGGAGAGTCTTGTTTCTTCTTGAAGGCAAGTTCTTAGCCTATCAAATTTAGGGAGTTTAGATCTCGCACTTACTCCTTGAACAAATGACTCCCATGAGTTTGGTAGGCCTCCTAGTGCAATTAGGGTTAACTCTTTGTTGTCAATCTGATATCCAATTGTGGATAATTGATCCATAAGTTCAATAATCCTCATGAAGTATGCATTAATGGAGTCCCCTTTGTTCATTTGGGCATTGTTGATTAGGCACTATGTGATCCCTCACTGCATCTACAAGGATTTTCATGGCTCTTTCATTCTTTTCAATCCATTGACTTTTCTCAAGTTCAGCCTCAGGTTCCCTTTTATTTTCTCTCACAAGTGAGTCGAGTTTATTCTCTTTTAGGATCATCATGATTCTAAATTTCCATGATGTAAAGTTATCTACTCCTGCAAGACGATCTTCAAATCTGATCATAGTTGACATTATGAAGAATGTGAATTCGATTTTAGAAAATACGAATTCCTTGAGCAATCTGGTTTTAGATTTGATTTGGATTCACACAATGTGGCTCTGATACCATGTAAATGTAATCAAATCTGTTCACTAAAAGGATCCTAATACCTAAGAGCAAAACTAAGTTCGAATTTCTGTGTAAGACAATTATAAGTCAAAAATGAAATTTCTAGAATTTTTCTCTAACTGCAATTTCCAGATCTTCTTATTAAATATGAATGTGCTGATTGCAAAACATTATCTAATTTCTATGTTTGCATATCAATGAAGGAACTCCTATTTGTATGTGGAGAGGCCCGCCTCCAAGGGATGCGTCGCTTGAGAGGACGTGTCTCCACACGGTGTCCCTTTGGGCGCGCGGGCTTTCTCTACAGCCGATTACCATTTGTTATGTATACATTAACACGTACACACCCTTCTACATGATGGCGGATGTCTTAAGAGGATTCCGACTTCAAATAAATGCAAAATATAAAATCACGGGAATGATCGAATTTATATGAATGCTCATAATTTCGATTTAAATGTTTCCTTTAGAAATATCATAACATGAATGATAATTTCGATCACTTATGAATGACAATGATACTTGCATCACTGTCATTCATATCTGACCGAAGCTATCATCCATTAACAAAGCATATTTCTACATCCCTCAGTTTAAGGCTACAAATGACCCTTCTATCAGTCGACCTAATTTGTCTGGCAGACAAGTCATAATGCTTGACACAAGCAAGTACGAACTCGAGGTCAAAGACTGAGATGGGAATGGATGCGGCTGCAAGTATGCCTGAACGCTCAAGGTTTCTGAGTGTAGTATTGCTAGTACCCTTCAATGTATTCAGATTGATGACGAGATAAACATGACTCAAGTCAGTATCAGTAGTTTTCATAAAATTATGAAGAAAGACCTATTTGGCCTTATAATCTATGGGATTATACTGCATTATGAAAAACTAGATTATTGACTGTAAAGTCAGGTATGTTCAGACAACTTTGGAAAAGGCTAAAAAGCTCGGGGATAGGCTAAAAATAGCAAGTGGGAGTGAATTTTTTCAAAAAAATTATGTGATTATGGGTTTTGTGCAAAACCAAATTCTAATACAACCCAAATCGTCAGAATTGCGAAAAAATGTGATTTATGCTTGCATGCAAAAGGTTTTCGGTTGAGATTTGAATTGGCAGTTAGGGACACTAGGGGCAATTTTTCCTGCGAAAATTTGGAACATGGGTTTTATGTAGAATCGAATTCTAAGACAACCCAAATTGACAGATTTGCGAAAAAACGTGTTTTAGGCCCACATGCAAAGAAAATTCTAGAAAAAAACATAGTGCTCTAGAATAGAAGCAACGGAGCAATTTTCACAAAATAATCTAAGTCATGGGTATTGTCGTTGATGCTGAAATACTCGAACCTAGATGATGCTTTTTTAAAGATTTTGCCGTTTTCTTTGACATGCGGAGAAAATCTAAGACGAGAATAGAGGAAATAAGACAGAAGAATAGAAGTTTACGTTTTGTTTGTTCTAATCTTCTTCTATAGAAATTCGTCTATGCTTGAAGTAGTTCTGATGAAACCTGCATGCAAATGGAAAAAAAAGTCTAAAATATTCTTCACTTGAACATTCTAAATCTGTAGCTACAAAGAACACTAGAATCTGACACTTGTAGCATCTTCAGATCATTTTCATGCTCAAGAAAAGACGATTTTCATCAGCTCACAATGAGAAATAATGGACGCCATAGGTAAAATATATAAGAAATTAACTTCAAAGGCGTATCAAATGAATGCTATGTCTTGGAAATGGCGCTTAGACTTCAACTGGACCTTCAAAACTCACACATGGCCTATAATTGGCTTCAAAATCAGTTAATTGAATTAAGAATAAACCCTAATCAGGGCGCCACCTTGAAAAGCTCAGTTAAATGTTGCATGCAAACTAATTTCAGCTAGTTACAAACTAAAAATAGGCTCTAGAAGAAGTCGACTTGGAAAGAGCTGAATTGAGGATTTATTTTTAGTTAACTGCTTCACCTCTCGTGCGCACTTCTATTCTTGAGCTCAAAAGTCAACCTTTGACTTTAGGTGTCCTTTCCAGACTTAGATATTTTTCTGAAAATTTGAATTTTAAAACCTCGCCAGAGCTCACGTTTGACCATTGATTATGATTGACTGCCATGTTGGATTAACTGGTTGACAGTTTCGTTGAAGAGCAAGATCAAATATGACAAAGACTCCTTGAGGTGACAACCCATAATTCATCTATCTGAGGCCTCAAAATGATGGGCACCCCTGGCCTCCAGGGGCGCTTTTTGACCTCAGACTTAGAAAAATTTCAGGCATTTTCCATCGTTTTCACTGTGAATCTTGACGTTACTTCACTTTATGTTTTCCGGTGTCCGACAAAACTTCAGAGTAAGTTGTTTGGCTCACTGCGGAGTAGACTAAAATTTGAACAAGAGCTCTTGGAGAGCACTTCTCATAAAAAAATCATTTGACATCTTAAAAACATGGGCCCCCCTGACCTCCAGGGGTGCTTTTTCCTCCCAGACTTAGCCATTTTCAGAACTGGCTAAAATCCACTAATCTTTTGGTTGCAAGCTATTGAGACATCCTCTGACCCGGCTGAGACAGGAAACGAAAAGTTGAAGCTGACACGGACATCACGAGCACTTGAAATCATCAAACAGACTGAATTCAAGGCACCAAAACCTTGGGCACCCCTGGCCTCCAAGGGCGCTTTTGACATTTCTGGATAATTTTGATCATGTCTGGAACCTCAAGTTTGACCTTTGACCACGACAACATGACAACTCTGATTCACTTGCTGACAAATGCGTTGCGAAGCTGAATCAAGACGGAAACAAACCTCCTAGGTGTCACTTGATCAGAAAACCTCATCTGGAGCCCCAAAAAGATGGGCGCCCCAGGCTGAGAGGCGTGCTTTTTCACTCTAGACTTGTCATTTTCAATTTCCCTTGTTTTGCGTTCAATCTCCAGTTTCAGGTGATATATTGATCCGTTGGACTAGCTGGTTGGCTTATCGCGAAGCTAACAGGATTCCGGAGAAGACATCTTGGAAGAGAGAAGTCACAAAAAGTTGATCTAGGCCTCCAGAATGAAGGGCACTAGCTCAGAGTTGCGCTTTTTATTCTAGAGTTAGCCATTTTTACAGCATCTTCACCTCGTCGAAAAACCCCTCTGAGACGAAGTAACTTTTCAGACAAAATTCGCCATAGAGACATCATCGAAGCGTTTTGAGCTTAGCTTTCGACACCTAGCACCTGACCATCTGCCATTGATGAACTCAGAGAACCTAACTTCTCACTTGAAAAAATGGAAACTACCCACCAAACTTAAACTGAGTTTTAACTGAATCCGACTTCACCATTGTGATCATGAAGCAATATAAGCCAATGAAAACAAATTTCAGCCAATTCTGAGAAGTTTCAATTTTTAGGGTTTTTGACCTAAAAAAAGGGGTCCAAAAACCCTAATTTTCATTTTTTTAAAATTTTGCCAGTATCTCCATGGCATCACACTGACTCAAAGCCCATACTTGAATTGCCCAAAAACTATGTTTTGACATCATTTTGACAAGGTTTAGACCATTTTAAGCAAAATGCCTTAACGAAGCAAAAAATTTGGTTTGCGTACAACAAATAACAATAATAATAATATTATAATATTCACATAATATAGGTTGTGTGCATATATAGATGTGTATATGTCTTTATATATTCCTCTATGTGCACGTATATGTAAGTATACCATATCGATGCATCCGTATGGGCATATCCATCTGCCATCATACACCTATATCGATATGTATATACATATGGATACGTGAATATACTATATATATGTATATATGTCCACTCCCTATTTACTTACACCCAATTACGTTACCATCATTATGATCGTAATATCACAAGACAGATACAGAGATAAACATCACTCACAAAGCATGCAAAAGTAAGCAAGACTCCTAATGCAATCTTACAAGCTATGGATGACTTACCTAAAACCCACACAAACTGACTCAGTTCACTCAATCTAAGGTGACGTGTGTGTATGCTTAGATAGTTTACTTTACCGGTTACCCGACCAAGCTCCTCTCCTGAGTGATACTTCCCCTCCCATTGGAGATCGAACGTTTACCTGCAACCACTAACACATTCCTTCAACAGTTATTTGTTCACAACAATAAGCAGCATATATATATACATCTTCAAAGTTAGAATAACTATAATTCAATAACCATCTATGCAGTATTTCACCATGAATAACATCAATTGATTTAACATCAAACGAAACAACATCAAATGAGATAACATTCATATTGATAACAAGGTATAAGCATCTCCAGATTTCACATTACATTCATATTTACCCTATATAGTAATAGTAAATAGTAACCTCACAATTTGGGATGTAACAAGAAGATTCAAGGAAACCTGTAGGAACAACGATCACATGAGATGTTGATAAGGCATTGGTATTTGAAAACCTATCACATTAATGGTGCACATAAACGATGTTGTATTTTCCACCCCAGAACAACTTTTGCATTGTATGTAAACGACATCTTGAGTTTCCTTTCCCCTATGGAAACATAGTTGGTGTCAAAAAGTTAAAAAAAGGTAGTTATAAGAAAGAATGTGTTCCTCATTTTGGCCCCTTGAGCTAGTTGGTTTGGGCCTGATTCGGCATATATATGGGTCTGGGTTTGTGGTCTACACTAGGAGCCATATAGGATGTCGTTGCAACCCTATGGGTTCGTCTGGGATGAACCCAAGCAAACCTAAGACGAATTTAATTCTTTGTCACACCCAATTGGTTCTATCACAAGTACAACAAATTTGGGCTTTTTAAAAAATTCTTCTATTTCGGCATTTGACTTTGCCCACATGCCCGAAAACACCCCCCCAACCCTAAAATATGGATTCCAAATTTTTTTGAAGACAATAACAAAGTCATTTCCCTTATTGTAAATGTAAAACAAAAATATCATTCATTCTTGTCGAACTTTCATTCTTGCTTGCCATTGCACAAATAGTTGAAGATTGATCGATGAAGGTTCCAAAATGGTTGGTTTGCTTTTCCTACACATTTGTGAGAGCCCATTTGTTTTCAAGGAGATTGTAGAGAATTTTTACAATAAAGGTAGGATTTTTTTCAAGTTTTTTATTTTTTATTTTTATTTTTTTAACAAATGAACTCTCTTGGTTTGTCTTGCATTTACTGTTGTGTTTTCATTCTTTTATGAATCTATAATACATGCTTAATTTATTTAAATGAGTGAAGTTGTAAGCATTTTTTTTGTTTTTATTTGTTTCAATTCTTTGAATGTATTGTTTATTGAACTTGTTGCCATAGGGATTACAATAGCAACTAGTTCTAGCTCCATGGGCCAACCACACTTCAAAATAGACCCAAATTCTCCCCTTTGAAATATGTTGATATGGTACAACAACATCCATGTGGTGGGGGTTATTTTGGATTTGCAATGTGTGTTGTGTCAAGTATTCAAGCTTATATAGTCAAGGGAAAAGTCATTTATGCCACATCTTTGGACAAGGCATCAAAGCTTTCCCAAGAAAAAATGGTGTAACCATTTCCAAAGCACGAATCATAGCACATATTAATGGAAAAAAATCAAGCAGCAAGCCACAAATCAAATTATCCATTGTTAAAGAAAGGATATTGAGGAATGAAGCCCCCTCCACCACCTTCTAATCTTCAACCAGTAGAGAGCCACCTATGTTTGGCCAGACCTGAAGAACAACCTGCAACCTTTACACATAAGAGATCAAAAGGAACATTGGAAATGCATTTTAGAATAAATATCAAGAGATTATCAATCAACACATAGCAAAATATCTCTATGCAAATGGATTGGCTTTCAATGTTGTTTACTCACCATATTGGTAGAAAATAGTGAAATCAATCAATGAGGCTCCAAAAGAGTACAAGGTTTTGAGTTTTTTGAAAAAATGTATAGCACCTTATTTGAAAAAAGGTGAAGTTTGTAGAAGAGTCATTGAATCCCATAAGGGATTCATGGGCCAAAACAAAAATCTCCATCTTTTCTAATGGATAGAAGGATGCAAGAAATCAGCCATCGATGAATGTTATTGTAGTGTCCCCTAAAAGGGCAATATTTTTGAGAGAAATGGATTGTAAAGGGGAGGTGAAAGATGGTGTTTTTATTGCTAACATTCTCATGAAACCCATTGAGCAAATAGGGCCTTGAAACATTGTCAAGTCATAACAGACAATGCGAAAAATTGTAAAGCAATTGGTTTATTGGTTGGTGAGCATTAGTCACACATCTTTTGGACATCCACTCCTTCAACCTTATGCTACAAAAAATTTAGCACCAAAATTGATTGGATCAAATGAATATATATCGAGGCCCAAGAGATCCAGATGTTCATCACCAACCACCATATGTCACAAGGCATATTCAAAACATTCTCAAAATTGTTGAAAGCAAGTGAAGCAATAATATTTAGTTTAATAAATGTTTCATTTTAGTAAAAAAAATAAAAATTAATTTTAATTTTAGTAAAATTTAATTTTTTAATTTTGATTTCCAAATAGGTTGTTGAGACACATTTTCCCTCCAACACAATTGTCTTGAAACAACTTGTAAAGGTTTAGGAGGTACTTCCTAACATAGTCATCAACCTATATTGGTCCATATGGAGGCAATCTATCACTACAAGGGAAACAAACATTAAGTGGATGATCCTAGATGGTGTTTGGTGGGATCATGTTGTGTAATGTCCTCACTTTTCGAGTAATCACCAATAGAGATTAATTTAATTAATTAAATATTAAATTATCCTGAGATGATATTTTGGACATTTATATTTAATTAATTATATTACTAAAGTGACTTTATTAAATGGATGGAGAAAATATTAAATAAAGTTACTTTAGTGGAGCAAAATATTTAATAATAAAAAATTAAAAGGTGGTGAAAAGGAATTCTTTAATAATCTTTTGGAAAAAATTGTTATCGGGAGTATTTTGGAGAGCATTGGCTTTTAGAGAGCTTGAGGATGAAAACCCTCGAGTTTTGGTGGGTTGGATGAAAACCCAACGCCATATGCAGGTGGATTCAACTCAAAATTCACATGGAGTTTCATTGTTCAGTTTTGAGTTATTTGAAATTTGTGAAGTCTTTTATCAAAGACAAATTTTGGAGGTTGGTTCGATTTTAGAATTTGAAGGTTTCCAGAATTAATATTGGAGTATTTGCAAAATTAAAGATTGGACTATATGCGAATTGGGAAGATAGAATATTAGCAATTTTGTCCATATTCGAGCCAAATCAGTACAAAATATACAAGCAGTAAGGGAGTTGATTTATTATTCTTAGACATTATTAAGTGGTGGTTTGTCCCACCTCTTCTATACTAGGTGCTAAGTTATAGCCACCATACACTTGTAAAGGAGGCGTATCTTCAAAAGGTTAGCCACCACACAAATGAAATCGGGTTGTATAGAGATATCCTATGAGGATTGAATAAGTATTTGGGAGGATTATTAAATTCAACCTGCTATTGAATGGGACAGAGTCACCACCTTAGGAACTATGCAATATTCCTTGTTAACTTTGGTAGCCACCACCCTTAAAAGGAATCACAACCAAGTAAGATTCATGCTCTATTAAGGAAGTATTGACTAGATGCAAAAGTTGACGTGGTGGAAGGAGTAAATTGCCAATGGTGTAATAGAAGGGCGTTGCCTTATATTTTCGTAGTTGCCTATTTTATTAACACTGTATCATGCCCCCAAAATTGTAACACTAAGATAACAAAATACATATTTAAAAATATTAACCACTTAGATATCATTATAATTATAATTATCAAAGATAATATTATAATTATAATTATTATATTATGAATATTAAAATATAGATACTAACAATTTAAATATTATAATCACTATGATATAATAAATACTAAAAATATATAAATTAAGATAAAACAATAAAATCAATTCATACATATAATACCGGAATGAGAAACATATAATATATAATAATATTATAATTTTTGAGCATAAAATTGTAAATATAAATATCATTTACTATCATCGCCCTGAAGGATAAAGTCACGACTTGGTATCCATCTGAGTCTGTGATTCATATCTCGATTGAATAGTCGAGATTGTGCTGCGACTAAGAAGGTGGAGGTCAAAAGTAAATACTCCATTATTAATCGACTATCTAGCATACTATGAGCCTTCTCTAAATCCTCATCGACGCATATGATAATTCCACACATTCTGTAGAGATATCACATAGGATCGATACAACATACCATCACTCTTATACTGCTAGTCACTAAAAATATTGGGAGAGAAGTTTGACATCTTCCAGAGGTGATGAATATGGGAGATTGAAGGTGGCAAATATATTAAGAAAATAGCAATTAATATTTCAAAATCGCTAACTAAAGGACATTTCGATTCAAAGAAATACATCCACTCCTTTTAGGCAAGTATAAAAGACAATAAGGAGTAAAGAGAAGGGGGGGATCAAAGGAGTTGCGATTACACGTATGTGAAATTGGGGTGGTTGCTCAAGGGAGCTAGTCAACTTTTAAATCATAAGTATACCTAAATCACCATAACTTGGAATAGCATCAGCGATTTGCAAAGTAGAACTCAGGGACAGCAGTCTGAAGTTTGGTATCCACTTATCACAATTTCAGTGCATATAATTAAAGAAATCACACTAGGAACAACCACTATATTGAATGCCATAATTTATATTATATTGATATAGTTTGATTTTAAGGAATTCGGTTGAGCAACAATTATTCCTCTTCATTAGAATAGCATTTCCTGCATTAATCCTCACATCAGAGTTCATCTACATAATCTACATCAAAACATTACTAGTATTGCCACTACCATAATAACCATTTTAGTACACACTTATTTTTCATTAGATAGGATTTCTCTATTGATATAACTTAATACCCTAACCTACAATACAAATAGACCCAAAATTTATAATAATCCAATAAGGGACATCACACATTGCCAAGGATTATGAAGAAGCCACAGCCGTATGGATTATATTAATGTGTTAAGTGTCGCCCAGTTGATGGAAGCCTTCTACCACATCATCATTGAGGAATCGGGGACTAAATTCTACTACATCATAATCCTTTAACTGCTGCTCATGGTCATAGAATTGTTGAAATGGGAGAAAGAAAAGAAGTGAATAACATTAGCCCTGCTTCTACTTACAATGGTTTGTAGATATAGTTTTCAGCGGGTCGATTAAATGTGTTCAATTATGCTTGGATTAGCGCAGCCATGCTAGGAGGGACGCTTACTTCTCTTAGCTGCCATACTCACCTTTAGGTGAGCTCAATACAGAGATAAAAGTCAACAAATCGTAGACATGTTTCCACAAACTAGGTGAGGAATCTTACATGTTGAATATCTTTTCAGTTTCACCAAGCCCATATTGACTATGATCTGTCATACTAATACATATAAGCCTTGTTTGGAAGAGATTTATAATAACATCACCTCAATGATTGAGAAGATAAAGACCATCATAAATGAGAAAGAGAAAGATCTTGAACAAAATTTCTTGAAACAACTACACAAAATTATAGAAGAAAGAAGGAACAAAATAACTGCCCCACTACATCTTCTTGCCTTTGCATTGAGTCCCAAATATTATAATGCTAAGCTCCTTTGTATGTTGACAAGAATTGCCCCATACAAAGATGTTGAATTCGCCTAGGGGTACAAAGTAGTGATTCGTAAACTATTCATTGATCATGACATGTGAGATGTAGTTAAGATCGAGTCCATGGATTTTGTACTCTCTAATAACATTAGTATTGATGTTCATGAAAAATTTGTATAGTCAATGCTCAGTTGGTGGTACTTCCATGGCCAATCATTCACACACCTACAACCTCTTGCAATCAAATTTTTATAGCAAGTTTTATAAAAAATATTTTATCTTACAAGTTCCATTTATATTTGTTAGGATAGGTGACATTATAATTGCTACCCTAAGATGATAATTGTGTATCTCCATGTTCTTTGGAAAGTGTTCTAGAGGCAAGAGGGGAAAAATATTTGAAATGTGGGGAAAGGGATCCCCAAAGTTTTATGATGTGTGGCATTTATAAAACATAGCAATCTCAATAAGTGTCTTCCCCCAAGGATTTCATTAGGAAAGAGATCACAAGGTGTAAAGATTGACTTTTAACCTCAATGGTGAGCCAATCAGAGTTGGATCTTAGTCCTTAGGACTACAGGAAAGATCTAAAACTAAACTGAAATGATTTGAAATGCTTGAACTAAATGAACAAGACCTAATACCTAAAATGCAAATTTCGAAATGTACAAAAACGGAAATGACAATTTGCAAGCAGATCTGAGAAGGGTCTAATGGCATGTACATGCCACCAAAAGTTGTTTTTGAGACTTGCTAAGGGATCGATTCGGCCCTGGGCAAATGGGTCCTTGTTAGGGCTTCCAAGATAATTTTTGATAGTCCTCTAATGTTGGATCCTGGCTTCTATTTGACATGGGTCCCAAGGAGCTTTATTTCATAAATACATCCAATATATAATAATAACTATACTTCGTGATCGGAATTCATTGGTCCATGAATTTATCTTTAGTATAATCCAAATGGAATAGGAATGTCGGTGTATTGTACACTACATCGTGGGTCTAATCCTTTTCCTTTGTATTTATACTTTTAGACAACTCATAAATCGAGTCCATCCGTCACTCACACATTCATTATCCTTACCACAAAGTACTTTCCCTTGATTATTTGTCCATCTCGAGCATAAACTTGCTCCTAGACACTTGTCAATTTTGATACTGCTCTACTTAAGCTTTGTTATCGATAAGGTTTTCACTGATCACTTCGATCCATTACTCCTTTTTGACATTCTATCAAGTCTATGGTTAGATTCAAGCCTTTTTCAGCTTTAACAAAGTTTCCTTTCTTTCCATATAATGGTCTAAACTTCTATTTTGGAAGTTTACAAATCATTTAAGATTTAGTCTACCATTTTACCTATTTTGACTATAATAATATATTGCACATTTATTCAAACAAATGTTTCAAGGTATGTTTATGGTTTACACAACCTTATCATTTATTTGCTAAACTGAAATACCTTTTCAGGATTACTAAGCAACTACTTGTCCACAATATATTATTTAGGACCAAAATCCTATAAGTCAAGTTTTTCCAAAAACATTGATTTCATTGATGAGTTTGTCAACTGGATCATTGTGCTAGTTCTCCTAACATAGACATATTGATCTGTCTCATGTTCTACTATTTTCCTTCTAGGATTGCAAGAGAGTTTACATATCCTACCTATGATGACTTATAGTCCTCATTTCTTGGTGTACCAGACATTACCTTGCCACATTCTGTGCAGCCTCTTACTCTATCTTTTCCTAGGTAATAGTGATTTCTCATCCGACAATTCCCTTTGTCATTCAGATGTCCTAACTCTGAGATTATTTTCCTCGTCCCATTCTTGAATCTTCCAAATTTTGGACACATAGTTTCTTTTATATCCAACAATAGTCTATCCTTTGACTAAGTGGTAACCTATTTTGATCTCACGCTACCTTTATTTCCCATGTAAAGGCTAAGTTTTTGCGGAGATAATTTTTATTTATCTTCTTCCCTTGTGGTCATATGTTATATGACTTAATTATCCTCGTGACTTGCAAAGAAGTCATTAGTTCTTCCATATTGAGAACATAACCAAGTTTTTTTGTTGGGTGGGGTACTTAACTTGAGTCAATCCACTCTCTTCCTTCCCCCCTTAGTGTTTTCACAACTTTCATTCTACTCACGTTAAACTCCTAGCAACTACTTGCTTCTTTGGAAAAGGTTTGTCATTCTTAGTTGTTTGACTTTTTCATTGCTTTTCATCTCACAGATTCAGCATAGTGAATCATCCAGTAGGAGATCTAATGAATAATCAGCAACTTTAGGAGTTTTTAAGAAATACACTAATATTCTCCATTTCTTTCCAATATCCTTTCTGGTGAAGAAATTTCCATACTCACAAACCTCTTTGGTTGATGTACTTTTCAACTCAAAGCGTTACTTTCCTTGCGACTTCAAGTGTTCTGACACATAGTGTCATGTTGCATTCCATTTCCTTTTGGAACCACTAAACATATGTTGATTTTCGTAATTCAGGTTGGTGAGTTCTATTTATAACTTCAACCTACTCATGTTCTATCCAAACCCGTTCTTAAAACCATCTTGATTTCGGGCTTCTTTCTCACACTCACCTTTTCATAAGTCCTGATTCCAATGCTTGGAATCTTGTCCTCTCTTAGTCTTTTAGATACCAAAGTTGTTTTGGTTCCAAAATTTCAATGACCTCATTGATTTTGGCTGGAGCAACCTTGCTCATGTCCTTGATTGTTTCCTCTGACCGTTTTGACCTTTTCTCATTTTCTAGGTACTAACTCTTTTCTAACAAGATCTTTATCTTAACACAAGAGTTTAAGTCATGAGTTCTCCAACCTTGAGAATACTTCCTTCGTTCATATCCAACTTTGAACAGTCTAATTTATGTTGACTTTGCGTACATAGATTCGTAGAGTTTACACTTATCCAGGAGTTCCTGACTCTTTTACAATTGTAGATTGCTACAATTCAGAGGTTTTCATATTCCTTCTTTTTCCTTAGAATCATATAAATATGTTTCGTTGGATAAAGGTATCTATTGGTTATTCTTCCTAACCTTCCTACATAACCTGATTGCATAATCTTCCGCAATCCTAGGTATTGTCATAAATTATTCTTCTTTCACTTTCCTAAGTTCTTTTCTCTTGCCGTTGCAGCACAAGAACTTTTCAACCATTATCTTCTGATAAGGTTTACGCATTGTTGTGTAATGAGCTCATAGGTTCCAGAGCTAAACCTGGTAGCTCTGATACCACATGTAACGACCCCATCCTTGGGTAATTAAAAAATTTCCACATTTCACTTCAAACATATAA
The DNA here is from genome assembly GCA_007115665.2 of Sequoiadendron giganteum. NCBI lineage: Eukaryota > Viridiplantae > Streptophyta > Pinopsida > Cupressales > Cupressaceae > Sequoiadendron > Sequoiadendron giganteum. The sequence goes on along the minus strand of CM021104.1, from coordinate 110,405,588 downwards.
ATGTAACAAGTAACAAAGACATTGCAATAAAATTCTTCCTTTTATTGATAAATACTTGCTAGTTACAATATATATTTCCACATGAATTCCATTTTCATTGTAAATATAAATCAGAGTACAAAAGTAAAATAATTACATACATAGCTCATAAGCTTTTGCACAAATAGTGGTAAGATGGTCTAGGTTCCCTTCCTTTCAAATCTTGGTGTATCTGTCGCCTGCTGTGGAGGAGAAACATGACTCAAGCGCTTTTCTGCCAACCACGGATTGTTAATGCGGTCCCCCGCACATCTATCGTTCGATAGATGGCCCTCCCTTCGAACGAAGAGATTGGTAAAGTAACCGGCTGCAACAACCCAACTGAGCATAGTGTTGTGTCCTATACATCTAGAACTTGCTATTTCACAATCCCGAACTAGCATGATGGATCACAATGAACTGACAGTGTAATCTCAACTATCTCACATCTAAGTGGATGTCATACCTTCCACTACTTTGGCCAAAGTATTCACATTCGGTACTTCAAATGAAGGTCATCTATCATGTACACTACTCAAGGCCGATTTGATTTAAGGCTATCTTACACTACGCATAGGTATCATCCTTTTCTTTTGGATAATCTTTTATCCCAGACTAACCTACAACATTTTTCTAATAGATTTACACAAGATAGGTATACCCTTTTTCAGATTACCTACTTTTTAGACATTCTACTTCCATAGCTACATAAGGGAGGTATATCCTGTTTCAGACAACCTACCTTCAAGCAAACTACTTAATCAGGAATTGGAATGCAGTCAACAAGGGTCTTTATACCATTCCTCCTAATCAGGAAATCTTTATCCTAAGAGTACTTTTAGCTTATCCCAGTTATCCCTATAACTTAAGCTGAAAAAGACCCTTCTAGACCACTATCCTCATTCCATTCCTAGTTTCTAGTATCTACTTCAGTCATATTCTCCATATATAGAGATCATACAAATAAGCAATAACACCTAAATGCAATGTCTACCTTTCAAGACAGATAAATGTTCCTTTACACAATCATGCATTCTTTTCACCTTTCTCAAACAAGCTTTCCCTAAGTTATTTCATAACATCAGCTATCTTATTCCAACAGCGTTTCTTCAAATGCTTTTCTATTTTACTATCCTTTTCCAAGCAAATTCTCAAGCAGATTAATTAATTTACAAAATTAATCTAATACATTACACATGCCTGTTTTCCTTGCTGTAGATGATTCCAATCTGCAGCTATTCCTCCTCCTTTGTCAGTGTCACTCCTCTCAAACAAATGCTTATTCAGCAATGACGGAATATGGCTCTCAACCAATGCTTATTCAGCAATGACAGAGTATGATTATCTTAAGATTGCTCACAAAATGCTTCTACAGAATTGTCAAAACATGGCTCTCAAAAGGGAATTCGCTTTTAGCAAAATAGAAAGGAAATTCGTGTGAATGCAGCAAAGGCAAAATGCAGCTCTCTCCAAGAAAATTCGGAATTGGCAAGTGATGTTTTATGAATGAACTGGGCGGCTATTTATAGAGCCCTCAGCCAAACAATTTCCACTCTTGTAGGCATGTAAAATGACAGGACTGCATCTTTGAATATTTCAAAATGAAATGTGGCGAATTTCCACACTTACTCATAGCCTTTAAGAGGTGATTCGACTTCTAGCAGTTTAGAGAATAATTCAAACTTTCAAAGGAGGCTGACACCTACAGGCGTCTCCCAAAAAAAGGGCGCAAGTTTATGAACATTGGCGGGTTAATCTCAGAAGAAAATGTCAATGCGATAACGCAGCCAACTAGCCTTATTTCACCCACGCATTTCCAGTATGGTGGCACTTAGCAAATCGCAACCAGGTCCAAGGCGTGAGGAATTTGCGCGGGGTTCTTCTTCCTCCATTTTCATTATTTCGACCATTACACAGTCCGCGATTTTCAGCATTCGTGATTTTCAGCATCCGTGATTTTCACTTAGCCAAAGTTTTAAAATGCATTTGCTTTAAATCTTTCAAAAAGACTATAGTATTTACCATTTAAATTCTCATAATACTTCCAATGTATTTTTCCAATAGACTATGGAAATCGAAAATACTTTTATTACTTATGGTAAATGCATTTACCAAGTGACTAAAGAAGTTTACGCCATTTACTTTCCAAGACTTATTTATATTTTAAATATAAATAAAACATTATATTTATATCTCCATAAATTCATTTTATAATATTAACTCTAATTAAAAGAATTAAATCTTTTAATTTTTACACTAAGAGTTTTAAATATTTATCTAGATATATTTTCATATTTTAATATATTAATATTATTATAGTTCTTTTAAATATTAAACATATAAATATTAAAATACCCGAGTATTTAATATATTTATATATCTTAATATAACTATAATAATATTATATATATTTGCATATATAAATATATTTAATAAATATAAATATACATATACATATATAATTGTCGATTATATATATATTTTATGAGCCAGTCAGCGTACTTTCAAAATATAATCTGTATATGTATATATAAATTCCAGGCAAATATTTAATATTCCATACTATCGGACGTATGCTCATAAACATATGTATACCATACATGTGTTTATATGCTTACTTCTGACATTCACATCCAAACATGATACCACCATGATGATCATAATCACAATCAAGCATAAAGATAAACTTCACACACAGAAGCAGTCAAGACCTCTACTCGCAAGACATACAAGCTATGGATGACTTACCTTATACGCATACAAAACTGACTTGGTTAACTCAGTCTAAGGTGTGTGTGTGTGTATGCTCAATTGATTTACTTTACCGGTTACGCGACCAAGCCCCTCTCCCGAGTGATGTCCCCCCTCTGCCTGGAGGAATAGTTCCTGTTCCTGCATCCATTGGCACAAAACCACGGCAGTTACTTGCTCATAACATTAGCAATATATATATAAATCAATTATAAAACAAGATTCATTATCTTGATATTCACCTATATGCAGTATTTACCTAAGCCACCGCATTCAGCGAATTTCAAGCTTGAAATTCGAAATTCGTCGAATCTATAAAAAAAGTTTAAAATTCGTTTAAATTCGTACGGAAAAATCATAAAGTGTTTTTTTAGGGTTTCTGAAGCGTTTTTAGGGTTTTTCATGAGAATATTTTTTATAAAAACCCGCCGTGACTTGCAAAAATCACATACTTTGAAACAAAACTTCTTCAAACACAAGCTGAAGGAGATTAAATGCAGTGAGCGGTCTACAGGAGATTGAAGTTCGACGGGTGAAGGCAATTTATTAGTCGCCAGTCATTTTTGTGCCGAACTTAGAGCTCCACCAGGCGTCACCAGTCATCTTTGCCAAAAAAAGGTAGGCACTGGACCCTTTAATTTTTTCGTTTTTTTCTACTACTCAATTTCGTCATTGTCTGAAAGACTGAAAGTGAAACCTTCCATTTTCTGGTGCCATGGTTTTTTATTTTATTTCCTGAAACTTTCCATTTTTCGTCATTTTCTGAAACCCATGAATTTGTTCATGCACCCGCCCGTATGCTGAAGCCTGATTTTCGTCCCATTTTCGTCATTTCTTGCAACCTGCAACTTTCGGTTTTGTCCATGCTGATGCGCCTATGCCTACCGCAGCGTAATTTTTTTGTAGAGTTTCAAATTTTAATACGGTATTAATTTTTATTATATTAGGTTTTTTAGGTTTTTTTTCATTTAGTTTTTTATTATTTTAATACTTAGTAAAAGATTTAAATGTTTTTATTTTTAATTTGTATTAAATTTATATTAATAAATCAATATTTAATAAATGTAAATTTAATATTTTAATATTTTGTTTTTAAAAATTAAAATTAAAATTTAATATATATTTATTTAATATTTTAAATTTTAAGAATTAATACTTAGTAAAAGATTTAAATTTTTAGTTTTTTATTTGTATTAAATTTATATTAATAAATTTATATTTATTTTTAAAAATTAAAATATATATTTTTATTTTATATTTTAAATTTTAAGAATAAAAATTAAAAACTACTATTTGTTATTTTGTGTTTTAAAAATAGTGTTTTATTTTTGTTTTCAAAATTAAAATATTTAATTTTTATGTTTTTTAAAATACAATTTAGTATTTATTATGTAATTTTTGGAGCATATATTTTGCTTGTTTATTTCATTATTTGTATTTAAAGTTAAAAATAAAAAATATGTTAATTTTTTTAATGTTTATTAAAATAGATTTTTTTTAATTTGTAATTTTGTTTTAGATTTAAAAATAAGAAATCTATATATTATGTTTTAATGCTTTTGAAGTAAAACTTAGTGGATATTTTAACTTTTAAATATTAAATATTATTTTGTCATTGAAACGTACAGATTATGGCTCCTCAGAAATCAACCGCCGAGGCATGGAAATATGTCACTCGCAATGGTAATGAACTCAAATGCAATGGGTGTCAGAAACCTTTTACTAGCGGTTTGACAAGGGCAGTGGACCATTTACTTGGTATTACAAATGGTGCAGGAGGAGGTGTAACAGCATGTCTTAAAGTTACTCTAGAAATGAGAGTTGCTTTAGAAAAAGAGCAGTCCAATTCAATTGTAGGAAAAATGAAGAAGGCACAAAAGAAACAGAGAATTGAAGAAGATGCATCTAGATTCACATCTACTATGTCTTCCTCTTCTACTCAATCCAAACCGGTGAGGGTATCAATAGAGCAAGGAACATTGAACAGCTTTTGGAAACCAGTAGAGAAACAGGAGGTGGATGATGCAGTAGCTGATTTGTTTTACACAAATGCTATTCCATTCAATGTTGCGAGAAACCCACATTTTCGTAATGCAGTTCACAAAATTGCAGAGTTTGGCAAAAGGTACACCCCCCTAGGTTCAGAGGCTATCAGGACAACTCTTTTGCAGAGGTCAAAAGATAGAGTGACTGAGAAATTAGCTATTGTCAAAGCCTCTTGGAGGAAAACAGGTTGCACTATATTGAGTGATGGATGGTCGGATATATGTCGAAGGCCATTGATTAATATTTTGGTGTCTTGTCCCGAGGGTGTTGTGTTCTTGAAAGTGATTGACACCATGAACCACAAGAAAACTTCTAAGTATATTTTTCAAATATAAGAGGAAGCCATTCTTGAAGTAGGGGTGGAAAATGTGGTTCAAGTTGTAACTGATAGTGCAGCAAATTGTGTGGGAGCAGGGAAGCTGATTGCAGAGAAGTACCCACAAATATATTGGAGCCCATGTGCAGCCCATTGTCTCGATTTGTTGCTTCATGACTTGGCTAAATTCCCATGGGTACATGAAGCTATTCACAGAGGGAGAGCAATTGCAAATTTCATACGGAATCATCGTCTGACATTGAGTCTTTATAGGCAGCATGCATCCAGGGAGTTGTTGAGGCCTTGTGAAACAAGATTTGCTTCATTTTATATCACTTTGAAAAGAGTGGTTGAAGAAAAAGCAGCTTTGAGGTCTGTTATTTGTTCCAATGAGTGGGAACACTCAGTGCTTTCTAAAGGTCCTAAGGGGAAGAACATAGAACAAATAATTCTAAATAGCAATTTCTGGGAAAGTGCAGCAAAGGTTTTGCTTATATGTGAACCAATTGTTGATGTGCTTCGTATGGTTGATGGTGACACTCCTTGCCTTGGCATGCTTTATGAAAGCATGGACCGTTGTAAGGAAACTATTCAAAAAGCACTAAACAATGTAGAAGCATAATATATGGAGATATGGGAGACAGTTGATTGTAGATGGAAAATGATGCACACACCTTTACATGCAGCAGCTTGCTTTTTGGAGCCTAAGTTATTTTCTATTGATAGAGAAGGTGACACTGAAATTATGGCAGGGCTTTTAGAAGCAGTTGGAAAGTATGAATCAAATCACACAATTTCAGCACTAATCAAAAGTCAATTTTGGGTATACAAGGGCGGAGAAGGGTTGTTTGGAATGCAAGCAGCCAAATATGACATGGCACATTTACCTGGGCATAAATGGTGGATGACTTATGGATCACAAGCTCCTGAGCTACAAAGGTTTGCTATTCGAGTTTTGAGTCAAGGAGCAAGTTCATCAGCTTGTGAGAGGAACTGGAGTTGTTTTGATCACATCCATTCCAAAAAGAGGAATAAATTGTTGTCTGGAAAGTTGGGAGATCTTGTCTATGTTCGCAGCAATCTAAAATTGCTCATGAACAAATCAGCAAAGGACTCTTCCTCACAACAAATTCTTGAAGACATAGCAATGCCAGTTGTAGATGAGCCTGACTTTGCTGATGATGAATTGAGTAGTGATACAGATGATGATTTAGCATCTCAGCCAAGTGCTCTTGATGACTTGGATCTTTTTTGAAGTTCTAAAGTCTTTATTGTTATTGTACCTTTTTGACAAAAGAACATATTCGCAATCGTGATTTCACATGTTTTTTATGGTTTATATTTTATAAATGTGTCATCTTTTTGTAATGGTTCAAATCTATCTATCAATGTTAAAATATTTAGACAATTGTATGGATATATTACTTATATTTATAAAAAAAATAAAAAAATTACATATGGCGAATTTTATTCGAATTTTTTCTTTGTCGAATTTCATTCGAATTTCAATATTGCCGAACTCGAATTCGAATTCGAACGCAATGACTTAGGTATTTACCATGACTTACATCAAGTGAAATAACATCAAATGACACAATGTCAAATGAGCTAACATACATATTGATAACAAGGTGCAAGCATCTCCAGATTTCACATTACATTCATTTCTACCTTTTATATCACTAGTAAATAGTAACCTCATAATTCGGGATGTAATAGATCAACAATGCATATTAGCCTTCACAAGATGACATGAACACACATAAACTTGGACATCATGTTAGGATCTTGATTGCTGCAACAAATGACTGATAAATCTACTCTTGAATGCTTTTGACGATAATATTTTCTTAGAGGATTGTTCTCATAAAGTGTGTTAGATTTCAAATGATAAAAAGACTATGTATTTATAGCTATTTATCCAATTTCCTGAAAATTAGATTCCAAAAGCCAACAATTGCAAGTTGTATTTGAATCATTAAAACACCACCAAAAACATATTTTAAAATGGATCTTGGCACTTAAAGGGGATTGGCGAATGGGTCCTGGCCTATAAGTCCAAGACACACATATTCCTTAGTGATTTAATTATTGATTGCATTTATTTAATGTCGGTTCTCCTTTCGAAAAACGAGAAAAATAAGGCTTTGGAATGCATAATTTGGAAAATTAGAAGCTTAATTAAGTCCAATAAATTAAGGGAACCATATATAGTGTGAAATTGTAAAGGTAGACAATTTCCTACACTACATTTAGCCCCCACTTTAGTGAGAGTATGAACTTACGCTCAGACTCACACTAAAGTAGAAAAATATGTGTCAAAAGGGGTCCAAGTGCACAAATGTAATGTCCCAATTAAAAGTTAAAAAGGTAATGTTAACTGATTAATTAAATATTTCATAAAGTGACTGAGTAAAATATTAAAAGGAAACTTTATAAAGTTACTTTATATTATTTTGAGCAGAAAATTAAAGTGAGAAATATAAAAGGTGTTTTGGAGGCTCACTTTCATTCATGCTTGTTAATTTCTCATTTTATCTTGTCGAGCTCTCGAAGCTTCTTGGTCTTGGGGATAGGAAAACCCTAGGGCAATTTGGTTTCGGTGGTGAAATGATTCAACCCTAGTTGGAGCGTTGAAGAGATCATACATGTCTTTTATTGGAGTAATAAAGCAATTTTGTGAGTCTCTTTCAAAGACAAAATTGGAGAATATCGATTATAATCAATGTTGAGTTTGTGCAAGGGTTTTTGGAGCTACGCGAATATCACTATCTGGTCTTCATGGCGTTATTCCTTTCTGAGCTTGTTTATTCTTTGTTGAGCGCCACATTTGATGATTGTTGAATCTCTTTAGGGGTCGTCGGACCTTGCAAACTCTATACGTTGGTTGTAGAGACATATCCTTGCAAGAATGTGGCTTTAGTGTGAATGTTGTTTGACGTTTTGAAGGATGCAAGTTAATACAGAGGTCACAACTTTATTGGTAATCTCCATGGACATCTGAGCAAGGAGTTGAAATCCTAGCTAAGGTGTTTGGACCCTTTTCCTGCTTGGCATGAGACTCTTGGACTGGATTCGCTACATCTGGTGAAGATATTTGTACACGTCCTTAATTTGCATACCTCCTATGAGGGTTGTATGGCTTGGAACTAGTGTGGGGCGATTGTGAAGGCATTTACTGAAGTCTGCAACAGTTCTAAGACATTCCCATAGCAGTTCGAGCTCATATTTGGCTTATGGCAGCGTATTTTCCAGGTCCAGGCATATTCTATTCATGTATTCTGGTAGTAACCTGATTTGTAATTTTATAATATGCTAGGAAAGTGAGTTAATAACCTGCTGTAGCAAGTCTAAGGTTGTTGTTCATGTATTTCAGACTTTATTGTACTTAGAAATTGTCATTTAAATTGTTGTTTCAGTCTTATTGTTGTTGTTGTGTATTGTAATGCCTTGCCAATGCTAGCATAGTGAGTCTAGAGTGAAGAGTTCAACATTATAATGCTAATACAGTCAGTTGTCAATAGTTGCAATGCTTAAATGTACAGTTGTTCACTGAAATACAAAATCTGTGAAGTATCCAGTTGCTGCTCATATCTATATGTTCATTTCCATTTAATGTTATTGTTTCCATGCATGATATTTATCACTGTTTGATAAAACAAAACATCTATCAAACCGAACAATCGCAAAAAATCTATACACTTCGGAAGGGTATCTTACAGTGGTATCAAAGCTAGTTTTCCTGCTAGCCTGTGCATTCAATGAGCTCAGTGGTTTTCAGTCACATGGTTATTTATGAATCCTGAAGATCAAGCCTACATAACATACAGGAGGACAAGACAAGAGGGCTTTGATTTGTTTGCTTTAGATTCATCAGAAGAGGAAAACATGCATGAAAAATGTGAAATGGGTGATAGACAAGAAATACCTGAGAATAGCACATTGCAGATCCTGAATGACCTAGCTAGAGGTCAACTACATATAGTTCAACTCCTATTGCAGCAAAGTTCTTAATTACTACTAAGGAGACACCTAACAGTGACCAGCCTTATAATGTGGATATCCAATCACTATTGGGTAAGCACGATAGAGTATTTGGGAGATTCCAAGAGGGAGACTGCCAGATGGGAGATTTGAGCACACCATTGAGTTGGAGGAGGGGGCCAAGCCTGACATAACCACCCCCTACAGACATCCCAAAAAGTTTAAAGATGAGATTGAGAACACAATCAAGGAATTGCTTGACATGGGACATATCAGACCGAGCTCCAATCCCTTTGCTTCTTCTGTTGTTTTGGTGAAGAATAAAGACAAGACAATGAGGATGTGTATTGACTATAGGGCTCTAAATAAGAAAATAATTAAGAATAAGTACCTGATTCCCAGGATTGATGAGTTACTGGATGAGTTACATGGGGCAGTGTATTTCTCAAAGATTGATCTTTGTTCTAGGTACCATCAAATCAGGGTCCATGAATAGGATATTCCCAAGACAACCTTCAGGTGTCACTATGAATATTATGAGTTCTTAGTTATGCCTTTCGAGTTGACTAACACACCTACTACCTTTCAGTCCTTCATGAACCATATTTTCAACAAGCAATAGCACAAGTATCTTCTGGTGTTCTTTGATGATTTGCTCATTTACAATAAAACTTGGGATGATCACCTGAAACAATTGGATGAGGTTTTGGGAATCATGGGAGAGTAGTACTTGTATGCTAAGGCCTTGAAGTATGAGTTTGGCTTTAAGGAGATTTCTATATTTGGGTCATGTGATTAGTGCACAAGGTGTACAAGTCCATCAGGAGAAGATCCAAACTATTCTTGATTGGCCACTGCTTAAGTCCCTTACTAAGTTTCGTGGGTTCTTTGGGCTATGCAGCTATTACAGGCGTTTTGTCAAGGGCTTCTCACAGCTGAAGGCGCCATTGACAAATCTCACTAAGAAAGGGGCTTTCAAATGGTTAGAGGAGGCACAAAGAGATTTTGATAAGCTCAAGGAGGTGATGAGCAATTGTCTTGTATTAGCACTTCTAGATTTTACTCAGCCATTTTTTTTGGAGTGTGATGCATTGGGTGAGGGCATAGGAGCACTGTTGATACAGAATAGGCATCCGATTGTGTTTGACAGCCGTAAGTTGAGGGGGCCTGAGAGACTATATTCCATTTATGATAAGAAGATGCTTGCCATAATGCATGCATTGGCAAAGTTTAGGAAGTACCTAGTAGGTGGGAGGTTTGTGGTGAGGACCAACCACAACAGTCTCAAATATTTCTTGGAGCAGAAGGATTTGAACGAGAGACAACAAAAGTGAGTCAACAAGATACAAGCCTACGATTTTGACACAGAGTATGTAAAGGGCAAGAAGAACATAGTTGCAAATGCCCTTTCCAGAAAACCAGTGGCTTGCTCACTCACAAAGATTTCAAAAGATTGGAAATCTCATCTTCTAGTAGAGTACTCCAAGAACAATTGCACATGTGAGTTGATGGACAGACAGGTGCAAGACGACCATTACAGGGTAATGGATGATATCATTTTCTATAAGGATAGAATCTATCTAGTGCCAAAATCTAAGCTCAAGGAGAAGATTTTGAGGGCTACTCATGACACGCCCTTCAGGACATCAGGGCTACTTTAAGACATACCGGCAGATTCGAGAGAGGTTCTCTTGGAAGGGCTCAAGGATGATGTATTGAGGTATGTTAGGGAGTGTACAACTTGTCAGCAAAACAAGTCAGAGTATTCATATCCAACGGGCCTATTGCAGCCATTACCCATTCCAGTGCAGAAGTGGAAAAGCATTTCAATGGATTTCATCACTGGTTTACCCAAGGTTCATGGTAAAGATTGTATTTATGTGGTTGTAAATTAACAAAATTTTCTCACTTCTTTGCTATATCTTCGGAGTTCAAGGCACCTTAGGTGGCAAAGTTATTTTTCAGAGAGATTCTCAGACTACATGGGTTGTCGAGGTACATAGTCAATGATAAGGATAGCAAGTTCTTGAGTGCCTTTTAGCAGAAGTTGTTCAGATTAGCAAGGATAGAGTTGACTCCGAGCACAAGTTATCACCCTTAGATAGATGGCTAGATAGAGATTGTGAATAAGTGGGTTGAGGGATATCTACGAAATTATGTTTCTAGACAGCAAAGAGCATGGATTAAGTGGTTACACTTGGGGGAGCACTGCTATAACACCACTTACCACATATTGATCGGTATGACTCCCTTCCATTCATTGTATGGTTATGATGCACCATCATTTTTGGATTTGGCTTTTGGAGAGAGAAGGGCTCCTAAAGCTAAGGGCTGGATACAAGAGAGCCCAGACATTCTTAAAGCTCTTAAGGAGAACTTACGGGTGGCTCAGAATCAGCAAAAGGCCTATGCAAATAGGCACAGGGTTGAGCACGGTTTTGAGGTGGGAGACTAGTTTTCCTACGATTGCAGCCCTACAAGTAGTCTTCGTTGAAAAGAAGTGGTGCCAAAAAGCTTAAGCCACGATTTTATGGCCCCTACAGGATTACTAGAAGAGTGGATAAAGTAGCTTATGAGTTGGAATTGCCGGAGAACAACAAGATCCACAATGTTTTTCATGTTTCGTGCCTCAAGAAGGCACTTGGACAGTAGGTTACTTCATCATCAAATTTGCCTCTGTTGGATGAAGAGGGACATTTGGTACGAGTACTTGAGGAGATAGTTGATACTCGAGAGAGGAGATTGAGAAACAGGGTGATTAAGGAGTATTTGATCAGATGGAGAGACTTTCTAGCAGATGACGCAACTTGGGAGAGAGAACAGATATTGCAACATCCCAACTTGCACCCTCAAACAATCTTGAGAAGGGAGGACTGTAATGTCCCCTTCTCTATGATCACCTAGGATGCTAATTTAGCCTTTTTATTCCCGAAGGTTAAAGGTGAAATAAGGGAATTCATTTATTTAATTATTTAATATTACTTGGTAGAAAAAGTGAAAGTTAAAAAGGTAATGTCAAGTGACTAATTAAATATTTCATAAACTAACTTTAAGTAATATATTAAAAGGAAACTTTGTAAAGTCACTTTATATTATTTTGAGCGGGAAATTAAAGTAAGAAATATAAAAGGTGTTTTGGAGGCTCATTTTCGTTCATGCTTGTTAATTTCTCATTTTATCTTGGAGAGCTCTTGAAGCTTCTTGGTCTTGGGGATAGGAAAACCCTAGGGCAATCTAGTTTCGGTGGTGAAACGATTCCACCCTAGCTGGAACGTTGAGGAGATCATACAAGTCTTCTACTGGACCGATAAAGCAATTTTGTGAGTTTCTTTTAGAGACAAACTTAGAGAATATCAATTATAATCAGTGCTGAGTTTGTGCAAGGGCTTTTGGAGCTGGTCGAATATCACTATCTGGTCTTCATGGTGTTATTCCTTCCTGACCTTGTTTATTCTGTGCTGAGCACCACATTGAATGATTGTTAAATCTCTTTAGGGGTTGTGGGACCTTGCAAACTCTATACCCTGGTTGTAGAGACATATCCTTGCAAGAACGTGGCTTTAGTGTGAATGTTGCTGGACATTTTTAAGGATGCCAGTTAATACAGAGCTCGCAGCACATTCTATTCATGTATTTTGGTAGTAACCTGGTCTGTAATTATATAATATGCTAGGAAAGTGAGTTAATAACCTGCTGTAGCAAGTCTGAGGCTGCTGTTCATGTATTTCAGACTTTATTGTACTCAGAAATTGTCATTTAAATTGCTGTTTCAGTTTTACTGTTGTTGCTGTATATTGTGATACCTTGCCAATGCTGGCATAGTGAGTCTAGAGTGAAGTGTTCAACATTATAACACTAATAAAGTCAGTTGTCAATAGTTGCAATGCTTAAATGTACTGCTGTTCACTGGAATGCAAACTCTGTTAAGTGTCCAGTTGCTGTTCATATCTATATGTTCATTTCCATTTAATGCTATTGTTTCCATGCATGATATTTATCACTATTTGATAAAACGGAACATCTATCAAACCAAACAATCACAAAAATTCTATACACTCCGGAAGGGTATCTTACATTCACTTTCTCTAAAGTTATCACAAATGACCTCTTGAGGGATTTTCCTCCATTAGCCTTCCTTCTGTATGTGTTCTTGTAATGTCCCTTACCCGGTTTGCCCTAGAATTCATTTGTTGATTAGGTTTAGGGTTCCTTCTTTCCACATGATTGTTCTTTTTAATCAAGTAATCTTGATTTGAAATCTGCATTCACCATATTAACAACATTCCCACACACACATATATTTGTTAGCATTAATATCTAGATATCCAAAATATAAGCATAATCATAAATGCAATTTAACAAGCATAATCATAAATGCAATTTAACAAGCAAGAGGAGTGCCATGGGTGGATCCGCCCTAAAGCCTTCAAATGAATCTCAAGAGGTTGTCCATCCCAATCCTTCTTGCCTAGTGGCTTAGTACCTACATACTCCATTCATGGCAACACCTCGAAGACACTCATCCTATCAAGTGGAGAGGAATCATGGAATCCTTAAGCAGCCTAAGGTCTACCACCTCCTATTCGCCCAATCCCTTGTCTAGGGCCTAAGGGGCTGCAAGGCCCAATCCCTTGTCTAGGGCCTAAGGGGCACAAGCCTAGGTGGGACCCCCAACCTTCTATAACCCAATCCCTAGTCAAGGGCCTAAGGGGCTGCAGGGCCCAATCCCTTGTTTAGGGCCTAAGGGGCTGAAAGTGGGGTTTTTAGACAATCTATTTAAACCATGGTTCACCCTTCCTAATAGGGTTACAAGCACAAAAAAGACAATCTTTACACGATCAGCTATATTTGCATTCATCCAAGATTTATTTCATGCCTATAATCAAATATATCTTCATTTATCAATGGTTCTTTAAGTTCATTAAGATTAAAGAAAGCATTATATCAACAATCAAATTAGCAATATCAATTTCTTATATTCAAAATATGCTAAATATTATTGCTAAGTGAGTACATCACCTGAATTGCTATATCTCTCCATGTTTCCTTACTCGCCTACTTCAACCTTATACCGGATCGATCATAGGATGAGGACAATTCATAAATATACATAATCTATTTATGTTTATATTAAAGAATCATTATTAGTTATAAGGCTTAATTATTGCCGTAAGTATCATTATTGTATATTCACAAGTGATTCACTTATCTACTTACCCATACATATGTATATATATATATGATTTTATAAGATATTTATATATTCTATATAAATTAATTTATATATATATATATATATATACACATATAAAATTATTATTTCCAACTGATTTCAATTCACAATAATTTCTTGTCATATATTTATTATGTATACCTATATATTTATTTATTTACATATAAATTAATAATCATATTAATCTTACTCACAATATTTGCAAATAGCATATTTCTGATTTATGACTATTGCTGACTATGTTATTTTTCAGAATATATCTTCTTTCCCTCCTAATCCCTTCCTCATGGTCTTGACTTGGTCTTTATTTATAGATCGATTCCCAAGAGCCACACCTTTTTATTTATGGAGAGTCATACCTTTCCATTTGCATTTCTTAATTGCTGCTTTTCTTGAAATATTCGTTGATTTTCAACATAATGGCTGCTCTTATAATGAAGCGCTTTTCCTTCATTAATAATATTTTATGTTTATTGTTTTTATATTATAAAATATATTTGTTATTATAATTATTATTTTGTATTTATATATTTTGATAATAATATTTAAATTGTTAATTTTTGTATTTCAATATTATATTTGATGATTACAATTGTAATACTATCTTATGATAATTATAATTAATAATTTTTCTTTTTATAATTTTAATATATTTTGTTACTTATTTGCATTTTCTTATGCAAATTGCATTTAAATGTTTGAGGTTATTTATTTATTTATTTATTTATTTTTGTGTTGCTATTTTGGGGACATGACAGTTCTTTCACCAAAATACCCCATAGGTTCACCAAGTTTTGTGTGAGTTCATCATCTCTTTCTTGATTAGACTCTACAGTTTCTTCAACTAGCTGTCCCATTATATGGCCTTCTAACCTGACCTTTTTGAAGGCAAGGCCATATGTCTACTCGCCTATCTAGTCATGCAATTACTTAAGCACAATAAACTAGTTTATACATTCATGAATTACTCCTATGAGAATAGAAGTATATTTCAGAAGATATAATAGTTGTTTCTTTATTCTTTCAATGCTTCAATTTTCTTATACAAAAATGGGGAAGGGAATGATTTTCCAGCAACATGTTCCCTCTTTCCAACTATAGAAGAAGTATATAAACTTGCCAACAATTGTCAAAGAGTTCCAACCATCAGCAACTACCCAAAACTACTTCAATCAACCGATGAGACATAACCAGTCTTGCCAACTAATCGAAATTAGAATATAACTAATAACAAATATATATTTTATTCTATCTACATGGTCCTTGTTCTAAATTTTCATTGTAAAAGCACTACCCAAAAATAGATCAATCGATGTTCTTCATCTACAATCACTTGGTGTGTTTATTTATGTTCCATTTCTATTGCAATTAGTAGTGTAATAGTTTAGTAGTGAACAAAAAGTTGACATGACAGAAACATTGACGTCATGGCATCATTTTCATTGTACAAAGCTTGTGAATGAGAAAAAAAAAGCATGCTTGAAACTGTCTAAAAGTTATAGTAGATTTTGAAAACTTTGAAGCCCCTTCTATAAGGAGAACTTTTCATCTATCCATGGGCAAAAGATTTTACCCTTGTGATCTGCAACTCTACAAAGGGAAATAAATCTTGCTTTAGACGGGGTTGTAGTCTTGGGGAAAAGCTTCCTTATATTTGAAAAGATGGTATCCAGATAACTTCAGTTTAGGATGGATTGTCCAACCTCCCCTTACAATTTTAGAGCACATCTAGCCTTTCCTCAATTGGCAATTCCTTTCGGAAACTCATTGCAATCCAGGATTCCAATCTCATTTCATCTTTTGTTCAGACTCTTGTGAAAATAGATTTGTCCAAGAAATTACCAGAAAAGATATGGCTCAAGGTTGGTAACAGAATATGGAAACAAGAGTTGGATTATGAAGGAGTTGTTTACTGGTGCAGATCATTCGATGCTTCCTTTCACTTGATGGACACTTCCTCCACAGCAAAAAGGATCAATTCTACCTAGCAGGCAATTTGGTGGAAGGGGGCAAAACTGTGGCATAAGCATATTGCTCCCAACAATTAAATTGCAGTTCCCAAAGCTTCTGTTTCTTTGGAGACTAACAGTTCTCCTGAGGTCCCTCTTTCTCTCAATAGAAGCCTTTCCTCAATTGACATGAAGAAGCAACTCCCAAGATTCCAATTGGAATTGATCATCCTCCCTCTGCCACTAAATTTGAGGAGTACTTCCCTATAGGAGGAATTGCCAATAGCTTCTGGGTAAATTATTGACATTTCCATGGATACCAGGTCAGGTTTTTTGGAGAATGGTTCAAAAAAAGAAATACTCCTCAAAAATTTAAGAGCCATTGCAAGATGACCCTCTGTTCCCAAGTTAAGAAGGGATAGCAGGTTTTTTTATGTAGGTTGATTCATGTTTGGAGTGGCTCGCTTTGATTTAGAAGGGCCTCATTCTTAGTTTGTTTAGTTATTAAAAAAGCTTAGTTTAGTTAAGCTTATGAAAAGTATGGGTATGATTCTCTTTTGCTAATTAATTTAAAAGGAGAGGGACCCACTTCCCTCAATTTACAAATTAAAAAAAAAGTATACCATAAGATAAATTGTTATGACATTAAGAAACACAATTTAAATTAAATATAATATGGGTCTGGTAAATAGAATATGTTTATATTACTAGACAACAACATTAATATCCAAAGGCAAAGGAGAGTATGAGTGGAAACCATACAAGAAGTGGAAGGACCATAATAAATGTAAATAGTTGGAAAATAACAAAACAACTGCCATGATGGGCAAACAAAGGCAAACTATTATTATAGACAACGAAAAGGGAAAAAAAAAACTAATGTCCGTGAATGATTAAAACAGATTAATGGGACTTAGAAAGAAGAGTAAATCATGATAGCCAAAGCAGAGACTCCATAAGCCATCTTCTACCAAAGGAAGTAGTACAAAACTAAATAAAGAGGGAGGCTTACCAAGAAAAACGTGAATACAAAACACCTATAAACTACAATAACATGGTCATTAAAAAAATTTACAGTCTGGATGAGAAACATGTGAACTGTGAGAAATCAGTTGTGCTCCTTGTTATACCAACAAAGAACACAATAGTTAGGTACTAACAGACAATTGAACACACCAAATATTGCACACATAGAATTAGACAATTTAAATTTAATTATATAAGGCAATGTACTTTCAATAGCTATGGAACAGGGAGAGTATAACAATATGAGAGCTCACTTTCTGAGCACTGTAAATCTTCATTACATTGGTTGAATCAGCGGGATGTAGTTAGATCACAACCATCAAGGTACTAGCAATACTTATAAAAAACATAATCAGACAAAACATTATCGACCACACATGAAAAAGTTATAAGTTTATAACATAACAAATATTTACAAATAAACTGACTATGCTCCCCATGCTCCTACACCTGATCATTTCATATTAATTTTTAACAGAAACTTTCTCTGATCAACCAACCCTCAGTGGGGAGGCTATGGCTGCCTCCACTCAAGCTACTCCATTAAATAAGCAGTAACAGGATGAGCTCAACAAAGTCCAGGAGATGATCTCTTGATATAACTCATGAAAATGCCAAGAAATCTATAGTAAAGCCTAGTTTCCCACCTAAAATGGCTGCTGGCTGCAATCAAATGATGGAAATCCCTACAAAAGTCAAAAGTCTTAATAGAAGAGGTAGAATAAAGATTATGATACTTCAAAGAAAATTCCCCATTCTGTTGATTTATTGAATCACACGAAGTCCAAATACTCTAAAGAGCATGGAAATATGAATAATATGATCAATAGAAATCAACAGGCTGCATTGACATTGATAGTTTGTAGAGCCTGTTTTAGGTAATATTTGTCTCTGAAACACGAGAGACAATTTTCCAAAGAGGTATATGGTTCGATAATAAGGCAGATTTCTATAAAACCCTGGACTCAATCTTTTATTTGTATCCAAAAAACTGCCAAGTACAGTACCGATCTTGGTTTGAGTGCATCTTCTACCAAGCATATTCTGGGGAGAAGAAAGATAGAAAGATTGGAAATGGAAATAGAGAATATATAGGAGCTTCAGAGCCCACTAAACAACAAGGAATGACCAATTATGCCTGAATATTTGTTAACAAAGTAACATTGATTTAGAAAAACCTTTATCCAAAATGGATTTTGTTAGATCTAGAAGGCATTGATTGTAAACAACCTCTGGAAGGAGCATGTCATTCAATGCAGAATATGCCACCAACATAGTGATCTGGGCAGGGGCTGCCCAAAGTCACAGCATAAAAGTGAAGGTGACATCAAAAGCTGGCAGAACGACAGGAACCAATAGCTATCAACATCAGATTATGGGAACATTCCAAAAAAAAATGCTCAAGGATCACACTATCAATCCAAGCACAGAAATGATCCAAACACAAACATGAGGAATGAGTCTAGATATGAAAAGGGCAGAAAAGGGAAGAGCATCAAGCCTTTAAGTGCAAAGCCAGCTAAAATCTTCAAAGCCAAGCAAGTATTCAAAATCTTAAATCCTTTTAAAAAAATTACTCTTCTGATTCTATTGATGATTCAGAGGGAAAAAATGGCAATGGAAATAAAGGAGAATTGCAACATTTTAGTTTTGGTATCCACGAACTCAAAATTGGAAGAAATGTTGAAGCCGCACGCCAACAATAGAGATCCAACTATCTGAAAATGACAAAAAGGGATAGCGTGGAAGAGAAATCCCATACACACAAAAAATTTGTGATTCGGACTTTGGAAACTTGATAATACCCTACACAGAAAATAGCAACAATATGAGACATGTAGGAGTAACTCAATCTCTGCAACAAGTTTGATCAAAAGGCAGAACGCACAGTTCCAAATGCAGGCAGAGAGGACCCAAAAAAATCTCTTTCTTTTGAAGCATCAGAATTGAGGAAAGCAGAAAAAAGGAAAACTTCTTGGAAATGAAAAGGTTTCAACTGGTCAGCAAAACTGTGAAAGCTATGGGGGCAGACATCACACTTAGACAGGCAATGAATCAATTCAAATCCAAAACATTCCAATGTAAGTGCTCTTGTGGAAGTATGGAATCCAGAACTTTAAAGCATCCAAATAAAGTTTCATTAATATTACAACCCCAGCCTCCTCTTCAATATTGCTCCATTTCTTCCTATCTTTATTTTCCTATTGGTAAAGAAATCTTTTGAGGTGATCTGACATAAGGAATTAGAAATAGCCACAATTTTTTTATGGTTCTTTTATATTATTGCTCACTGTCCAGGAAATGTTTGATGTACTTTGGTAACTATTCGGAGTTCCTTCTCTTTTGACCACCACATGTATCTTATCAGTTTTTCTGTCGGCCATCCAAAATTCATGTCACAGACAATTTTGATCCTAATTTCATGTCATAGTCAATTTTCATCATAAAAATAAAAATGCTGCTTAAGTGTATCCCCGGAATCATTACCTGCTAACTTTGCCCACTTTCTTTGTCATTAAGCTTTTCAAAAAGTTGCAATGCACATACAACAAAAGCAGTGAACAGTCTTGTCAAGGAAGCACATACATCCACTAACAATAATGTGTCCATCAGACAAAGAAAGTAGGTATAAATGAAAAACCTGTGCTGGAGAAAGAATATCAGGAGAAAATCTAACATAGCGCTGACTCCCATAGACAGCCGCACTAACGTCAAATCCACTGCCAATCTTTCCTTGAGCTGCACAATGAGCTGTCTGAGACACAGCATGTACTAAATCCAAATCAGCATCTGTCATCTTATCTGCATATTTTGCACAAGCTTTAGTAGGGACATTAACAACTCCAAGGTAATGAAGGATGCTGGCAACCACAGCTGTTGTCATAGCAGCTGATGAACCTAGCCCAGTTTTTGCAAGTTCTGGTGCACATGTAACTTTAGATGAGGAATTTGAATTCTCTGTATCACTTGTGTTGACACTTATTGACGAGAAGGCAGGAAGTAAAGATAAGGTCTCTGAAGTTAAGGGCAAGCCACGAGCATCAATCTGTAAAATACACCAGAGAATGATATTAATGACCATGAGCATTCTTCATACAACAATGAAAGTGCATTGAAAGAATAATGGCAAGGTTTTCTGTTTCATGGCAAGTATCATACTTTATTTTAATTCATATAACAACAAACAATAAAACTAAGAAACATGTTGTATACACAATGTGGTTTTAAATTATACGCAAATAAATTTGTTTCAGACACATGAAAAAACTATGAATTTTATGTCATAAAATGCCAGGAAACTTGTTGGCTCTCTTCTTATGTAGTCTAGTATCACGGATGTCCCAAACTTCCAGCTAACCATTAACTATTAAGACCAACGCCCCAAGTCTTGGGTTGACTATCTAAGTAAAGGCTAGAGACTTACTATCATTCTACATCATGGAAACAACACTAGAGAAACATAGATGCAGCAGTATTGTATTATATCATGTGAAAGTAGTGTTCCACAAGGATGTGCTCCCCCCAACCCCCCCCCCACCTCCCACTAAAAATAAAAATAAAATCCAAGCCATTTCTAGGATGGGGATGTCTACAGGATGCAAGAACTCTGGGGAAACATCCAACCACTATTCCACCACTAGTAGCACCTATCAAGGGACATTTTCAAGACATCTGCCTCAAAGAGTAGACATTTTAGGGACATCCCCTATTTTGTAGATCGCAAGGAGACATTGAGACTTTCCTAGGACCCTCAGGGAATTCCGTCACTTCTCTCAACACACCAAAAATACTTGAGCATCCCCCACGTCATTCACCTCAAAATTTGCTTTCTTTCTTTTAATTAGGGCTTACCGTTTCTTTTATGTTTGTGCCAATAATCCTAGCCCAAATGGTTTATGAGCCCCACCCACACCCTCAGTAGTCACAAAAAGTTTTCTCAAGGCTAAAGATTTGATTAGAAATAGTAACGACTTGGTGTTGCAATAGACATAGTAATAAAATTGTGAAAATGGCATGTTTGAAGGTCTTTATTTGGATGTATGTGCCAAGGGTGTTGCCCCCAAACCCCATGTGGGGCACAACCCCTCAACCCCACAAGGGGCTTTACCCCCAAATTCCTAAGGGGAACTACCCCTCAACCCTACTAGGGGCTTCACCCCCAATCCCTCACCCCTATAATCCCCATCTTGAGATTCCATGGAACATTGTATAAAACATTACACATCACAATCTACAATTAGTGTTATCCCATGCCTTAGTCTAATTCCCCATCCCCTACGCTTACACTTACAATACCAACACTAATTCGTAAAATTCCACACAAACTAATATCATCATTAACAATTGCTCTCTACTCTACACGTCTCTTACACGTTTCCAATGGCCAATCTTTTAACTGTCTCCTCACTTCTCTTGTGTGTCCATCCAAATGATCCATACAAGGGTAGTTAAAAACTTAAAAGCACCCCTCAAGCTAGAGTTTTGCAACTAGCATAAAGGTCCCACCCAATGCTAGCTAGCATCAAACTATCAACCACTTGTCCAACATGTATGGTCGGCCCAAAACAAATAATAATTTAAATTTATTTACCAATAACATAGGTGCCAAGGGTAAACAAAATGAAGTCGGCCATATAGGAAATTTGTCATTCATAAACACTTGTAATTACAATTTTCCCTTCAACTGTGCATTTGAAGTTGGCCACAAATGATAGTTAAAAGATGGCGATTTAGTGGCCTTTGGCCTTAACGATTTCCTTCAAAATATTTCCTTTAACATCAATGACAATTAATCTATCAGATACAATAGTGTTACTAAGGAAGAATGCTCCTCCAATAGTAATTTTTTTGTCATCAACACTGTCGGCCCAATTCGTATCTATATAGATTGTAAGGGTAAAATCTTCACCTCTTGGATACCACAACCCAAAATCCATAGTGCCCTTTAGATATTTGAATATTCCTTTGACCGCTTGCACATGAGTTTCCTTTAGTGCTGCTTGAAATCGTGCCACCATACAAACCACTTGCATGATGTCAAGCCTTGAAGCTGTCACATATAATAAGCTTCCAATCGTTGACCTATAAAGAGTCTGATTTTCCTCGGGTGATTCATCATCCTTAATTTACATCTTGTTACCATGGATGTACTCACAGGATTACAATCCTCCATTCTAAACTTATTCAACCTTTCCTTAACATACTTGGTTTGTGAAATAAATATCCTTTTGTCTGATTGAGAAATTTTTAATCCAAGAAAGAAAGGATAACTCACCAAGCATAGACATTTTGAGTCCTTTTTGCACCTCCATGACAAACTCTTGAAACATATTGTCACTACTTCCTCCAAATATAATATCATCCACATACACCACAACTATCAATTAATCCTCACCCACAATCTTGATATAAAGGTTGCTATCCACAATTCCTTTCTTGAATCCTTGTTGTTGTAGGTATTTATCAAGTCTTGCATACATGCTCTAGGAGCTTGTTTTAGTCCATAGAGTGTCATCATCAATCAACACACATAATCCATAGTTTTTGACAACAAGAATGTAATGTCCCCCTTTTTGGCGTGATTTTGTTTGATGGTGTGTTAGCCTTTTCTTGGACCCTTGTGGGCTAACTGGTTTGGTTAGAGGGTCAGTGGTACTTTCTGGAGAGCTTGGTCATTCTCATTTTCAAAGCTCAGTGATTTGTTCATAGCAGGCGTTAGCAGTTCAGGGGTTGACAGCTTCTGACGGCACGGGAATATTTGGAGTTTTGAGTGAGTTATGGATTTTTAAGTGATTTGAGTTAATTAATTAACTAAATACCTTATTATAAAGTCAAATTGACTTTATACATTTTATATCACTTAAATATTTTATAAAGGTGATTTAATATTTTAGTCACTTAAAATATAAAAAGGGCGCCCAAGTATTTTAGTCAAAACTATTGAAATGACTTAAATATAATTTTAAAAGATTTAAAATATTAAGAAGGGCGTATCTTTCTTGGAAGTCGTGCCTTTTTGCATATAAGGCATTTTTGGCAATGAGAACATCATTTATGATTATTTCAACTTTGCCTTTGGCTTCTTCCTGTGCTTTCACCTGTGATCAGGGTTTTGAGCAATCTTCCATTGGAGAACGATATCTCTTCAGGTTAAGCACTTTTGAGACTGTGAGAGACCAGTCGAATTTGTGCAAATGGTGAGGGCTTCATACAGAGGTTCTACATGCTTCAATCAGGGTTTATTTATTTAGTTTTTCAGTTGTTGGCAATAAGGAGGAGGGTTACTTCATCCAGGGTTTTCATCTCCAGCAGATTTGCAGCTACAGGTTGGATTCTTCAAAGTCTTCATTGAGCCGTACCATTTGCATTGGGATTTGGGCCTCTTTGGAGAAGGGCGTGTGAAGCTTGAGACTAGGGTGCTTACCTTTTGGCTCCTGTTTGAGCTTCATCATGGGCGGCTATCATTAGTATTGCATTGTATCTTGTTTCTGAGTGGGAGAAGTTATTACTGGAGGTTAGAAGTCCATTTATGCCAGTTTTCACCATTCTTGGCTGGCAAGTTGGCTTACTTTTTTATATAAAATATCTGGAGACTTTCTGGTATGTTTAGCATTTGTGATCTATTGGTTATTGTTAAATAATACCTACTGCATTTTCATTCTGTAGAAATTATCTCTGTTTCTCAGTTTATGAGCTTTTATATGATGCGGCCCTTCTCTTCTATCTACAAACTTTCTCTTAAAAAAACAGAAAAACACATTAAGACTTAAGAAAATATTGGGGTTTGAGTTGAGAGCCAGCAGGGCTCATCACAAAGAACCGTTTTGGTTGTTCAATATATACCTCTTCCTCTAGATTTCCAATAAGGTGGACTTAACATCCATCTAATAGACCTTGAAATTTTTGAAACTAGCGTATGCTAAAAACATTTTGATAGCTTCTAATCTAGCAATAGGAGCAAAGATTTCTTCAAAGTCAATACCTTCTACTTATGCTTACCCTTTGCATACCAACCTTGCCTTATTCCTTAAACACTTGAATATCTTCATTCAGCTTATTCCTAAAGACCCTCTTAGTGCCAATTACATTTTTGTCTTTAGGTCTTGGGACAAGTTCCCAAGTTATGACAATTGCCTAGCCATACAATGCAATACTAGAGCTGATTGTAGAATTTTGTCTACAAATGTAAAAGCCCAATGAATGGTACAAAATGAGATAAAACTGCCAATGGTACCTTATGGGGGATGGATGTTGTACTATGAAAGGACTAAACTTATTTTTTGTACAAATTGAAGGAATTTATACCATGCTATTTGAAGGAATCTATAATGTGCAATTTGAAGGATGCCTTATAGTATGGTTGTACACAATGCTAGATGTGCAATTGGATTTAAACACATCCAACCTCCTGCAGACTATACGATGGCGTAGATGAGCCACGTCTATATTGTGTGATGGTTTAATCATTGTCATACCATCTGACTTCTTAACCTTTGGCATATTATACGATCAACGGGAGTGTTGGTCATACAGAATTTCGCTGTGCAGTATTAAAAGAGGCAAACTATACGCTTCTTCGTCGTCCAATGATCTTTGGTTGTACAGTCTATCTTCGAAAACCTTCAAACAATCGCCACTATACAATTTGTCTTTGAAAGCCTCCAGATAATTGTTGTCGCACAATGCAATCTGCTTTTTGCCACACTATATGATTCTTCCAGAGTCGTACTTTGTAAAATATAACTAGAGTTTGTACCTTTTATGCCTCTATTTCATATTTTTTAATTGGCAATTTAATATTTCTTAATTTCGATACTAAAATTTTTTTCTGCTTCAAGATTTTAATATTTGCCAACTGGCGTATTTTAATATTTTTACCTTTTAATTTTTTAATCTTTCCTGACTTCAATAATTTAATATTTTTCCTCTTAGATAATTTCCACTTCGATTTTTTTCAATTTTTCCAATTCTTGCACTTTAATAATTTTTTCTTTTTACTTCTATCTTCTTTATTTCCTCTTGTTCTTTTCTACCCTTTACGCTCAAGTTTTGTTTGTAATTTTATTTCCGAGGCTTGATCTCATATACCAATTAATGTTGGGTTTTTGTAATTCGCATTCTCATAGCATGTTTGATTGTATATTATTTTTGAGCTTGTATGTCACTTTCGAAATAACCACGACCTTTTGTAAGTCATTCATAGCAAGTTCCAATGTATTTGAGATAAAAAAATTGTAATAACGATGGATTTTCCATACCTTTATATTTTTGGTTGTCATTGATGCACATGCCTCCTCTTTGTTGGTACCATTTTACTTTATCTCCCTCAACTGTCGCTGATGCCACTAGATTGTGTACTACGCGCGATAATCCATTAGAAGTTGGTAATGGAGGTGGCTTTATATTATGATCTATTGCCCAGTACATGACGTCTTCATTATATACATCTCATTCGACAACAAATTATTGTTCGGCCATGAGCATTGGCCGTACGCTAGATCCTTCTTCCTCCAAGTCTTCAGAGTATTCTTATGTCTGCCATTATTCGCAAGTCTTCCTCTTCTTCTAATCATTGTCTAATTCATAGCTAATAAATCCTTTCCTCTGTCCTAAATAAGGTGCTTTCAGGTGCCATCCACCATGTAACTTGATCCATTCAATAGGTGGTCCAAAGAGTGCACTTGTTACGTGTCAATGGATTCTTGGTACAACCATTCCTTCAAATTCTTGTAGAATAGGTTTTACCACTATGCCTTCCAAATTTTCCTTTCTTGTAGCATTCTAGTTTGCCATCCAATCTACCATGTCGATTGCAATTTTTCTCTCCTTGTAAGGTTTTAATTTTGAGCCATTAATACTATTTTTCAATATAGTGTCATCCAAATTCTCTAGCTTGATAGCACCATTATGTAATGTCCCCTTCTTAACAGTGATCATTGCAATAGGCCGTTAGCCTATTCTGGTGACTCATAGGCTACTTGGAAGCAAAAATTAGGGTTTCTATTTTCAGAAGAGGTTTTGAGGACTTGCATGCGAGTTATTTTCTGACGCATGTCCGGTAGAGCTTTCTGGGTTTTTGGAGAGCTTCGTGACGAGGTAGCATGCATGATAGGATGTTGACTTGCATTCTTGGCTTCTTTTGGAGGCTTGCATGTTTGAGTTTTACAGTTCTGACTTTGGATTCCTTCTGGGTTTTCAGAGAGCTTCACGATGGTGTGACATGCAAATGAATCAGGGATATTTTCTGACTTGCTATTTTTAGTAAGTTACGACGGTTGCTTAGTTTGTGCTCAAAATGAGTTTGGAACAACTTACCATTATTAGCAGTATGCTTTTTTTATTAAGTTCTATTTTTGGGAGTGCTATTTTTGGCAACAATTCAGTAGCCCAGAGCAGTAACTATTTCTAGCAGGTGAGATTGGGCAATTGATCTTTCTAGCATTCTTGGAGCTATTTTTGGGAAGTTCACTATTTTGGGTTGGCACTCTAGATGAGGTAAAATATTTGATTAAATGAATTATTTTCTAAGGCTTGAAGGATGCCTTTGGAGTGATAAGTTGATTTTATTAAAAAGGCAAATTTTATAAAATATTTCATTATAAGCCTTGGACGCCTATTCCATGATGTTATTGATATTTTAATTAAGTTCAAAGGTCTTAAGAAAAACGACGACTTGGAGGAATAAGTGAATTTGCATTTGAAAATTGGATTTCATTTTGGGGAAATGTATTGTGAATTTGGGTGCCCTTCTAGAAGCTTCTAGAGATTCTCAAAAAATCTATATATTGAGGCCCTTGCTCCTTCATTTGGCATCTATGAGAAAATATATTGTTATGTTGCCGAAATAGTGAATGAATGCTTCGAGGAATGCATACCTCCTAGTGTGTTTACTTGGTTTCTTGCTTGAAAGATAGTGTAATGTCCCCCTTTTTTTGTTAGCATCAGAGTTCGGTGGTTTAGCCTATTCCTGGCCCTCGTAGGCAAACACAGATGGCTAGAGGGTCCTTCTTGGCAAAGATCAGTGTGTTTTCTCCTTCAGAGCTCAGTCTGGGTTCAGGTTTAGCCTTTGTTAGACTCAGTTCTTCATACTTACTATTTATAGTAAGTCACCATTTCAAGGGAGTTAGGGTTACTATATTTAGTAAGGCACTTGGACAGGTCTCAGATGCGGTGTTGACCTCTCAATCAATTGGCTGGGCGAAATATTAAATGTTTAATGAGTAATTATCATTAAAGGTACTTTAATGATAATTAAATAATATAAAGTTAAATTATAAAGTCAAAAGTGTACTTTATTTCCGATGAGGCCATGACCCTCAATTAAAATCACTTAAAGCACATTTTTATAATATTATTTTGGGCGCCCAAGTTTGAGGAGATATTATAAAGTTTTTATTAAAAACCTAAAATGGATTTAAAAGAAAATTAAATATAATTAAGAGGTCAACTTCTTGAAGAGATTATAAAAAGGCTCCAAAGGCATTCATTTTCATTATGTTTAAAGATTATAAAACTTGTTTTCTTGGAGTTTGTGCTTGGTGAAGGGGCCAGCTAGGGTTTTTGCCATTCTTCAGCATTGGAGAACGAAAACTCTTCAATGACTATGCAATTCTGAGGCTGTGCAATACCAACTGATATTACTGTTGATTGTGGACTTCATTCAGGGCTTCAATTTGTGCTTAAATTGGAGAAGAAATACAAAGAATACAAGGGTTTGATGCATATCTACTTGCAGATTACAAAGGCATTGAGGATTCATTGTGGAATATATTTATTGCTGGCTGCTGCAGTACCCACTACAGAAAACACTACAGTGCACGTGAACAATAATCGCTACAGTGTTGAGGCATTTTAGAGAAGATAATACAAGGGTTTGGAGCAGCATTTGAAGGTTTATTAGTTGCAGATCAGAAAAACATTAATTGCTGCAATAGAAATCAGTTTGGAAGTGACTTTGCCAGGTTTGGCTGCAGACTAGAAAGCCACGATTTTTCTCATACAGTCCATACCTTGCATCGATTTCATCTAGGGCTTGGATCGCTCCATAGGGGTATTGGCAATGATGTTTGATGCTTATTGAAGGCAATTGAAGGCTGCTACGATTTTATATCAGAAGTTCATGCTAGAACAGGGGCGGTTGCATGAGAGGTTTGATTTGGCTCAAGGAGACTCCATTCTTTACACAAGGATCTGCCACATCTTCAACAATCGTAGGAGCTTCCTTGCATCAGGTTCTTGCATATTTTTTTAGTGTAGTTTTGCATCATCATTCGAGTTGTATTAGTTGCTGCCCTTGAGCAGCTGTAGATGCACATTCATATCAGATTTATATTTGCATTGGTAAAATCATTGTAAGCCAAGAGTCTTGGCCATTTGCATTCATTTCCAGCTTGTAAACATCTTCAATGCATTTCAATATCTTAATAAAGACATAAGGAGTTTGCTACAAACAGTTTGATAAAATACCTCCTAGCTGTAGGTGTAGTTTGTATGATATTTCAGTCATTTAATTGCATTAAAAATATAAAATATATTGCACAACATTTCAGTTTACATATTAGTTGTTTGGGTAGCATTGAAATTATATTCACAAAGCATTCAATTCACATACCAGCAAAAACAATCAGACTGAAATACAAAACCAGTTAATATAAAGGTTGCGAGCAAGTGTTCGTTAAAATTCCTAAGTCAGAAGAACAGGGGGTTTTTGATCAGCTTTTGGCAAGGCCCATTACAGATAGCAACTAATCAAGCGTGAGACTGTTCTTTATACAAAAGAACAGATGGAGCTTATTGTGGAGAAGTTATTTGCAGATTTCTAATGTTTTGGTGTGATTTCACAGTTTGTTGTTTGCTGGTTTGTGTGTTGGCTGTAGGTGTTTTTGGGTCATAGCTCCTTGGGCGATATTTTGTTGCTTCTGGATATTGACCCCTTGTTTGTGTCTCCCCTAGGCACCCCTCTCTGCTAAGTTGCAGATTTTTCAGAGGAGTTTTGGATTTGTTCTTGTGGGTCGCCCCTCTTGGGAGGTCGTACCATTGCTGGAGGAGTCTCTTGGCTTTAGAAAAAATAACTATTGTTTGTTGCATCTGTTTCATGGTCTCATCTTGGTCGCCTTACTTCATGGAGTCCTTAGCACTTTGTTTGGAAGTCATTTGATGAAGTTTAGAGTGAGTTGTGATCATTCTTGTGAGTTTCTAGTTGCTGGTCTAAGTATTGCAACTTGCTGGTTTTTGTTATCATACCTGATAAAATTGGGTTTTGGGAGTGTTACTTCATGATTAAATGTTGTAGATTGTTTCGGAGTTATTCTCTATCATTTCTAGTTTCTTGGACAGCCAAGAAGTTCATATTATTGCAGATTCATGCTACATTTGTAATGTTGAATCAATAAAACTGATCAACTTTGGGTATCTCTGCTTTATATTTGTAATTCCCACGATTGTGGAAGAGACTGGTCTTGTTCCAGTCTTTCTTTATTGCACTCTATTTTTGTATTGCCCGTTGAACAAACGGAAGGGGTTAGCAAGCTGCCCATTTACTTCTTGTACTTGCATTGTAATCCTCATACTGCTGATCAACGTCGTCGTCACTAATACATAAGACCCCCAACACCATATGTTAGCACCTTACTCACCTTGGGTTTGAGCGCACATTCTTGGGTTGGGTTAGTTTCCAGCATTGTTCTTCCTTTGAGCATTGAAGATCCTCGACACCATATGACAACACCTTTTCCATCTAGGGATTGAGTGTGCATCCTTGGCGTAGAATTACGTTACAGCAGTTGATTTGGATTTGAGCTAACCTTAACGGGTGCTTGTTGTATTGAGTTGTTCATTGAGAAATCTCGAAAAAATTGGTTAGCACATTTCAGTGGTATCAGAGCCAAGATCCTACCATCCTGTGGAAAAGGGACAGCATTCAGTTGGCAGATGTGTGACAGAGAAAAAGGATTCTACACCAGAGGTCGGAAATGACTTCAGTTTAGCTTTCAAAAGCTTCGAAGATGTTGTGTTTTCTGAGGACTAGGTACCGTGAGAATTCAGATTTGGTTATGGCTTCTGAAGAAGAAAGGAGTTTGGCAAGGTCACTTTTCATTGCCGGTACAAGGCTCAAAGAAGAATGTCAGTCAAGGGGTGAGGAAGTGAGTTTTTTATTATATTTCGAACGTTGTTTGAGCCAAGTCCAACAATCATCTACTAAATTGATGAATAAGGCATTATCTACTGTAGTGACACATTTGATGCATCCTCACTGGATTGGGCATCCTGATGAAGAAATCAGCTTGTTGGTTATTTCATGCCTTAGTGAACTTATGAGGATTGTTGCACCTTTGATGCCTTATGATGATGAAACTATGAAGAAGATTCTACATAGGATTGTGGAAAGTTTCCAAGATCTTGATGAAACTGGAAGCAGTCAATTTTCCAGAAAAGTTACTATCTTAGAGACATTTGGAAATCTTAGGACAAGTAACTTGCTATTAGACTTGGAAATTCATGATCAAATTTATCACTTATTTCACTACCTCTTTATATCCACTTGGAGCGAACAAGAAGAGAATGTTGTTGCAGCTGTAAAGAAAATTTCTTGTTCTCACTATTTAAGAGGCTAATGAAGTTCCACCAAATGTCCAATCTCTCCTTTTGGATGCATATGAACGTGAAGAAAAATTTTCTCCTATTGCCGATATGTTGATCAATGAATTGTTTAAACAATGTGAGGAGAAATTGAAGCCACTTTTGAAGAAGATAGAGTGAGTGACGAAGAGTTTTGAAGATGTTGGTAGAACTATGATGTGGAATGAGTTCACAAAAGAAGAGCAAGTTGAAGGAAACACTAGTGGTATCATTGAACCAACTTATGATCATTACCATAGTGATGACGTTGTTAATGATTCCAAAGATTTTATGCAAGATCATGTTGAAGATTTGGTGATGAATGATTCTCCTTCGGTTGCTGTCCAAACTCCTCAAGAGTTTTAACATGAAGAGTTCATGACAAGTAATCAAGAAGACTTCTTTGGTGAGCATGGGGTTACTAATGATGACATCAGTAACACACCTACTCATGATAGGTCCATTGAAGAAAAGAATGATAAAACATTCAAAGCAGCCAGCTTTGATGATTCTTTTTGCAATGATAGTGACATGGGTGGCATTGGGTTTAAGTATCAAACTACGCCCTTGGAGAGAGTTCTTTTTGAAGATATCAGTTTAAGTAAGTTGGGAGGTGACTTGTTCAAAGAGTCAACACTCCAAGAAGGGTATGAAGAACACTTCTCTGTTGATCAAAACAATCAATCCCCTAGCACTTGGGATCCAGGAGTGAAGGCATTTAGTGATGACAAATAAACTGTGTGGGATGAGTTTCCCTTTGATCCTGATGAAGCTCAAATTTCTGATTGCTTTGCAAGCTATAAGTAAAGCAAAGACAAGAAACAAGGTTCTGATTTTCTGTTGCAGCCTATCAGCAGTTCACCATCTTTGCATGATCATGAGTGGGAAGATCAATGCAAGGTATCTTTTGAAAAAGAAGTGCAACCTATATCCCTATTTGATCGCACAGACAATTTGGTTGAGGACCTCTCCTAGAAGGTTCAGTTTGAAGAGAGACGAAGAGGAGTGAATGATGAAGTTGCTCTTCCGAACTTGCAACTTATCAGAGACTCTTTGGAGACCTTGAAGTCCGAGTACATGCACTTGATTGAAGATCGAGATCATGCCATTGAAATTGTGAAGAAGACCATCGGTGTTTTTCAAGGGAATGAAAAAAAGGTTGATGAGCTCACTCTGGAGCTCGAATCAACAAAGGGCATGTTGAAAGAAACTCAGTTGGCTCTAATAGAGGTTGAAGACCAGTTTGTTGATTTCAAACTTTTCAAGGAGCAAGAAGGTGCACAACGAGCTGAGGAAATCAAGCAAGTGATTGGAGAGCTTGATAGTCTTCAGGAGGAGTTTGATCTTGAAAGCATCTCAATAAAATCAAAAGTTGTATGTGCAGATTTGGAGCAACAAGATGAAAGGAATGACTTTCAAATCTTTGACAATCCTCTCTTTTTGATGGATAATGTGGCATCAAACCAAGAGGAAATCTCTTTTGACACTAATGTCGAAGGGGAAAGTCCTAGCACTCCTTCCAGTAGTGGGATGACGATACATGAAGACTTGACTGATGTTCCTAGTCTATCCACCCTTCAGGAGATGGAGAATCAAGAATCAAGGAGGAATGTAGTCACTAATCTTGAGTGGCAACAAAGAGTTTATTGGCACTCCGATGAAGAATTTATTCATTATCTGATGTGGATGCTTGTCAGATTCCTATCGGATTTCATGCTTGCACCACCTTCTTTGAGAATAACTGAATACAGAATGGAGTTTGACGAGGGGTTCCTTGAATCTTCCTTGCAGCTCTTGTCCCATGATTTCGAATTCAACTTCTTCAGTGAATTCAGATTTGTTGAATATTTCTTGGAGTTTCAAGAGGTGATGAGTCAAATAGAACGTATTGATCAAAGCGTTCTAATCAAAGTAATTCTTTATCTGTGGAATGATTCTTCTCTACTTATGATTTGGGATCTCGGCAAAATCTTGCATTTGATATGTGACAAAAAGGTGTGTTGGAATGATAAGCCTCAAATTTTCAACTCTTTGAGTGTTGTTACCTTCTTTATCAGCCATTTGAAGAATATTTTTGATCTTCAATTGGAGTTTTGGAGAGAAAAGTTGAGCAACGAATGGTTCTTGGTTGTGATGAACTTGAAGATTGATTACCTTCTTCCTGTTGTGCTCTTCTTCTGGTGTAATACCTGTGTGGCCCAACTTCGAAAGGCTACATAACCCCAAGGCTGCGAAGATCTTGGCTCTGTATCACTATAAGAACCCTTACAGATTCAAACTGAATATTTCCTTTTTTGCTGGTTTGAAATTTTTTGAGTTGTTTTTAACTTGTATTTTCAACAAGGGTTTATTATATCATATAGATAACAAGAAATGAACTTGAACATAGATTTTTGGCAATCAAACAAGTCACATAAACGTAGATGAACATACCCAGCAATGATCGCTTATCTTCTTATTTGAATTGAATCTGATTCCAAAGAGAGGGCTAGAAAGTACAAATAGTCAAGTCTGATTTGAATTTAAGACCTTCTATTACATTCACTTGTGCCAAAACACAAGTCCAAACCCTAGCCGTACAAGGGAAGATGAAAGCTATATGAAGTAGCATGATATGCCCAACTGGAGATGACTGAAATGCATCTATAGCAGCCCACTAGAGGTTGAAGATGCCAAATACTCCTCAAAAATGATAATGAAATCAATTTCATGACTGCTGTTACGAAAGTCTAATTATTTTCGAAGGTGGAAATTGCCCAAAATGCCTTCTTTTGCCACGCGAATCATTTGAAATCTCCCCTCTAGCAAAAATTGATGAAAGCGTCACCAACAAAATCCAAATCTGCAATTGAAACTTCACTTAAAGCAATTTGGTGAAGCTCTATGATGAAAACTGTTTGAATTCATCTCACATGGTGGATGGGGCCATCACCATACCACTGTATTCAAGGGAGCACCACCTTGAATCGACTGAAAATTACTTTCAGTCAAGAGACAACTCTTTTTAAACTGTCTTAGTAGAAAAAACAATACCAAAAACATGCCTCTCTCAACCTTCCAAGCTTTCTTAAATAAGGCCTCAAGGCAAAACCGCCCTTGAAGAGAATCAGATTTGTTTCATTAAAATATTCACTAACTTCAAGGCTAAGGAACCTTGAACCGCCCCAACCAAAGTCGCCTTAAAGAGAATCAGATTTGATCTTCATATATGTAATAAAATATTCATTCCTTCTCCCCCAAGGCACTAGACCGCCCGAGACAACTCTTTTCAAACTGTCTTAGTAGAAAAAACAATACCAAAAACATGCCTCTCAACCTTCCAAGCTTTCTTAAATAAGGCCTCAAGGCAAAACTGCCCTTGAAGAGAATCAGATTTGTTTCATTAAAATATTCACTAACTTCAAGGCTAAGGAACCTTGAACCGCCCCAACCCAAGTCACCTTAAAGAGAATCAGATTTGATCTTCATATATGTAATAAAATATTCATTCCTTCTCCCCAAGGCACTAGACCGCCCTTGAGAAGATCTGATTGCCTTTTGAATATTATAATACTTTAGTTTGGAAGCTTCCTTGAGCCACCCAAGAAAGAAATCAGATCTGATTTGATTTGATTTGGTCAACTCACCTCCTTGTTTGCTTTGACTTGCAAGTAGACCTCCTTGCTTGCTT
Source organism: Sequoiadendron giganteum (assembly GCA_007115665.2). Taxonomy (NCBI): domain Eukaryota; kingdom Viridiplantae; phylum Streptophyta; class Pinopsida; order Cupressales; family Cupressaceae; genus Sequoiadendron; species Sequoiadendron giganteum. The sequence continues at coordinate 110,370,978 of CM021104.1, read as the reverse complement.
TGACTTGCAAGTGGACCATAAGATATTAGTAAAATATGATCAACATAATGCTTTATTTTTGTTAAGGATAATTCCTCTCCAAAATTTATGATTCTCATGGCCAAAATCATTCTCTTATCTCGCCATCTAACCCATGGGAATGCTGGATGGGCTAGAATCGAGTCACCACAATGTCACTCCGAGAATGGGGACATTACATTAATTGTTGCTACTTACCCCATTGAACAAGTGGTAATATTGTAATAGCTCACCATTGGATAAGTGGAAGAAGTTGTTTTTCATCTTCAAGTATTGCATAAGCTTCCACTAAATAAGTGGATGTGCTCTTGTCATTCCCACTAAATAATTGTATGTGTCCTTGTCATTCCAACTAAATAAGTGGATGTTAATTTTTTCATGTATTGCATATGCACTCCACTAAATAAGTGGTGTTGGCTAGCTTGCCACCTTGTGCTTTATTTTCACCTGTTGCAACTTATTTTGACATATAGATCCTTTCACCTTGCCCATCTCAAGAACTAGATGATCAAAAAGTGGAAAGGATATTGCATTGTAATCACTCTTTCAATTAATGTAATTTTCAAAAAAAAAATCTAGGGTGGTTATTACATCCTATGTCTCACCTTGGTTTATATAACCAAGGGGTTTTCTTGGTATTCTCAATTTGATCATCAATGTATAGTTGCATCCATTAATAGAATAGCATTATTCTCTCATACTAGATCTCTCTTGTGCTTTCATTGGAGCTCCTAGATCTTGGGTAGCTACATCTTCAACCAAATCTTACATAGTAAAGAGCATTCTATACCAACTTCTAAGAATTTCTTCACTACATTCTATGCATCCAAGCAATTCATTGCCCTTAGAATGTCTAACCGCCATCTAGTATGCCATTAATTTTGACAATTGATGTTGTACCAAGGCCAACTACAATCTTGTCCAAATACAGCCCTCTCAAGTGCAATCACCTCAACAAAAACTTGGTTATAATCTATTGTACATAGAATCCAAACAAAAAAAAAATTCCTAGACAAGGAAAAGATACAAAAAGTAACTATGTACATAAATGAAACTAATTTTCCATTTTGATATGGCAGATTGGAAAAACATACTTGTTTGCGGTATGAATAGAAGTCGTTGCTACCTAAAATGGTGATATCAAACCCTGCATTGTTAGATTTTTTCAAACATTCAGATAAAATCATCTGAAATAATGTTGTTTATTTGATCACTTGAATAAAACAAAAATTAAAAGAAGGAAATAATGCTATTAGATGATATAGTATTTCAATGAACATTACAAGGTGACAAAAATGTTTCGAAGTGTCCAAAAGTATAAGAGTTGACAAAACAGGAGCACCTTGTAAAAGAAGTTTGAGAAGCATGTCCTGCTTGCTATCATCATCATCAAAGTTTGCTTTTGCAGCTGCCACAGCAAACTGCACTGCTTGTTCCACAAATGGATTGCCATTTCCACTGCACATCCGAAAGGAAATTATAATTTCCCCTTAACAAGTCCAAAGCATTGCTATCTGAATATATTTAAAAAATAAAAAATAAGTGTAGTGAAATTATATTGCACTTTGGAAATCTCAAATCATGAAAGTGCATACAATGATTAATCTATTAATAGTTTATCTTGCATCAGCATACAAACTTTAAGTAAGCTATAGATTGTATATATAATAGTTAAGATCAAACTCCTTAGATAAGAATCTCATTGTTACCAAGACTCAAGGACTGGTACTGGTAAAGGAGACAAGGATGGGTACTAGTAAGCAGTTTTAAAAAAAAATTGTCAACGGATACTCGAAGACAACAAAAGTTAAAATTATATATAATTTAAATTTAGAAAATAATAGTCACAAATTGTTATGCAACTTTAACGAACAGAAATACTATAATGCTTAGAAATTTAAAAATTAACATTTTCAATTATTGAAATAGATGCCGATGAAAGTTTAGATTAATTGTATCACTATCAATATTTGAAAATCATCATGATGATATAAAAAATTACTTTAAAGTTGTAAACCATAACACTAGAGATGGCACATATTGATTAGAAAGGGATTGCTAATATTCTAAAAGTGAGGTATGGTAGTCCATCAAAATACTATATTTTCAATCATTTGATAAAAACTTTAATACATGTACACATCTTAACCTATAGTATTCTTTCTCTTTGTACTATTACTTCTTTGGGGGGATTTGATGAAAAGTATTTTTTTATGAAAAACATGTAAATTTTAAAGCAAAAAAACAGAAATTAAAGCCTATTAGTATACTTGATTAGGTCTTTTAGCTTTTTTCAACCACATATGAGCACCTTAGGAAAACCCAATGTTGTTTATATAGTATATCTAAGGCACCTATATAGGAAGTTTCCCAATTTTCAAAGGATGCTTCTAAAAGATGGATATTAGCATTTTAATTTGTCTCTTGCGAGACAACACAAAACAGAATGTCACACAAAGATAACCTCTTTCAATTAAGGGGAAGCTCCCTATGATCAAAACACGACTCTTAAAACCTAAAGATATGAACAAATTTTACATTTATGCACAGTTTACAACATTATCAATGGAGTTTTCTTGAAAGAAATAATTGAGAGTAAACTTGACCTAAAAGGTACTTATTCACAAGAATGGTTTTTTACGTACAAGGCTTGCAACTAGACAAAGTAAACTAAAAGATGAATGTTAATAAGCTGTCATGTCCCCAATTTGGAGGCAGATTAATTTAATTAAATTAATTAATTAAGTTATCCAAATATTGATATTTCATAAGGATGACTAATTGATTATTTTAATTAAATTAAAGAGGAGTATTAAATTAATTATTTAATAAAGTTAATAAAATAATATCTCAAAGGTAACTTTATTATAATTAATTTAATAAAGTGAGTATAATAAAATGATATATCACAAAGTCACTTAAATAATAAAATAATATAATATTTCTAGAAGCTTCTTGGAGATGGGTTAGAAAAAGTATATAAGAAGCTCATTGCTAGTCATTCAGATACACTTGGATTTTAGACTTCTTACATACCTATGTGGTAAAAAGAGAGCTTGAATTATTTCATCGCCTGAGGGTTTGAAGACTCTAAGGTGTCAGTTTCGATTGTGAGAGACCAATCCTAGCTGGGTTTGGAGAAGATATTTCAATCTTTCCATTTGTGCTTCATTGTGAAATTTATTTGAGTACAATAGCTGATGTATTATTGTACTTTTTCTGAGTAAGGGTTTGGACTTTGCAACAGCTGATGTATTGTTGCATTCGATTGAGGAGTTCACTTCAGCAGCTGATGTATTGCTGAGATTGGTTATTTAATATTCAGATTTTGGAGGGTTTCAATCTGCATACTCATACTCAGATTTTTGGTTCATATTGGTTTATCCTTGCATCTAAATTTTGTGGGCATTGGCTCAATATCTTCGTGGCTGTTTGGAGATCATTTTAGGAACAAATTGGAGGTGTTTCAAGGCCGTAATTATATATTACTGAGGACTGATATACTACAGCAAGGGTGCCATTGGCAAGACATTTTTATTCATATCTCATCATTAAAGCATCCAATGGTTCTGGGCATTGTTGCATTTTGATCCTTTGGTCCTACCGATCATTTCAAGTGCTAAGAAGTGGAGTTTTCTTGTTGCATTTATTTATCTAAAATATTGCCAGGCCAGAATAGGGGCAGCTTCACCAAGGAGGGGCGATTTCATGCTTGGAGGTCCTCAAAAGTTCTAATAAAAATTTGGAAGCATTGTCATGCCATTTTCTATTCATTCCTTGCTTCAAAATCAGGTTCTTTCATATTCTTTGGCATACTTATATCTAGTTACCTAGTTGCTGCCATTTGTATTCAGACTTAGGCTATTGCATATGTTTGCATTGTAATGCCAATAGTCTTGGTACAACATCAAATCAGCTTGTACTCAGCCTATGTTTTATATTGAATAGGGGAAGAAGTTGCATATCATTATTTATCTCTATGTACTTGGCTGTAGTATACATTTTGTATGCAAGACAACTGTTTGTCTAAATGTCACCAACTAAAAGTCAACAATTACATTATGGAAATTGCATAGCAAGTGTTTGATTAAATGCCATATGCTGTAGATGTACACCTCAATCATTAGGATGCATGATAAATGTTTGACATAATTCCTTATTGTTGTAGATGCATATTAGTTGCATGCCAAGTGTTTGTGAAAATGCTTCTTGGCTGTAGGTATGTATTTTACCTTAGGAGCTCATGTATTGGCATTTGAAAAGAGTAAAAACAAGTGCATTTCATTCTCAGCTTATTATTAGATCATTTAGCATTCAATTCAAAGCATTTGCATCTCTTCTATTTGAATCCAAGAGCAAGAACAGCAAACTCAAAACTCAAAACAGCAAGTACATTCTTCGCATACAAAGTGTTTGACAATATTCCTTGAGCCTTAAATCAGCAAGATAAGGTCAGTTTGAGCAAGGAAAATTTCAGTGGTATCAGAGCATTGAACTCCAAGTTTTTGTCGGTAGAAAGATCTTCTCCTTTTAGGTGAAAAACCCTGGAAGTGTAAGAGAGTACGCTTTTCCCTAAAATTTGTGATTTACTTTGATAAGCCAACTGAAATCTAGATCCAGACTAGCAAGGGACATTACATAAGCTGAACCAAACAAAATTGGATCCACATTCACAAGAGAGGATTATAAAAAATATTAATTCTACTAAATGGAATCATTGTGTAAGATTCAAGAAAAGTAAATGGTGAGATGAGATAAGAGGTCTATGTCCAATGGGTAGTTTTGGAAAACCATTTGAATTTCAAAGAAAGGGCTTTCGGCAATAGCCTTCATGTTACACCACTACCTCTACACTAGAGGCAAAGTATGGTCTAGTAAGATAAGCACAAGTTTTGATGGGATAGTGGTGAAGGAAAAAGGGGAATCCTCACACAATCATAAAGTGTATAAGAGGGGCCAAGACCAAAAGAAATGGAAGGTTGTGAAGAAGAGGTCAACTGTTCTTTACTCTGATTGGTATAAGTCAACAAGAGTGGGTAGTTTCCTCCTAGAAGTGGATTTGGATGGAGCGCTAGTCAACTAAGAAGCTCAACCTTTTGTGTTTTGAGCAATAGTAGGTTGGTGTGTAGATAAGTGGTTAACAAAAGAGGAGATCTAGTGTAATGTTCCCTTCTTCGATATGGTGTTCGGAATGGACCCCATGGTCTATTTTATTCCTGTAAGCTAATTATGGGGCTTGGAGAGAATATTTTAATTAATTAAATTTAAGTTGACTAACATTGTTATTTTTGGGCAACTTAGTATATTTAATTATTTAATTTTAAAAATGTCGTGCATTAAAGTGGCTTTCCATGGGCCAAAAGTTAATTAAAAATTAAAAATGCCACTTTATGCAAGTTAAAAATAAAAGTTTGCAAGCGGAGCATAAAAGGAAGAGCAGAAGGGAAATTAGACATCTTGACCATTTTATTTTCTCTCATTTGCAATGTTTGGACTACGAGTTCAACTTCAAACCCTAGTACAAAAACCCTATGGGTATTTGGCTTCGGAGATGAAAGATTTCTTCCTAGTCAAATCAATGGTGAATTCACACAAGATTCATGGTTGCATTTAAAGGAGAATCGAAGAGTTGGTTGCCAGTTGCAGGTTCTAAAATCCTAGGTGCAAATTTATTGGGATTTTCTAGTAAATAATAATTTGCAAGTGTTATGTGTGTGAGTGATAAATCAATTCAAAATTTAATGTGTTGTATTTGTGAAGTGGACAGTGTTGTGTTTGCATTGGTGATATGATTTAAAAATCATACAATATCTATTTATTGTTGAGTGCCCTCCCAGTCGTATCATATTGTGGCTCCCAAAAGGGGTTGTACCATTTCATAGACTTCAAAGTGAGAATATTTATTTATTGTTGAGTGCCCTCCCAGTCGTATCATATTGTGACTCCCAAAAGGGGTTGTACAATTTCATAGATTTCAAAGTGAGCAACAAAGAATATTTTTAAGGCTTTATAACCTTTTCCATTACCAAGTGCAACCCTTATAGGTTGGCTAAAGCTGTCGTAGCTTCCAAAAAGGAAGTTGCAGCCTTCCAAAGGCTTTCGTATCTTCATCAAAGGAGCCATACTAGTGTGGAGGAGATCCTACAACACAAAGGGAGATTTTAGAAGGTTGATGATTGGTTGTTGACCATTATGCAGTCCAAGTCAGCACTTTGGTTTGGGGAAAAATTGATGTTTTATTAGTGATGCTATTGTTGTAATTTCTGAGTATGTTATTTTATATCAATAATACACATAATTGTTAAAAGATTATCTATTGTCTACATTATGCAATATTTTTGTATAAATGAAGTGTTGTCAATATTTAGAATTGAGAATTCAATGTTATGTTGATTATTTAAAATATTCTTTCAAAACAAGTTAGAAAAAAAAATGGTTTCAGACCAATTGGATGCAAACTGTTAGATAAAATGTTTGTGCCCCATAACCTATGAAAATTGCAATGTTTTGGTTTAAAAAATTTGGACAGTATATTACATCCAAGTGTAGTGTCTTTTGTGGAGTAGCCAGAAATGACCCACTTAACCTATTTAGTTCCCGTAGGTTAATTTTGGGCTATATCAGGGAATAAATTCATTAATTAAATAAAGTTGTCCAACTAAATAATTTTTAGATGACTTTAATTTTATTAATTCAATAAACTTACTTAGGTGTTTTAAAAGAGAAATATTATAAAGTCACTTTATTAAAACTGCATTAAATGTTATATTTTGAGTAGGGAATTTAAAAAGTGACTTTTGGTGAGTTCTATGGGAAGATATAAAAGGAAATTTTAAAGCGCATTTGCATATGCTTGTTTGTTTTCTTTATTTTGGGGTTTGAGCTTTGAGCTTGAGCAAACCCTACGATGAAAACCCTTAGAGTATCATTTTTCGGTAAATGAAATATCTACCCTAGCTGATTGCAGGTGGAATCACACAGGATTCATGCAAGTGGATGAGGATTGCATAATATGTGAAGTCTTGCAAGCAAGACTAATTATTTTAAATATTTACAAGTGGAAGAATCAAAGGAAATGGCAAAGTGAAATGTTGAGGAAATTGCCAAGTGAAATGGATAAAATATTATATACATATTTTTTTTGCTACGCACTCATACCCAGTTGTACCATCCATTCGTAAGTGTCATACATCATTAAAAGGAGGGGTTGATGCAATTTTATGGGCTTTAAGAGCCTTGCCAAATACCACAACAGCCTTCAAAGGTTGTTCCACGACTATCATTGCTTCCTTTGAGGAAGTCACAACTTATTAAAGGTTGTCATACCTTTTTCATAGGTCATACAAATTTGGAGCTACACCAACAATGATGATATTTAAGCAGATAAACCTCTCTACCAATCAATGCAGCTTATAAGGAGTCTTCAATGGTCAACGCAAATAAAATAAGAGCGAAGTCACCAATGGTACTACCAAACGGTGTTACAATATAAGCTCATAAAAATATGCTATTAGCAATTACAACTCTGTTGTATAGCTGCAAAATATGACTAAACTATGAAATGAGCAACCCCACAAGAATACCCACTTGTAAACAAGCTAATCTTGCAACATATTAGCAACCATACTCCCCATAAATATGATTAAATGAATTTGTATCAGAACTGATACACTGCTGCAGCATTCTGATATGCAAAACTAGCAAGTTTATCACTGGCATGCCTCCCTAGGAGGCTCTCCAAATCATCAAATAACACCATGGAATGATTAGCAATAGTTTAGCAAGGTTTAGCTGCCCTCATTAGGTCTCAATAAGGTGGCAAGTATGGGGTCATTCCTCAAGGACTTTGTTGTAGGGTTTGTACTCGCAGGCGGGTATGTGCTGGTACTTGCTGAGTGAACATAGACGTATATGATATCATTGATATGGCTTATTTGAATATTTTTCAGCTATCAATTGGCACTTAATATTTATCTTTGGCATTTTGCATTGATCAATGATCAAGTATCATACTATGAAATGATTTAGTTTTATAAATCTATATATTTCTCTTTTTTTTTGTATATATAATACATATACATATATATATATATATACACACACGTACCCATACGTACCCAAACCCCTAAAAAAAAATTCACGTACCCAAGTATCGGATTCTCGTACCCGCACCCGTCCCCGAACCCTAACCGGTAACTTAGCCCAAGGAACCAACACGCCACCCCTAGCAATGGTACGGCCAAGGGAAAGGTGTGATCAGCTCCCATAAATCAGAAAATCCACATTAGGACCAGCAATCAAACAAAACCTCATACCTTATGCCAGGAAATTCATTGGTCAAACACCCACAAAATGATTCCTCATGCTTGAACCAGCAACTGCAAAAAAGTGATATGGCCAAGTACAAGAATGGTATGGTGTAGCAGCTGGAAAAAGTCTGAACCCAACACACCAAAAATCTGCAACTATAACAACTTCAAATGCACACCAAATTATACTAGAATACGTCGAAGATCTCTATGAAAGAAAGCTAATGAAAGTTTCACCAATAACTCCAATGGTGACTCCTGCAGTGAAGCCACACCAAAGTCAAGCTAGGGAGTGTCTTTTAAATCTGAAACTAGAACAACCTTGAGGGTTTTCATCCTCAAAGCCTTGAAGGATTCCATCATCAAACCAGCAAGACTTCGTTATCTCAACTCAACATGTCCAAATGAGCTACCCCTAGCCCCCTTATATAGTTTTTTGGAGGGAAATAAAGCAATTTAAATAATAATATAATTCCCCCTTTTTCGAAAACACCTTTTTAAAATTAATAATAAACTCTCATGTGCCAACGTCCCCCTTCTCCAATCTCAACGTCCAACTTGGGGTCCTTTTCCAGTTTACAAAAGTTAATCACTTAAGTGAAATAAAATAATAATAATTTAAACATTACACAAATGATATTAAAATATTTTACCCCTTATGGCAAAAAATCCTGAATCAACTCAAAATCCAATTTTGACTAAACCAATGAGATGTGGAGACACTAGATGAGTGAATGAGGCCATTTTTGACTTTCTAAAAGTAGGCATGCTCTCCAAGAAGTTTGGAGAACACCCAGATCGTCCAATAACACTACGAAGAGTGTCATTCAAACCAGAATCACTCCTTCAGCTCAAAGCCAACACAAGAACCCAAGAACTGCTGACACTGCATCCTCCAAGGATCTTGGAGTCCCCTTACCCTTCCATTTAGCCTATGGGAACTCTGGAAATAGGCTAATGGCCATTGAACAGATTAGGATTGAGAAGGGGGCATTACAAGCATCAAGCTAGTTTTCAATTTTCAATATTATGCATGTGCAAATGATATTTAGATTATTACGACCTACAATTTTACTCCAAACTAATTACAACACAAATAATTTTCACTTTCACAATTTCATATGCACAAGCATTTCATCAAACATTTGGAATGCAGACTCTCTACAATAGTTTCTAACTTGTTTGTAATGTGGTTGAATTGTTTTGATGACCAAATTACCAATCATTCAGTTTTGATACCCAAATTCTCATGGAGTTTATAGTCACTAAAACAAAGAGTTGGTTGATGTAATGTCCCCTTTTTAGCCCTAAGCTTTCAGTGACCATTAGCCTATTTCTAGAGTCTCATAAGCTATTCGGAGGTGTTTCAATGGATTTTAAGATTCTTGGAGGTTTCTTACCAACACTTCTAGGGAATGCAGATGATTGCCAAAGAGTTTTCTGGGTTTCTCTGGGTTTCCTAAAATTCTTGGTGGATAGTAACTGCTATTTTTAGTAGTGTCTATTTTTAGCACATACTATTTTTAGCATGTCATAGCTGCATCATAGTTGCATCTCAGATTATGCTTATTTTGAGTTTGGACACTATTTTTAGCAATATGCTATTTCTAGAAAGTTTTATTTCTAGCAGTGGTCCTGGCAGCACTTCAGTGCTGGATTTCTATTTCTGGCAGTAGTGGCAATTTCCATCATTGGGTTTTGCCAATTTTGGTAGTTTAGTTCTTCCACCAATCTTGGAATTAGAAAAAGGAAATGTTACAACTTAAAGTTATTAAGTTATAAAGTCAAAAAAGGCCCCTTGGACCCCCATGCCTAGCTTAGGTAACTTAAGTTGTTTTTAAATAATGTTTCTTTAAATCATGCTAAAGTGGATGACTAGATGAAGGATTATTGAATTTAAATTAATTCCTTTTTGGGCTTGGGCATCCCATTTGGAGGGAAAAGGGAATTTGAAATGGTTGCCCTAATTTCTCCTTCATTTTCTATTTAAACGCACTTGAGCTCTCATTTGAGGATTATGCAATTTGGAGATAAAGTTATGCTACCAGATTGGAACCAGAGTGTTCTTTCTTGAATCTTTAGAGGATGAAAACCCTCTTTAGGTTGCTGGTTTAGGATTTGAAAGATAGTCCTTAGCTGGTGGAGTGTGATTACACTCAGTAATCACCATTGGAGCTTATCGATGATGTTTTGCTTTCAATTTTGGTTACTTGTGATGATTTCTAGCTATGTTTTGGTATGATAACTATTTGTGCAAAGGTTTGGAGTGTTTTGGGAGTGCTACTCAGAGTGTTTATGCTTGCTAGCCATACCATTTTCACTTAGGCAAAACAAATGTTTATGCTCATACTGTTTGGAGGAGGGCATAATGTTTTGTGGGTATTGATGCAAGTGTTTCCTCATCCTTGGGCGCCACCATATGCAAGAGAGCAGATTTTTTAAGGGAGATTTGTATTTTTCTTAGCTGGTCGCCTACCTTGTTGGGCCGTACAATTTGTGTTGGAAGGTTTATGCTGGTTAAGAGGTTATTACATCATATTTGCTGCAACATGGATTCCTCATGATGGCGCCTATATGTCACTAGGCTGTTTTGAATAATTCTAGGGTGGTTTTGGGTTGGAGTGGAATGCATTGTGTGGAGTTGTGACCTTAGGTTTGGAGTGTTTTGGGAGTGCTACTCAAAGTGTTTATGCTTGCTGGCCATACCATTTTCACCTAGGCAAAACAAATGTTTATGCTCATACTATTTGGAGGAGGGCATAATGTTTTGTGGGTATTGATGCAAGTGGTTTCTCATCCTTGGGCACCACCTTATGCAAGAGAGCAGATTTTTTAAGGGAGATTTGTATTTTTCTTAGTTGGTCGCCTACCTTGTTGGGCCGTACAATTTGTGTTGGAAGGTTTATGCTGGTTAAGAGGTTATTACATCATATTTGCTGCAACATGGATTCCTCATGATGGCACCTAGATGTCACTAGGCTGTTTTGAATGATTCTAGGGTGGTTTTGGGTTGGAGCGGAATGCATTGTGTGGAGTTGTGACCTTGGGCAGCTTGCTGGTTGGTGTATCAGTCTGCTGCAACTTCATTTACAAACCTGCAACACTCATATCTGATCTTTTCAGTGGTATACCAAGCCTGTTATTTCTCCATTTAGCCATGTTTATTTATATGCTCTTGCTAACATGTGGTAGGGATTGATTATGGGTTCAATATTTTGACTTTTGTAATACTTGCTTCATGTTTCAGTCTCATATTGCAACTATACAGCAATATTGGACTTGTTAGCATCTTTATAGAGCCTTCATGTAACACTGATTTGGTACTACCATTCAACGAATTGCTCATCTTTGCTTTTATTGCTAACTCCACTGAACAAGTGGTGCTCCCGCTAAATAAGTGGTTGAGCTTTCTTAATTCTCATGCTACTCCCATTCAATGAATTGCTCATCTTTGGTTTTATTGCTAACCCCACTGAACAAGTGGTGCTCCCGTTGAATAAGTGGTTGAGCTTTCTTAATTCTCATGCTACTCCCATTGAATAAGTGAGTCTTTACTTAATTTCATGTTATATCTGTTGAATAAGCAGAGGACCTTTCTTTGGTTTGGTCAGCTTGCCGCCAAGCATTTTCTTGCAATTTGTAATTCCCACTGAATAAGTGGAAGTTTCTTTTGATTGACGATTTCATACTCAGCCCACTAAACAAGTGGTGCATTACAATAGCTTAGCATTGTAAGCTTACCACTATATGCTCTCACCTTGCCCACGTCAAGATTTGGGTGATCAGAAAGTGGAAGGGAGTTTACTTCAATTCATCATCTTTGATTATTGGCTAACGCTAACAAGTTGTGAAGTTTAATAAAGAATTAAGGGTGGGTTATTACAGCTGATTTCCCTTATCAATGAAATACAGAGATAGATATATATATTTGAGTATAACTAACAACGACAAGGTCAATACATAGAAAAAGTATTAATATATTCCTAACCTTTATGTGACCCACAACTAAGTAGAGATTAAGAAAACATTGAAGAGATGATGCACAAAAGTTTTGATGTCGTAGAATATCTTTGACAACAACAAATAACTTATACAGTTCGCAGCCCCAAACTCTTCCCAAAGTGGTGTCCAACATTATGAAGAAATTCTAACATATTGCAACAACAAGCTTTCCAAACTCAATAGTAAACCCAATTATATTCCTCCCATGCCCAGCATCAAATATGATGAATATACACACTCCATAGACTTCTCGATATTGGTGTCCCCTTCTTGCCTGAAAATATCTTCAATAATTTGTCTTGCCTGCAAGACTTCCCAATTTATTTAATCTTCAATCGAATATGCAAATCTCCATTCCACACAACTTGTTACTCTGAATAAGCTACATAGAATTAACCAGGGAAGATCTTTCACCACCGAGATTAATATTCTCCAAGAGGGTTTTGTCCTCAAGAAGGCTGAGATGAACAAAGTTCAATCTCCTAAACCACAAGGGTCTCATCAAAGAGAATGTAATAATCTGCATAATACCAAATGAGCTCACAAATTCCCTTTTAAACCCTTTTTGAGAGCTTTCCGGAAAACACAATATAAAATCACTTTATTAATTATATATTTAATAAACCTTATATCCCCCAAAAGTGATTTATTTCATTACTTAATTATTCTTGGCACCCAAAGTCACTTTCAGTGTCCCAACATTTAAAACTTTTCATCCCAGTTCCAACGAGCTATAACACTAAGATGCCCATTAAAATATTTTAATTAAAATAGCAACCTTAGTAAAATTATTTAAATATAGCTCAATATAACATCCAAATTGCGAAAATGGTTGAAATGCATGGGAATCGAAAACTAACTATGCAAGAGTTACATTGATGATGAAGGATGATAAACAGACCTGATTAGGTGACTTACTACAAATAGACGCTCTCTCCAAGATTCTTGGATAATACACCAGAAGCTGAAAATAATATTGAAAAGCGTCATCTGAGTCCTCTAGACCATCTTTGCCCACTAGTAACATCAAATAACCCAATGGTCAAGACAAACACCCACCTAGAAGGTCAGAGCCAATTGCAATGCAAGAGAACTCTAAAATGGGGACATTACACACCAACACAAAAAATATATTCAAGGTTGAGGATGTGGATCCTTGTGTACTTACAACTGTGTGAAAAGAGAAGACAAGTTCAACTGACATTAATGGAATAGCTAGGGCTTCAAACCCTAAGGGACCCCTTGCTATTATTGTTGAGGACTGTTGTAGCTTGTAATGGATATTCTACCATGCCTACCAAGTACGTTTTTGAACACATACACATGATCCCAAGCACGATCAAAAGGAAAACAACACTCAATAATTACAAGAAATCCCCACTGCATACCAACCTCGAGAAGGAAGCCATTGCTATAGATTTTGATGCCCTTTCTAGATGTATTAAGGATTTAGAGGCTTCATTGAATGATTATCATGAAAAACCCACAAACAACCCTAACCAAAAATCCCAATAAGCACTTGTTGTTCAAGAGTCCAATTCTAAGGATGAAAACCCATGGGTTTGTGGAGATTGAAGGATGAAATCCCTATAGATCTTGTCTCAAAGGATAGAAACCCTTTGACTAAAGGAGTGGTCTCATCCAGAGGTTGCACTCGAGCTTTAATGGTGGTGGCTCTTCAACGGAAGCTAGTTTTCAATTTTCAATATCATGGATGTTCCACTGATATTTAGATTATTACGACACATGATTTTACTTTATGTTGTGATTGTTGCCACAGCCATGTTTTGTAAAAGGGTTTCAATCCTATTCAATGCAAATGAAGGGTTTTGCAATTTTATCTTGTTCGTGAACTCATTTTGTAAATCTAGTTATATTTGTGAATGAAAAGTCATGATTAAATCTAATTTTCCTAGTTCTTCCATGATATATTTCAAGCTACCATCTCTTTTCATTTTGGAACCCAACCCGAGATATTAGGGTTTGTTGTTATTTATATTAATGTAAGGCAATTTTTTTGGGTTTGCTAAAGTCGAGTAGGAATCTATCACAACTTGTCATTTTAACGTAAAATAACAGAGTTTGAAGCATAATACTGAGTTATTAAAGCTGTTGTGCAAACATTAATTTAATCTAGGGGTTTTGAAGATTCTAGTTAATTATTTAAGCTAAATAGCCCAAATATATTGCATTAATATTTGTCAAGGACATTGCAAGGGTAGGGGTTTTGTCATTTGAAGATTCTAGTTAAATATTTAAGATAAATAGCCCAAATATATTGCATTAATAGTTTTCAAGGACATTGCAAGGGTTCTAGGAAGGATAATGATTTCAGCTCGCCACAAGAAAATGGTAAGGCCAAGATGTTCTTGGATCCAAATGTAGGGAACTCCTTCCCTAGTTTTCCAGATCCATGCCCTCCTCCCTCTAAGGCTTCTATTTAGTCTTTGGGCGAGCCAGAAAACTTGGAGGATCTTACTAGTTGTGTAAAACTTGTTAACACTAATATAAATACCTTCTTTGCAGCTTCAACAGTTCAGCAAAAATTGATTAAATGGTATTTTATAGAAATTAACTAGATTAATGTTAAATTTTCTATGCTTAGAAACCAGCCCCATGGTGATATGCAACCCAAGGTTATGGATGAACGTATCTTTCAGCTTTGGAAGGCTTTTCCTAATGCAAATAAGCCAATTTCAAAAGGAATGAATCTGACGGAAAAAATAAGTAGTCTTAAATCATCTTTTCAATCAGGCTTTGGTAGAGCAAAAGGCCAAAATTCACAGACTTGAACAGAAGATCAGAAATATTTAAGGGATCCTTAAACCAGGTTATACAAGTCAGCAAGAGTGTTATTGAGAATAGCACCTTGGGTCTGAAAGTCTTGAGAGAGAAGCTGAAAGAGACTACTGAGAAAGGGAGAACTACAGCTATGCCTAGGAAGGAATCATCAGCAGGTCCAAGTTCCAGAACTAGAAGTAGGAAAAGAAAATTGAGATCAGAGGAAAAACAGGAGCCATGGGCTTTATTGATCTGCATGATAGATTCTTCCAAGAAGAGTTGGAGGTTGTAACGACCTTGAACAATTTGTAGCTTCTTTTGTTGTCTATGTTTTGTTGGTGGTTCTATATTGTTGGTTTGCACTTTTTGGCTGTGGGTCTGTTGATGTTTAGCTGACATTCTGTTTTTTGTACAAGGTTTATGGTCCCTTCAAAACCTATTTTTACCTTTTTATCCAAAACAATAATTCCTTTTAAAATCATTCTTTTTCAAGAAGCCTTAACAATAGAGAAGCAATATAACACATGCAATTTAACACTGAACATAAAAAAATTCAATAATGAATCGTAAAATGTGAAAGGACTAAAGTGGTAGAAGAAAATATGAACTGAAGAGATAACCGTAGAAAATAGTGATAAACTGATAACAAAGAAGTAAAAAACAATTATGTCACCAAATATTAAATGCCAATTTTATATTCATCATAACCATCTTTCATTTTCCAAAGGCACATAAACCAGGTAACAATATATAAGATGTAATAGCTGTACCCCAAAGAAGAGACATTCTGCAAGCTAAGAGTTTTGAGGGATAGCTTGTAAAGAGCTTCCTTTGAGAGTTGAGGAGACGATAATTTTACATCTGTCCATAGCTGCAAGATTACAATGAATGACATAGTTGAGCCTAGTAAAATATGGAGCTGCAGTTGCAAATATATTATAAAAAAAAAGGAATAAGAATAGAGATTAATTTTAGATTGCCCACTCTGAATTTTCTCTATAAAATGTTTTCCTATTCTAGAATCAGAGTATAATGAACAAAGTTCTATAAGTACATAAATTTCTTCTCTCTCTAAGGTAAAATGAAGAATCATCAAGTTCACCAAATTCAGATTAAGCAATTATTTTTTCTGCTACATGCATCTGATACCACACTAAAATCAATTAGAGTATAATCCAATAATTTTTAATTTAGTATAAGATGTGGACTTCAAAAAGGAGAAACCAACACAAAGCTAGGAGAGAAATCAACCTTGGAA
This sequence comes from Sequoiadendron giganteum, assembly GCA_007115665.2. NCBI lineage: Eukaryota > Viridiplantae > Streptophyta > Pinopsida > Cupressales > Cupressaceae > Sequoiadendron > Sequoiadendron giganteum. The sequence goes on along the minus strand of CM021104.1, from coordinate 110,354,610 downwards.
CATATTATACGATTTTCCAACAATCTAGTCAATGGATTGGTGAATCTCAGAGGTGATTTGGTTGGAAATTAAGAGATATCATCAAATCTAACATCTATTGAATCATACTTGGATGTATTTCAGTTATGGCACCAAGATCTGTCTGTCTAATCGGTTTACTACTTTGATAAGAAAAAGTTGGATTCATTGCTGCCTTGCAATCAGTTGACAATTTTCAACTGGATACTTCCTCAGCCACAATGGTGCTTCTTTGGTAAAACAGTTTGAGATAAGTCAGTCTATGCTTCTGTGGAGTATGCATTTAATAATACTTTGTAACTTGTGCCACTAAAATCAAACTTCGGTCATGAAACAATGCAAGAAATCAAGCAATACATCAGAACACATGCATGTGTCATCAGAACACATGCATGTGTCGTCAGAATGGGTGGTTTCCTTCAATTTTAGTTCTGTATAGGATATAATTTCTTGTAATGTCCCACCGCTGGTGTGATATCTAATTTTCTGATTTTGCACTAGATAGATTTCACTTGATCATACAGTGATGAACATTATGCATGGACTTGGTAACATTCAATGAAAGTAGTCATCTGTCATGTCCCTTGAAATGGTAGCATTGAAATATAAAGCATTGCAAATAAGATAAACAAAATACATATTGAAAACATCTTGATATTAATAATTATCGAAGATAATAATATAAATATTAAATATCATACTATAATTTAAATATGAAGCTTTAAAAATGCAAATAAAGAAAATAACAAACTACATATTAAAAATATAAAAAAGAAATATTAGCAATTCCATATTATTATAATTATAATTATCTTGAGATAATATTATGATTATAATTGTCAAATATAAAAAATATATAAATATTAACAAATATAATATCATTATGATTATAATAATAAACATTATGAATATATATATATAGAGAGAGAAATAAATATATCAAAATAAGGAAACAAATAACAATTAACATAGAATATATATCATAAATAAAGGGGTCAAGCAGCGATTATAAGCAAAGTAGCGATTTAGATTTAAGGGCAGAAATTACATCTATTGGAAGAATAGTGGATTAAAATTATACCAAATGAAATGATTAAGGAAGGCATCGATTAGTCACAAGGGCAGCGATAGTATTTAAGGCTAAAGATTAAATATCAAAAGGAATCGATGTCTTGTTTAACAAAGCCCAGCCAAGAAGGTGATGATTATAATTAACTAACCACAGAAATAAAAGGCAATGACACTTCATGAGGAGGTGTGATCAAATTAGTAACTATGCTTATAAGATAGTTATTATGATTTACTAAAGGGGGCAGTGATTGGTTAAAAGGTCAAACAACTAATTAAGGGAAGTCACACCCGTTTGAAAAAGTCATCACCTTTCAAGACGGGTGCCTCTAATCATGTAGATATAGGGATATAAAAGAAGGAAATTATGAAAAAAGGAGGCCTGCAGACCGATCAAGATGGAGGGTACGTAATTTCTAATAAAATAGATAATTACAAATTATGTTGAAGATTAATCAAAGAATGAATAAATGATAATAAATGAATGGATTAATAAGTTAGTAAAGCTTATTATTTGAGGTATATGTAATATATATATATATATATATAATTTATATTTATCTTAGATATATATATATATATATATATATATATTTAAGATAAATATAAATTAAATATAATATCTTCACTGTATATATAAATCATATGATGATAAATATATTTTGATAATTGATAACTATATATAATATAGATTGAGACTCATAAATACCTCATAAAAGGTGGACACATATAATATATACATATATTTATAATATATTGTTTACGGTTATAATAATGCTTGCAGCAATTATTGAGTCGCATAAGTAATAATGACTCTATTCATTCACTACAATGATAAATGGTACAATAGCATACCATCTTTGGGATCTTGATAGACGTGTAATATCTACCCTAATGTACTTATGTAATATGATATAGAGGAATCATTCATAAGAGTGATAAGGAAGAAATGAGTAGCCCTTTAACAAGAATGAACTGTTTATATCATCTTTGATCGTATTAGATATTATCACTGAAACTTATTGATTTTTAACACTTCTGTCTCTTTGAGAAACACTTTGAATGCAAGATTCCAGTATAAGTGCTTCCACTAGAAAGGGGACATTACATCATCAAGAAGAGCAATTACTAAACACCAACGGATTACTTTCTTTTCAATGAACAGAATTATATTTAAATATTGTACTTGCTGTCTAGGGTCTGTAACAGCATTTAAATGCTAAAATCTCTGCTCTAGGTACACTACACTAGCATAGCCATTACACAGCCATTGCAAGACAACTGAAACAGCAGATTTGGATATACTTTTTGAGTACAATATAGAACTGATTTCACCACACAGGGTGTTCAAAACATCCTAACAGGACTGTAACAACTCAAACATTTATATCAGCTATAATAATATTCAAGGGAAAGTGTATAAGACTAACAGGGACGCTTCACATTGTTTGACAGTCCACCATGCGTGATTCTGGGCAGTATTGACACTGATATCATCTTATTACATACTCATTTCAGACTCTATGGTTGACTTATAAGGGTAACAAATACTGATTACACACAGCAGTCAATATCACACTGGTTTTCTGATTACCAGCAGTAACAGTCCTCCACATTAATAAATTCTGAGTGTAAGGAAGGTTGAAAGATGCAATATAATATAGACTCAGACCTGGTATAACATCGACCCAGTCTGGAAGTGGTTGCAGCAGCTACAGGAGTTCCCAAAATGCCCAAACAGCAGCTATAGACACCTCCTTTGTGATTGATTCCCTTGAGAATTGGTACATCCAGCCTCATACATCTCAGACACCTCCTCCAAAGTCCTCTAACAAGGCCCACATTCAGATTTTAGACATGCCACTGTAGCGAACTACTGTAGCGAATCACTGTACACGCGGGTACTGTTCACGTGGGTACTGTAGCAGCAGATTAAGATCTCAAATGGTTGTGTCTTCAACAATCTGATATTTGTTGGCGTTTCAAAATGCGTTTTGGAAACGGACAGCTATGTGTAGTAAACTGCTATTCAAATTAGGAGGGGAAGCTCCCTCTTTTGCTGAGTTTGCATAAAGAAAGTAAACTAAAACTAATTTTGCCTAATTTTTTTGATTCAGCTGCAAGAACACAAGGTTATAGAACTCTAGATGTTGCAGCTGAGGTTTTCCCTTGAATGAAACTTAACAACTACAACTAACTTACGCTATTGACGTTTCAGCTTAACAACTACAACTAACTTACGCTATTGACGTTTCAGGTTATAGAACTCTAGATGTTGCAGCTGAGGTTTTCCCTTGAATGAAACTTAACAACTACAACTAACTTACGCTATTGACATTTCTAGCCTCTCAGGTAAACACAAAACAAGAGAGTTAGAAATGGACGAGATTGATTTTCTGACAAAGATACTTAAATAAACTTTTCTCAACATACATCTACTGACTTTCAATGCAAGCTGAAAAGGAGATCATATAAATATTACACAATAAACGGAAATATGAGATTTTATATCGGGGCAGCAAAGCAAGCTCAAGACTTTATTTTCTCACACTTCGAGCACAAAGATTACAATTCTGGGACAGCAAATTGTAGCAAAATACTTGCAACAAACGATCAACCAGATTACAATTGACACAAAACACATGCACTAAACAAGGATTTGCAACTAAGGAGGCATGCAAACTTGCTCTTTACACAAAGTGAACTGAAACTAATCAATAAAAAACATCAAGGCATAAGCTTGGCAATTCTGTTATCATAAGCACGGTTAAAGAAAAATGAGCAAACACTGCTCTTATTTATAGACAAGCAGAGGAGTAGGGGACCTTAAAATCTCCTTACTTTTACAATTAATACTTGTCAGCATGCAAGCTTTATTTCTAAACCTAAAGAAGATAAACATCTAAAACCTAAGAAAGCATGTAAAATGGAAAGTGCCAACTTGTGCCAACTCATTACAATTGTTTTTTTTCTCTTCTCCAAAGAGTGGATAAGTATGAAACTGAAAATAGAAAGAAAGCTTAGATGAAAGCTTCTAGAAGAAAGCTGATTTAAATTTCAATCACATCCGCTAAAAAGCGAGCAACTTCATCCTTGGTGAAAGTGTCGATATTATTAATAGCAAAATGCCGCTTTTCCAAGATTTCTTCACCATCATCTCAAGAAATCTTCGCTCTCATTGGCCGCTTTCTCGAACTTTGCTGACATCATGGAAATCATCTTCATTCTTCCAACACTGCCATTGCTGCCATGCATGATACTCTGAAACTCTACTTGGACTACGTCAAGCCCAATGTATGAACCATTGTAATGTCCCCTTTTTCACGAGCATTAGAGTTGGGGGATTAGCCTATTTTCCTGACCCTCGTAGGCTAATAGTTCTGGATAGAGGGTTTCTTGGACGGGCACTTGGTCGTCAATTCTTAGTGTTGATCTTTGGAGTATGGTGGCGGGGTGAATTGTTGTGTTTGACATGATACTTGTGCTTAAATTAATGATACTCACCTTTTATTTCACCATCCTCGGCCTAGGGACCATGTGTCTTTAAAAGGAAGGGGTCACTTTCTATTTTTAAGTTACTATTCATTACTAAAGTGAAAAATGTTATAACTTAAGTGAATAGTGTTCGCTTTAATGAATAGTGTTTCTTTTGTAAATTTATAAAAGGCAAGAGAGGAAATTCGAATTGCTTCATGGATGAATGATTTTAGCTTGAAGAAACTTTGGAGTGAAGCTTGGAGGAGGAAGGAAGCTAGGGTTTCTTGATTTCTTGCAATGGGAGAGCCTGGTGGGGCTCTGTTCTTTGTTCTTGAGCTACTTGAGGGTGTGAAACACCACCTTAATGTTGCTGATCAGTTATTGTTGCTTCAGTTGGAGACCTGAGTTGCTATTTGCAGGATATTTTGAGCATATTTTTGAGTGGTTTTGATGGCCAGAGTCTTCAATCACGTTAGTTCGAGAGCTGCTCGCTTTTGAGAAGTTTTTGGGGTTGTTTTGAAGAGCTACAGCCAGCCGCACTTTTATGAGGGTTTGTATCAGCCAAAGGAAAAAAGACGCCTATCTTGAGTGGCTGCTATCTTTCCTAATGGGGGCGCCCTTATCCTAGAAGTCATCCCATGTTGGTTTTTGGTGGGAGAAGATCGTTATTCAAGAGTTGTGTGCACTTCTTTGGGCGTGGGTACTGTAGCAAGTCACTATTCACAGTGCTTGTATGGCTGTAAGTAAAAATCAAGGCATAAAATGTATCTTTTAAAATCTGGTGAAAACTATATGTTGTAAGCATCTTACTATGTAATGAAGAAATTATATTTGGCCTCTAAATTGAGCAATGTAATCAAGTTATTTTCAGTAGATCAGTTTATTAGAAGTTTTTCATTGTATGCATATGCTTCGTGGTACCATTTTAACATTATTGGCAAACAATCTCAAAGCACAAAGAAAGGAATTAAACTGAAACCAAAATCAGATCTACAAACTCAGTGAGAAACGGATCAGCAGAGTGTCGGTACATCAAAACCATCCTCATGGCAATACTGACAAGGGATTGCTACAACAAATTCTCTAATGAATTCAAAAGTATTAATAACCCGTTGCTTGTATGCAACAAACTCCTCAAATATTTTTACATATGTATTAACCTTGAAAAGGTGACCTTCCTTCCACTCCAGGATTTGTCTTTTATGTTCTCTTCCCATTGTAGAGCCATACACCATATCTAGATCTGCAATTATGATTTCATGCATGGGCTTGAACTCGTCTATCAACTGCTCAAAATCCTGGATTCCTTGACGTAAGTCATGAGCCTTATATCTCAGCTGAAAGACCTGTGCTAGAATCTATTTTCCTCTGATAATGAACTCTTCAATCCATTCTTGAGTTTGTTTTCCACAAATAACCAACTACCTCAACTGCTACTGATCAGCTGGTGTCTCTAAAACTTGGGGCAGCAACTATGTTGTTTGTGAAATGCCATGAATGAGATAAGATATACACAATCGGAGTTGACGATTTTCAGGCTTAAGGGGCTGCCTTGTCTTCTCCATCTTTTTGCACTCTTTCTTGAATATTTTATGTTACCATCTTGAACAAACTCATGTCAGCATGTCGGGTACTCTTACCAAGATTTGCCTTGACCATTACGAAATCATCAACATCCATCTCATCCCCGATTCTATTTTCAAGAGGCGTAGCCGTCTCCATGACCATCTCACCATCAGGATTTCTCTCAAACTAGATTTGTTTCTTTGCCTTCTTCTTGGGTGCTTCCTGATAGACATCATCAAAGTTCAACTGATAAGAAGGCCTTTGTCTTGTCCTTCCCAAGGAGCTCTCAAGCCAAAATGTGGTATTTCGACTTCCAAATCAATGTGAATTGCTGAAGACCTCGGGGATGGCAAAGGATCATGTGACAAAGGCACATCCTCTATTTCCTCTTGAGGTATGGGCTCATGTGGAGGGACTTCTATTTACATCATTGGCTGCTCCTGTATCACTATACCTATGAAGTCCAACCTCTTCTTCGCAATCTTTGTTGACCTACTGCCCTTTACAACCTCCTGACCTTTTCCTTTCATCTTCGGCTGAGCCTTTGAAGAAGAGGGAAGTGATGAATGTTTCCTTGGCGGCTCTACTATCGGAATAGATTTCTTCCTTTTGAGGACCAAGAAGGTTTTTCTGTAATCAACTACTTGTCGTGTCCTTTCTTCCACTTAAAAGCATTCTTTGTTAGCCCAATTAACCTATGGAAGAGGTTGTTGCTCAATCTGATTTCTAGTATAGGCTGGGAGAATTACATCCCCATCATCATTTGATAAACCTTCAATGTCTTCAGATAAACAATCTTTCATTTGATGAAGGGTGAGTCTACTATTGCTTTGCCTTTGCACCTCGAACTCATCTCTGCAGTTGGCCCAAAAATCTTCGACTGCGGGCACATGAGCATAGTTTTGACCAAGTCAAGCCAAATAACTCCACAACACAATTAGCCAAATAACTCCACAGCACAAATAACCCCTGAATATCAATTGCCTCGGAACATTGAAGGATCTGGAGATGAAAACACAGACAACTACCCTTTGGAGAGCAAAATAACTCCACAACAGGATCCTCTAATCACCCATATTAGCCTACAAGGACCCAGTGATAGGCTAAATCCTCTAACTCTAATGCACGCTCGAGATGGGGACATTACATTTCTGGATTACAAAAAGCCCTAAGCCTGCAAATGCAACATAAGATCAAAACTAGACACGACAATTTACTGGCATTATCATCATAACTCATTTGTTACCTCATTATTCTATCAATAAATAAATAAAGGATTTAGCTTTCATTATCGCCACAAGTAGAATCCTGTGTGAAGCTAAAATTTGCAATGTCAAGGCACTAATAAGGGCAATCTAGTTTTGTGAAGATAGTGATGGAATCAACTTCAATATTAACAACTATGTACAACAAATCTAGAAGTGTTTACTCATCATAGTAAATGCAGTGGAAGGCTCAACCAAATTACATTGCAATATTTAAAATGAAATCCTGTGATTTTGAATATAAACTTCACTTCTTTCTGGCCAACTTGGCAATTATGATAGCATTATTTCTTACACTTGTACACCCGACTGGGCCAATAAGTGTCATATAAAACCTAGTAGTGGTAATTAAAACATAAGTAACATCAAGTGAACTTTATTAATGACCACACTCAAGACCGTTTTATCTCTCCATTTAACAACAAGGATTCAGGGCAGAAGTGGAGACTTGGACTTTGTCGGAAATTTAACATCAACAAACCTATCTGGCCTTTGTCAGAGAGCTGACATAAATAAAGCTATCAATGAAATTAATGAATTCACCAGAATTAAACCAGATTGTCAATTGTGTGCCACTTGACTATTGTTTATACAAAAATTACAGTCATTAACCAGAAATTGACTGTTGTTGACCAATAACTACTCCAAGCAATTATGACAGCATTTATTACCTTTCTACAAACGATTGGGTCAACTACTGCCATGTCAGCCCTGGTAAATGGAATTTAACACATGATTAGCATTAAACGAATCTCACTAATGATCATGATCAAGACTGTTTTCTTTATCCATCCAGCAGCAAGGACTTGGGGTAGAAGTGGGGATTTGGACATTGTCCGAGTGTTGACATTAAAAAAGCATCTTTAAAATTAATGAGTCCACCAACAACAAACTAGATTATTGACCGTGCCATTTGATTGTTGTTTGTCCACAAATTGACTATTGTTGGCAATTAATTGTTCCAAGCTAAAGATTTAATTTCATCAGGAGTTAAGTTGCTTGTTGGCCTTGTTTTAACTGTTGCACTTGTTTTTTCCTGGAACTAAATGCTGGATATGACTTTGTGTCAATTGCTATAATGGCATTAAAAATTGTTGTCTGTCATAAACACTGCTTAATTTTTGCTGAGATTTGTTTCTCATTGTGGACATCTACAGCTTGTCTACATTGTCATTCATGCCCCCATACCATCTTCGGGGAACACTAATATCAAAGTATGCAACACTTGCTTGAGTGACATATGTATTTCATAGTTGTGATGGACGATACCTGCAAAATCTTGCACAATGATACGGAGTTTTCTGTTTTCTTCACATCTGTAAATTGTCCAGAAAATGGCAGAGTCCTATAACTCATCTTATGGAAATGGTTGTACAATTCACTGAAATAGTCACAATTGTAAGCTACTAATGTGGAGGGATGCTTAGGTTGAATGGTTGTAACTGTCGAATGTGTGCTTAATGTTTCAATACTAATGTTTTGCAATAGACGGTTGTAAAGTTCCCTTGCAATTTTTATGATATTTTCCAGTTTGACAATGCAAGCATATTGTCAAACGGTTAACATGTAGTTTGCATACATTTTATCAAACAGTTACCATGCAGCTTGCTCACACATAAAGAACAATTGAAAATGCAAGTATTGAGTGAATAATGATGTTGTTTATAGGAGTCTCTAAGAGGAATATAATCATTCAGAAATTTCACCACATATATTCAAATCGAGCCTCAATTATAATTCCATAGGCTCAGAATAATTTTGCTTATATTAAATGTGTTGGAGCAACAATATACTCAGATCAGAGTGTTGGAGTAGCAATATACTCAGAATAGAATTTGACAGTCATATTACTAACCGAACAGTGAATGGCAATGCACATTAATGAAATTATTGCTGACCTGGATAACACAATTCATAACAACCAAACTCCAATATCAACCGTTGGGCATTATACCTGAATTAAATTTCAACGCCTTGCATTTCTATCCACATCATTCATATGGGCAGATTCAGCAATGTGTATAGTGGCAACCCCTTTCCTATGTAACCACAACTCCTTCAACTCTCGAATGCACCTTATATCCACCGCAGAGTTTGTGGCTTAAGGCGTTAACCAATGCTACTAGTCACAAACTGCGCCCCTCTCAAAGACATCTGGCATTCATTCAAAGGCTCGCGGCACAATGAGGAAGGTATCGACTATGTCAACCAGCAATAGAAAGCAGCACTCAGCCTTAAAAACCCCGATCAAGTAAAAAAAACATTGAATATATATATATATATATTTCAGTATCTCCAGGAAATGCCACGATCTCCTTCATACATAGTTCCACGCCCAACAAATATATTAGGCCCTTTTATATATCAGCAGATATGAATCACCCCAACTCTAAGTGTTATTGAATTGGATTTGAACCAAGTATATCGATAGCACTGCAAATTTGTCTCCGAAGGAAACTCACAAATTTGGAATCAAAACGAACTCCACAAGCTAGGGTGGATAGTTTACCCACTGAGCCCTGCAATACTCAAGCTCCTTGAGCTTCACCACCAACCATCCATAGGCTAGGGTGAATAGTTTACCCACCGAGCCCTACAATACTCAAGCTCCTTGAGCTTCACCACCAACCATGAAAGAAATAATAAATCTCCGATAATGAAATGAACCTCAAAAAATTATTATATCTTCTCGTGAAAATACCTTTTCCCTCTCAAATATTAAATTTAAATATTTGAACTTTTGACTTTCGGAGGGAAATAAAATAAAGTGACTTTATAATATTATAAGTCCCACTTAAGTCACTTTTTAAACAATATTAATTAATTAATATTATTCGTAATATTTACTTGAGAAGAATAATATTAAATAATCACTAATTAACTCCCTTAATTTATTTAATGGCTTACGGGAATTAAATAAGCCATTAAATCATCTAAACTATCAATTGGAAGGGGACATTACAGTCCTCCCTTCTCGGAATTACTTGCCCACAAGCAATTCCAAGTTAGGGTGTTGAAGGATCTGCTCACTTTCCCATGTGGCATCTTACCTTGGTAGATCCTTTCATCTAACAAGATACTCCTTGATGGTCCTACTTTTCAATTTCCGCATATGAACATCCAAAATCTCATCCAAAATTGATCAACTTACCCTCTTCATCAAGAGGTGGAAGCTCTATTGAAACTGTAACCTATTGTCCAAGTGCCTGCTTGAGGCACAAAACATGAAACACATTATGTATCTTGCTATTCTCTGGTAGCTCCAGCTACTACGCTACCTCACCCACTCTCCTGATGATTTTGTACAGGCCATAAAACATTGATCCTAACTTCTCAGCGCCACTCCTCTTTAAAGAGGATTGCTTATATGGATGCAAGCAAAGGTAGACTAAGTCCCCAGCCTCAAAGGTAAACTCTTCATGTATTTATCTGCATAAACCTTTTGTTGGTTTTGAGCGTGTTGTAGATTATCAAGTGACTTAAGGATATCCTAATTCTCCTAGATCCAATCCTTGGCCTTGGGCGCCCTACTATCACCATACAAAGCTCTAAAGGGTGACATCCCAATGGACATGTGATAGGTGATATTATAGCAATACTCACCCAAATGTAACTATCTAACCCAAGTCCTCTGCTGCCCTCCAATATATTTGTGCAAATAACCCTCAATCCACTTATTCACTATCTCTATCTACCCATCTATAGGGTGATAGCTAGTACTCGGAGTCAACTCTATACCCAACAATCTAAGTAACTCCTTCCAGAAAGCACTAAGGAAGTACTTGTCCCTATCACTAACAATATTCTTCGGTAATCCACGTAACCTGAATACCTCTCTGAAGAATAAGTCAACACTTGAGGTGCCCTATACTCTGATGGAATAGCCATGAAGTGTGTAAATTTAGTTAACCGATCAACCACTACGAAAATACAATCTCTACCCTGTACCTTCAAAAGACCGGCGATGAAATCCATCGATATGTTGTCCCACTTCTGCTCTAGAATGGGCAATGGCTGAAATAGGCTAATAAGGAAAGTGTGCTCTGACGACTTCTACTAACAAGTGGTGCATTCTCTAACATGGCACAAAACATCATCTTTGAGGCCCTTCCAAAAGAACCTCTCTCTAATCTCTTTGTATGTCTTATAGAACCCCGGATGTCCTGGCAAAGGAGTGTCATGAATAGCTCTCAGAATTTGCTCCTTCAACTTAAATTCTAGAACCAAAAACATCATGTCTTTGTAGTAGATGATATCATCCACTACCTTGTATCTATCATCCTGAAGTTTGCTATCCATCAACTCATAGGCAAATGCATTCTTGGAGTACTCAACCAGGAGATGAGCTTTCCAATCTACAAAAATCTCGGACAAAGAACATATGGCGGGTTTCCTGGAAAGAGCATCAGCAACTACGTTCTTCTTCCCCTTCACATAATCGATATTGAAGTCATACGCATGAATCTTACTGACCCATTTCTCTTGGCATTCATTTAAATCCTTATGCTCCATAAAGTACTTCAAAATATTATGATTAGTCCTCACTACAAACCACCCACCAACCAAATATCGCTTGAACTTCGCCAACGCATGCATGATGGCGAGCATTTCCTTGTCATAAATAGAATACAGTCTTTTTGCATCTCGAAGCTTCCTACTCTCATAGGCAATGGGATTCCTATTATGCATCAACACTACACCAATCCCCTCTCCCAAGGCATCACATTCCAGCACAAAGGGCTTGGAGAAATCAGGCAATGCAAGAACTAGAAAAGTAATGATGGCCTCCTTAAGTTTGTCAAAGGCTCGCTGATCCATCTAAAGGAACCCTTCCTAGTGAGGTCTGTGAGAGGTGCTCCAAGCTACAAAAACCACTTGACGAACCTCCTGTAATAACTACATAGGCCAAAGAACCCTTGCAGCTCCATGAGTGTCTTCGATGGTGGGAAATCTAAGATCGCTTGGATCTTTTCCTAATGCACTTGAAATTATTGTGCATTGATGATGTGACCCAAGTACAATATCTCCCTCATTCCAAACTCACATTTGGAGGCCTTGGCATACCATGATTGTGCCTCCATAATACCCAACACCTCATCAAGATGCTTCAAATGGTCCTCCCATGTTTTGTTGTATATCAGTATATCATCAAAAGATACAAGAAACTTTCGCAACTGCTTATTGAAAATGTGATTCATGCAAGATTGAAATGTTGTGGGGGCATTGGTCAAACCAAATGGCATGACCAAGAACTCATAATTCCCATACGAGCACCTAAAGGTCATCTTATGGATGTCCCGGTCCCGTACTCAATGGTTTGGTATCTTAATCTGAGCTATCTTCGAGAAGAAGATAGTCCCATGCAATTCATCTAACTCATCAATCTTGGGAATTGGATACCTATTTTTTATTGTCTTTTTGTTCAAAGCACGGTAATCAATACACATTTTGAGACTTTCATCCTTCTTAACCAACACCACAAAGGAGGCAAATGGACTCAAACTTGGCCTGATATGTCCCATATCCAACAACTCCTTGAAAGCTTTCTCGATCTCATCCTTAAACTTCTTGGGATGTCGATAGGGAGTGGTGATGACTAGCTTGGCCCCCTCCTCTAGCTCACTGGTATGCTCAAATCCTCTGTTAGGTGGCCTCCTGTGAGGAATATCACTAAAGACTACACTATGACTATTCAATACCTCCTACAAATCATCCTAGTAGTGCTTAGGCTTGATTTCCATGGATTTAGAGGAAATCAAACATTATGTTGCCCAAGAAACGTTACCATGTTTGAAAATGCTCTCCATTCATTTTGTTGAGAGAACTCTAGGAGCTCTATTGAACATTCCCCTGAATACAACTTTCCTACCATCTACCTTAAACTTGAATTCCATGGTCTGGAAGTTTTGTGAATACTTCCCAAGTGAGTGTAACCACTGAATACCCAAAATAGCACTGGTGTCACCTAAGTCTACCACTTAGAAATCATCAGTAACTGTATAGTTACCTATCGTGATGCTCATCTAAGGTACCTTTTGTGTACCAAAAATCTGATATCCATCTACAACCATAACATTAAACCCCTCATGCTCAATTGTTTGCAAACCCTTCTTGGTAACCATAGCAGAGTCTATAAAGTTGTGGGTAGCCCTACTATCGATCAGAACTGTGACCCTCTATCCCTGTAACACTCCATAAACTCTAAAAGAGTTTAATTTTGGTGTACCAAACATAGTCACAAGTGTACCACCCTTCACTCCCTTAGGTGGCGCCTCATTGGCTTCCAGTTGCTCCTCATTTGAAGCACAATGCTCGCTGCCCTAGTTATGATCAGATTTCTCCTCTTCCTCACTATCGGAAACTATCTCTATATAATGCACCTTACACTTACCAAGACACCTTTGTCATGGTTCCCAAGGATCCCTACAATTGAAACGCAATTTCTTTCTCTGCAACTTTTGTCAAGTCTCATCATCCATTATGTTTTTCTTGGGCCACTCTTTCTGAAAAGGTTTCTTGCTTTTTTTCCTTCTAAGAGGTAGAACCCTTTGACTGAAATTTATTCTTCAAATTAGCAGAGTCCATGTCCCTAGCTTTCTTGCTTGCCTCTTCTAGCAAGCTACGATTGAATGCCTTGATCCAATTCCTCAAAGAGTCTGTCAAGCCATCCATAAATAAGACTAGCAGTCTCCTCTCTGATATATCAGTAACCGATACTGAGAGTCTCTGGAAATCAGCAATGTAACTATCAATCGATCCCCACTACTTCAATTGAGCCAACTCCTTGAAATGGAGCTCAGGGTACTTGTTATCAAATCTGTCAATTAATATTTCTATAAACTCCACATAAGATGTGATCTGATCATGGCCCATGGTGACCATACCATGATGCCACCACTCATGAGCAATCCCATCTAAATGTATGGTAGTGCATTTGATTGTTTCCTCTTCTGGCATCGGATTCAACTGGAAGTATGTATGAACTTTCTGAACCCGAGCTCAATTTACCAACCTTCCTCCTAAGATCATTGTGGTGCTCTTTGTTGCCCCTATTGGGCATATGTCTCATCCTAAGGTCCATATAGACACAGAGGGAGATATCATGTTGAAAACCTAGACCTACATCAAGCCAATCATGTTTGAGTTGTTCCTGCATCTATATCAATGTGGCCTCATTGCCTTCTCGATGCTCTACTCTAGGTGGAAATACAGGCATTAAAGGCCTTGAATTTGCAGGTGCAGTACGTCGATTTGGCATCCTATTATTAACCAGATTATCCCCTTTGGTAATTATTCTCCGTTGATACCATTTCGATTATTACCATTGTTGTTGTTATTGTTATTGAGCAAGGTTTGTGCCATTAACTCCATCAACTGAGTCATATGCTGATTTGTGGCTCTTTGTTCTTCCAACAATGCATTAAGAAGGCCTTCCCCTCTCTGATCTTCCCCTCTATCACTCATCTCCACCTCTCTATGTGCACCACCTGTAGAGGAATCAGTACCACTACCTAAAGAAGATCTCTAATGTATACCCAATATACCTGAAGTTGTTTCCCCTTTCGGAACCTTAGTAGCTTGCCACTGTTTGTTTACCTCTCTATTATAGTACCTTCTCTCTCTGTCACTCATGAAAACCACAGGCTGATAAGAAAACCAGCTTTGATACCATTGTAATGTTCCCTTGCAATTTTTACAATATTTTTTAGTTTAACAATGCAAGCATATTGTCAAACGGTTAACATGTTTTTGAAATCTCCTCAATTGTTTTTTTGAATTTTTCACATACAATAATGCACCCATTAAGGTTAGCCTAACAATCAAAACCAGCTGAAAGGGAACCCTTCACTTTTTGATCACCAAGATCCTAATGTGGGCGAGATGAGAGCATACGGTGTGAGGGGATCGTTAGCTATAAACTGGAAATGAAAGTACAATGTCGTAGGCGGCTAGCTGGCTATTCTGAAAAGTAAATGCTGAAAGGAAAGTAAGCAGATAAATGGCCATGAAGCTCGACCACTTATTTAGTGGGAGCGATAACTACAACTAAATAGTGAAAAGTAAACACTCAACCACTTATTCAGCGGGAGTGAGAAATACAAAATATAGAATTCTAAAAGTAAATGGCTGACCAATATTACAGGAATCAGCATTACAATATGCTCTCTCATACAATGATATTATGATGAAATGTACCTATAACCAAACCCATATGATTTGCAATACTCCTTGCTGCAATTATGAGTGATATCACTATGGAAATATAGCAAATGATTACAAAAACCAGGTCAGATATAAAAACACAGAAATCTGATAATTAAGCCAGCTAGCTATGGTAACACTAAAATGCTCATATCTTCAAAAAAACACCACCGATCAAACTCAAACTGAAAGCAACTGAACAGGAAAGGCTAGGCATCCAAAATTCATGAGAAAGACACCTCCAAAATGGCCTCAAATGAAAGGAAAGAATCCCAAGGCAAGCCACAAGATGGGGTGGCCTCCTAGAGGGGTCGACCTTGTCTAATAAATTCAAATCTGCATTATAAAATCTGAAAACTTGAGAAATGAAGCACCTAGTGCTAGGAAGTATATTGATCAAATACCCAAAATCAAATTAAAATCACACTAAGAGCTGTAAACAAAAACGTGCTTCAGCCAAGCACAACCAACAACAACAAAATCAGAAAATAACATCAAATGAATCTCTGTGAAGCTCAATCTGCAACCTCTGGATGAAGAAGCAGTCTCAATCAGCTAGGTGCTATCTTTCAAACACAAAACCAATATTTTCTAGGAGGTATGCATTCCTCGAAGCCAAGGGTCTAAAACCATTTCAGCAACACTTTGTCGTTGTGATGTACCAACACTCTGTTGATCTGTTTTACATTGAGTTTCGTAGATCTGATTTTGTTTCAGTTTAATTTCTTTCTTTTGTGCTTTGAGTTGTTTGCCAATAATGCTAAATGGTACTAAAAACAACATATGCATCAAAGAAACTTTAATAAACCAAGCTATTGAAACAACCTTGAGTCATTACTCAATTCAGTGGCCAAATATGTCTTCTTCATACAATAAATAAGTTGCATACAACCAATAACTTACAACTTATTTTAAATTAAATACATCTTAGACTAGACTTTAACTTACAGCCATGTAACTCTGTGAATAGTGAATAGCTACAGTTCCCGCCCCTAAAGAAATGCTGATTATTCTTTTAATACGAACTTCTCCCACCAAAATCCGGAATGGGAAGCTTTCTAGGACAAGGGCGCCCCCTTTAGGAATGATTGCAGCCACCAAAAGAGGCGTTTCTTTTGCTTTGGCTGATACAAACCCTCACAAAAGTGCGGCTGGCTATAGCTTTCTAAAACAGCTCCAAAACTCCACGGAAAGTAAGCAGCCCCTGTGCTAACGCGATTGGAGTCTATGGCAGTCAAAACCATTCAAAAACAAGCTCGAAACAACCTGCAAACAAAAACACAGGTCTCTAACTGAAGCAACAATAACTAATCAACAACCTTAAGGTGGTGTTTCACACCCTCAAGTAGCTCAAGAACGAAGAACAGAGCCCCACCAAGCTCACCCACTGCAAGAAATCAGGAAACCCTAGCCTCTTTCTTCCTCCAAGCTTCACTCCCAAGTTTTCTTCAAGCAAAATAATCATCTCCTGAGAAGGGTTGAAATTTCTCACTTGTTATTTATAATTTAACAAGGAAACACTATTCATTAAAGTGAGCACTATTCACTTAAGTTATTTCTTTTTTCACTTTAGGCATGAATAGTAACTGCAAAATATAAAGTGACCCCTTCATTTTAAAGACACATGGTCCCTAGGCCGAGGATGGTGAAATAAAAGGTGAGTATCATTAATTTAAGCACAAGTATCGTGCCAAACGCCACAATTCACCCTGCCACCATACTCCAGAGATCCACACTGCAAATTGACGACCAAGTGCCCGTCCGAGAAACCCTCTATCCAAAACTATTAGCCTACAAGGGTCAGGAAAATAGGCTAATCCCCCAACTCTGATGCACGTGAAAAAGGGGCCATTATAGTCCGCCCTCCCTAAAATTGCTTGTCCCCAAGCAATCTCTACTGCAAAGATACCTCACTCCTCGAAAGGTCGAAAAGAAGAGCCATGAAATGTCCTATGCATCACTAACTAACTCCGGAATCACCAACATAAACACAGTTGCGCCAAATATCCCTAGATCCCAACATTGGAACGAAATTTTGCCATGTCTGATAACCTCTGACTTCCTCCGCGCAAATCTGATCACAACTTCACCATGCTGACAATTGGCGAAGCAACCTGTCGGAACCCATCCAACTGCAGTGCCAGTCCTGTCACCATCTGGATCTCTCTACAACCTGAACTCACATCCATTTGTCATGAAGACACAAAAATATCTGGAAACATCCACAACATATCTCTCTACAGTCTCTCCAAAATACCCATGGAAGTGACAAACAGTCAAACCATCATATCTGCTGACACCGTAATCACCCTGTAACCATGTATCCGTATGAAATCCCTGTGGTATTAAAGTAGCAAACCCTGTCAGATACATATCAGCACGATGGATAATTGACTGTTGTCCCTGCAAGTAATCCCTTGCAAACAACTGAGTCAAGTACTTGCAGCCTCTAGTTCCATCTTCTGAAGATGGTAACTCTGGACACAGTAAGGAGTCACTCCCCTTGACTGCACCAAGGAAAACACCCTGCGCACAAGGATTGTGCATCGAATACGAGTCATGTATAGGTGGATCAAAGGTCAAACTGTAAGCATTCCTCACCCTGTACACACTATTAAACTCCTCAGTGAGCCCTGTTTGGAATCGCGATGCACTAGGACTATTCCAAACACTGGGATTGCCGCTCAACCCCGAACTAGTATCAGGAGTATGATTGACTTCCAGCTCGAAGAGTGGATTCTCATAGATTGAACCGCCACCTAACTCAGATAAGGGATTATCCACAAACTGCACAATCACTCTGTGCGGGTCTGAATCATCCAACTCTGAGTCCCTGGAACAATACATTGAATTGTACTCTAGAATTGGCTCATCAAGCTGCCAATCATAATCAACTGTATGGAATGAAATGACAGATTTGCTTCCAGGAGAAGGAAACAAATCGACGCAAGAACCAATCTCCCAACTAGATGTTGCTCTGCATATCTCTTGCGAAGTGGACAAAGTAGTGTCGTGAGTTGACACATAACTTTCTGGTGAGTTAACTTCCATGTCACAAGAGCTATCGATGATTTGTTTTGCATCACCTGTCATGGGACTAAACTCAGAAGAACTTGGTGCAACACATGGCTCTCTGCAACTCTCAACCAATCCACTCATCCCATTTGTATCAACTGCACCTGAAACTGTGATGGATGTAGTAACCACATCCTCAATCTGCTCACAACCACAATCCGTGGACATATGTTCATCACCCACTACTACCATGGAAACCTGAACTATATTGGAAGAGAGTGAAGACTATGCCAAACTCGATACCATGGTAAGCTTCGCGTCCAATGACTGTGACTCTTGAAGGGCCAATTAAGTGCTCTCCAAAGAATCCATAGTCGTCTCTAGCTCATAAGTGAGCTCATCAACCTCTTCTTCTTTTCCCTTCAATGCCTTATGACAGATGCAACCCCACTCGAGAAGGAAATCTCTATCCGCAAGTAGTTGTAGGTAATTTTGTTTCATAGTTCCAACTACCTCTCGAAGTGTATGGAACTCTGCGAGGGAAAGACTACTAACACCGTACTCATCTGACATAGGAGTACTCCAACCATAGGTTGCCAACATCTGTCGAGCAACATCAAGATGCTCCAAAGCTGTAACAATCATATCATCACTAACCTTCAACTGTCCCGCCAGATGATGATACCCCTGTGACTCATCATTTCCACCCAATTCCACACTATAGTTAGAGGCTGGATCCTCATCACTCACCTTCTGATAAGCAGCATCGTGTGTGCTATCAACTTCACACACAATATCGACAAGGGTACTGCTGCTATGTACCTCATAGGATGGCTCAACAGATATTGTTGAAGTTGTTGTTTTGTCAATGTCTTCGTACACTTCTCCTTCCAAGGCATCTGCACATCCACCCATCTCACGATCCTGGGATTCATTGCCCTTAAATAAGTTTTCTAATTGGTTTCCTACGGTCTGATATGAAAAATCAGACTCACTGTGGCATGGATCGTCACCATAAATCGCATAATTATTGCCCAAATCTCAAGTACTAACATGTGACCATTCTGTAGGAACATCATCCCCTGGTGAAATCACTATCCTCTCATGCTGATGCAAAGTTTCATCCGTGTGGTCATGCAAATCAGAGTTGTTATCAGTGCTGATAACAACTTTTTGCATGCCGTGAATATCATTTTGGGACTTCACCATACTATTTTCATGTTGTAAGATTTCTTTATCAACAGCAACTTCAGTTTCAATCCCATGTCCATTTGTAGATTGTAGGTATTTCTCTTTTGACTTATCATCTTTTAACCCAAACACATCATAGATACCTTTGGATACAACACCAAGTCCCTCATTTTTGCTTTGTGATAAGGTTCGTCTTGAGATGTTACCTTCATACTGCTGCAAGCTACGAGCTAATCTTCGTTGTGAAGGCGTGAGTTTCCGCTGGGTGTTATTCAAGATGCCCTCAATGCTGATCCTAACTCCACCATACCAAAAGTGGTGAAGCAATGCACTAGGACCCATCCAAATGGCAGTGCTAACTCTATCTCCACCTGGATCCCAAAATAAACAAAGGTCACAACCATCCATCATGAGGAGGTAAGAATATCTAGAAGCATCTGCTACGCAACATCTCTCCATAACCTCTGCTAAGCTCTCATGGATGGGATATCCACTTGTGCCATCATGCCTGCTGACATTATAATCCCTTTGTAACCATGTACCCACAAGTAGTCTCTGAGACAAAGAAGCAACCAACCTTGTTGGATGAACGTTAGCATGATGGAAAGCTAAATACCGATCCGGCAAGCACTCACCCGCCAACAACTGAGTCGGGTACTTGCAGCCACCAGTTCCATCTACTGAAGATGGTAACTCTCCATCCCAAAATGGATGGCGTACACTCTGAGCCAACCCACACCGATGCGTCAACCAATCCTCCATGTGTGGACTAAAGGAGAAGTGATGGGTACTCCTCACTATGCAGTCGTGGTAAAAAGCTCCAACCTCTGTCAATGGCTCATCACTAACAACATTGGAGTCAAATGATAGCTCGTGCCTTTGATCCTGCAACTTAGACCTATGTGATTCATGAATTGACAATCCTTGCACATAAACTGAATTGGCATCTTCAAAATGATCAAAAGTCTCATCGGCAATTGCTGATATAGAAAATTCAGGGAGCTCAAAACCCTCATTGGTTTCATATGGGGGCCTTTCTTCATGCACATGTCCCTCAACATGATCATCCTGCAACTCCACCTCAATAAATAGGTTAACAGAGAACATATCAGCTTCTATCTCTTCTTTGTCTTCAAAAGGACTCAAGTACCTTTCCCCTACAGCTGCCTTAGAAATTTCAACTTCGTCATCAACAAGTAGATCTTCTAAGGTCTGATTTTTTCTCTCCACGGGATCAGCTATATGCTGGTCATTAACTGCTGAGAATTCATCATAGAGGCTTCTCGATACTGAAGTGTCCTCTTGTTTCTTCTTCTCTTCGTTTTGTGATGTAGACCTCTTAAAAATGGAAGCCATACACCGTACTGCTCTATCTAGTTTTGCAGGGTCTGAAATCAATTCATTCAACCTTTTCTGATTTTCGTCCAACTCTTTCAAACTTTGTTTAAGCTTCCCCATATTCTTATCCCATTGCTTCTGGGAAATAGCCATGCTGTTCAACTAAAGCTTTTGTAGCTAAAACTCACCCAACAGGTTGTCAGGAAACCGCTCCGATACCACTGTGATGTACCAACACTCTGCTGATCTGTTTTTCACTGAGTTTCGTAGATCTAATTTTGTTTCAGTTTAATTTCTTTCTTTTGTGCTTTGAGTCGTTTGCCAATAATGCTAAATGGTACTAAAAACAACATATGCATCAAAGAAACTTTAATAAACCAAGCTATTGAAACAACCTTGAGTCATTACTCAATTCAGTGGCCAAATATGTCTTCTTCATACAATAAATAAGTTGCATACAACCAATAACTTACAACTTATTTTAAACTAAATACATCTTAGACTAGACTTTAACTTACAACCATGTAACTCTGTAAATAGTGAATTGCTACAGTACCCACCCCTAAAGAAATGTTGATTATTCTTTTAATACGAACTTCTCCCACCAAAATCCGGAATGGGAAGCTTTCTAGGACAAGGGCACCCCCTTTAGGAATGATTGCAGCCACCAAAAAGAGGCGTTTCTTTTGCTTTGGCTGATACAAACCCTCACAAAAGTGCGGTTGGCTGTAGCTTTCTAAAACAGATCCAAAACTCCACGGAAAGTAAGCAACCCCTGTGCTAAAGCAATTGGAGTCTATGACAGTCAAAACCATTCAAAAACAAGCTCGAAACAACCTGCAAACAGCAACACAGGTCTCTAACTGAAGCAACAATAACTGGTCAACAACCTTAAGGTGGTGTTTCACACCCTCAAGCAGCTCAAGAACGAAGAACAGAGCCCCACCAGGCTCACCCATTGCAAGAAATCAGGAAACCCTAGCCTCCTTCTTCCTCCAAGCTTCACTCCCAAGTTTTCTTCAAGCAAAATAATCATCTCCTGAGAAGGGTCGAACTTTCTCACTTGTTATTTATAATTTAACAAGGAAACACTATTCATTAAAGTGAGCACTATTCACTTAAGTTATTTCTTTTTTCACATTAGGCATGAATAGTAACTGCAAAATATAAAGTGACCCCTTCATTTTAAAGACACATGGTCCCTAGGCCGAGGATGGTGAAATAAAAGATGAGTATCATTAATTTAAGCATAAGTATCGTGCCAAACGCCACAATTCACCCTGCCACCATACTCCGGAGATCCACACTGCAAATCAACGAACAAGTGCCCGTCTGAGAAACCCTCTATCCAAAACTATTAGCCTACGAGGGTCAGGAAAATAGGCTAATCCCCACACTCTGATGCACATGAAAAAGGGGACATTACAGTCGTCAATAACAATGGATACCAAATGATGGAGCAAGGCCTTGAATAAATAGCATTATATGATGACCTTTCGAATTCCACCTTTTCCCTCCAAAAGGCATGCCCAAAGCATATTTGAAATTTTATTTTTAAAATATACTTTATTCACCATCTTCCTAGGCGTCCAAGGCACATGGGCACATAATAAACATTATGAAATATTAAAATACCTCACATGAGGCGTCCACCCTCAAGGCCCACCTTTGAAGACAACATTCAATCATTCCATTAGGCCAAAGAGCCAAAATGATAATAAATATTAAAATGACTTAAGTT
This sequence comes from Sequoiadendron giganteum, assembly GCA_007115665.2. Classification (NCBI taxonomy): domain Eukaryota; kingdom Viridiplantae; phylum Streptophyta; class Pinopsida; order Cupressales; family Cupressaceae; genus Sequoiadendron; species Sequoiadendron giganteum. The sequence goes on along the minus strand of CM021104.1, from coordinate 110,331,729 downwards.
ATTCAATTTGCTCACCAAACCCAAAAGTGCCTAAGGTCCATATTACCAAAACTGCTTTGCCCGAAATAGAATTGCGTTGAGATGCTGAACTGCTGCCAAACATAGCACTGCCTGAGGCTGAAATAGCACTTACTAAAAATAGCATACTGCTAAAAATAGTAAGTGGTCCCAAACTCATCTTAATTACAATCCGAGCAGCCGTCGTAACTTACTAAAAATAGTTAAGTCTAGAAAAGTCCTCAAATGCAGATGCATGTCACATCATTCTGAAGCTCTCTAAAAACCTAGAAAGACCCAAAAACCACTCTGCAAAACAACTGCATGCAAACCCTTGAAAACAACCAAGAAACCTCCAAGCAATTGGAAACCCTAATTTCACTTCCGACAAGCCTACGAGCATCCGGAATAGGCTAACGGGCAACTGCACTGACTACTGTTGGGAAGGGGACATTACAAGTTTGCATGCATTTTATCAAATAGTTACCATCCAACTTGCTCACACATAAAGAATACTTCAAAATGCAAGTATTGAGTGAATAATGGTGATGTTTATAGGAGTTTCTAACAGTAATATAATAATTCAGAAATTTCACCACATATACTCAAATCGAACCATTATTATAATTTCGTAGACTTAGAATGATTTTTCTTATATTAAATGTGTCGAAGCAACAATATACTTAGATCAGAATTTGATAGCCATATTACTAACCGAAGAGTGAATGATCATACACATTAATGAAATTATTGCTCACTTGGATAACCCGATTCACAACAGCCAAACTCCAATATCAACTGCTAGGCATCATATCTGAATTAAATTGCAACGCCTTGCATTTTTGTCCACATCAGTCATATGAGCAGATTCAGCAATGTGTATAGTGGCGACCGCTTTCCTATATAACCACGGCTCCTTCAACTCTTGAAACCCCTAAAAACACCCAAGAAACCTCCAAGCAACTGTAAACCCTAATTTCACTTCCAACGAGCCTACGGGCATCTGGAATAAGCTGTCGGGCAATTGCACTGACTACTACTGAGAAGGGGACATTACAAGTTTGCATGCATTTTATCAAATAGTTACCATGCAACTTGCTCACACATAAAGAATACTTCAAAATGCAAGTATTGAGTAAATAATGGTGATGTTTATAGGAAACTCTAACAGGAATATAATAATTCAGAAATTTCACCACATATATTCAAATCGAACCACTATTATAATTTCATAGACTTAGAATGATTTTCCTTATATTAAATGTGTTGAAGCAACAATATACTTAGATCAAAATTGGACAGCCATATTACTAATTGAAGAGTGAATGGTCATACACATTAATGAAATTATTGCTCACTTGGATAACCCGATTCACAATAGCCAAACTCCAATATCAACAGCTAGGCATTATATCTGAATTAAATTGCAGTGCCTTTCATTTTTGTCCACGTCAGTCATATGAGCAGATTCGGCAATGTGTATAGTGGCGACCCCTTTCCTATATAACCACGGCTCCTTCAACTCTCGAATGCACCTTATATGCACTGCAAAGTTTGTGGCTAAAGGCATCAACCAATGCTACTTGTCACAAATTGCACCCCTCTCACAGACGTCTAGAATTCATTCAAAGGTTGGCGGCACAATGAGGAAGGTATCGACTATGTCAACCAGCAATAGAATGCAACGCTCAACCTTAAAAACCCTAATCAAGTTAACAAAATACTGAATATAATATATATATATATATATATATATATATATATATATTGTTAGTGTTTCTTAGATCAGATTAAACAATGAAAGCACTTAGAAATATTGCAACACATAAGACAATGAACACAACAAGATACCCTGGGAAAACCCTCCTCTTGAGGGAGAAAAACCCAGCAAATGAATCTCTTATATAATGTAGCACAAGAGCAGAAATGTGATGTCACCGCTCTAGTCAGTTCTCGGGAACAGTGTGTTAGCCCTTTATTGGACCCTTGTGGGCTAACTGGATTGGTTAGAGGGTCAGTGGTACTTTCTGGAGAGTTGGATCGTTCTCGTGTTCAGAGCCCAGTATTGGTTCACAGCAGGCATTAGCAGACCAGGAGTCGACAGCTTCTGACGGCACGGGATTTTATGAAGAATTGTGGAAGTTATGCCTATTTGAGTGATTTAAGTTATTTATTAACTTAATATTTTATTATAAAGTCAAATTGACTTTATGCTTTTTAAATCACTTAAATATTTCCTAAAAAAAGTGATTTAATACTTAATCACTTAAATTAATAAAGTGCGCCCACTTTATTTAAGTCAAACTATTGAAAGTGACTTAAATTATATTTTAAAAGATTTAAATATCCAAAAGTGGCGTATCTTCTTGGAAATCGTGCCTTTTGGCATATATAGGCATTTTGGGCAATGAGAGAATCATCTTTGAATATTTTGACTTTGCCTTTGGCTTTTTTCTGTGCTTCTCCTGTGATAGGGTTTTGAGCATTTTTCCATTGGAGAACAGAATCTCTTCAGTGTTGAGCACCTTTGAGGCTGTAGAAGATCAGCTGAATTTGTGCAGTTTGTGAGGGCTTCATACAGAAGTTCTATTGTGCCTCATCTAAGTTTAATTTCAACATTTCAATGTTTTTGAATAAGAAACAGGGTTTATCTTCCTTGTGGCGCCTTCTTCTTCAGATCAGTGGCATTCAGCAGGGTTAATACTCATTCTTCTCCTTGGCCGTACGACTTGCATTGGGAATGGTGCATTCTAGAGAGGCGTGTGAAGGGTTTGGTTGAAACGCCTTCCTTTTGGTTGCCTTTTTACTTCCATCCTTGGCGTCTAGTATTTACAAAGACTTGTATCCAGTTTCGAGGCAGGAGAACTTAAATCTGGAGGCCAGGCGTCCTTTACTGTCAGTTTCAGCATTCTTGGCTGGCGAGCTGGCTTACTGTTTTAAATAAAAAAACTGGAAACATTCTGGTATGTCTATCATTCATGATCTCATTATTTCAATAAAATAAAGTCTTCTGCATTTCCATTCTGTAGGAAATCGCTCTGTATTTCAATTTATAAGCTTTATATATGCTGCGCCCCTTCTCTTCTGTCTATGAACTTTTCTCTAAAAAACTAAAATAACACAATAAGATTTAAGAATTTACTGGGGTTTGAGTTGAGAGCCAGCAGGGCTCATCACTTTCCAAGAAGATACGCCACTTTTACTTCCATCCTTCCAGCAGGGCTCATCTTTTTGGTTGCCTTTTTACTTCCATCCTTGGCGTCTAGTATTTACAGAGACTTGTATCCAGTTTCGAGGCAAGAGAACTTAAATCTAGAGGCCAGGCGTCCTTTACTGTCAATTTCAGCATTCTTGGCTGGCGAGCTGGCTTACTATTTTAAATAAAAAAATTGGAAACATTCTGGTATGTCTATCATTCATGATCTCATTGTTTCAATAAAATAACGTCTTCTGCATTTCCATTCTGTAGGAAATCGCTCTGTATTTCAGTTTATAAGCTTTATATATGCTGCGCCCCTTCTCTTCTGTCTATGAACTTTTCTCTAAAAAACTAAAATAACACAATAAGATTTAAGAGTTTACTGGGGTTTGAGTTGAGAGCCAGCAGGGCTCATCACAGTGGTATCAGAGCATATTAATCCTGCCAGCTTGTGGGAAAACAATTCTATGCGGCCACATCAGAACAAGTTTGACAGGCACTACACATGCAGGGGCCCTGGAATTCAGCGAAATACTTTTGCACCTTTTTAGGCACCTCCATTGTACGAACAGGAAGAGGATTTTGATTTTGATAACATGGCTGAAAGAAATGATGATGCTCGTCTTAATGACGAAGACAGGGATGCTAGAGAAGTACTGAGGGGAATGGTGGCTAGTCAAGAACAGGTGGCAAACATCCTTCAGCAACTTAGCACCAATGTGCAAAACTTGACAGTTCAGAGGAGGCCGAATATTGATCAAGATCAGGAAGGTAGCATTCATGGAGAGCATCACAGGAATATTGCTCCAGCACACACCTTTGAGAGAGCCACACGCCCTACTTTTGTCAGAAATGACGCTAAGGAGGAAGAGGAGGTGGAAGAAGGTGGTGAGGGAAACTTTGCTGACAACATCCTAGCTATGCATGATGAATGGGATGCAATGCCTCCACAAGTTAAGGATCACCTTAACTTTGATCGTTTTATGAGTCAGAAAAGAGAACACACCAGGAACAGGAATGACAGGAGGCCTAGATACAAACATAATGATCTACGACAGGCTACCAATAAGCTTACCTTAGCGAACTATGATGGCAATGGCAGAGTTACAGCACGTGCCTGGGTGAGTAAATTGGATACATTTCTGACACTACGTCCTATGCCAGAGGAAGATGCTATTAGATTTGCAGCCCTACACCTTGATGGCGTGGCACATGACTGGTGGATTCATGGCATGGCTACTCTTCACCATGACCAGATTACCTCATACCAGGAGTTTACTGATAGATTGGTAGAGAGGTTTGATAAACGTGATCCTGAATTGTTCTTCAGGGATCTAGCACAGTTAAAACAATTGGGTAGCTTGGAATCGTACATTGGAGAGTTCCAAAGACTATCTGTAATGGTGACAGGCATTTCAGAGAGAAGGCTGATCATATTGTTTATTGAGGGGCTTTTCGAGCCCATGAAAGGTTGGATAAAGGCATTTGATCCACCTACCTTACAGGAGACCATGAGGAAAGCTCGTAGTATGGAGCTCACTACACCTCGTAAGCAATTTGGCACCAAACCTTCTTCCTCCTACACTGAGAACAAATCTGATCCAAAGAAGGCTGATAATACTGATCAAAAGAAAAGATTTGCAGCTCCATTAGATCGGGATACAATGAATGATCTACGTAGAAGGAAGCTCTATTTTTACTGTAAAGGTCCATATGACTTCAATCATGATTGTCCCCTCAAGCCTAAAGGGCAAAATAGGAACATGGAATGGTTTTATGAGGGAGAAACATTGACTGATTTTTCTGATCAGCAAGCTGCTATCTATGACACAGATGAAGAAAAGTCAGAAAATGAGGCAGAGATTGAGGTAGAAAGTGAGCTACAGGAGGCTCATATGTCCAGCATGCAGAGAGAGGGTTCTTTCAGGCTCCGTGGGGTTTTAGCGGGTCAAAGAGTCATATCTCTTTTGGACACAGGTGCAACCCACAATTTTATTGATTCACGGTTGGTGGAGAAAAGGGGAATTCAAACGCAGCAGTTTGAAGGCATTCGTGTGAAGGTTGCAGATGGACACACTCTCACCTGTGAGAGGATGATTCCTGATTTACCATTGAAACTCAACAATTTTGAGTTTAAGGCAGATTTTTATGTTGTGAACATGGGAGGAACGGATATAGTTCTTGGCATGAAGTGGCTTCATGCTATAGGAGAGTTCACACTTAATTTGCATGATATGGAGATGAAATTCAAAATTGATGGCACGAATCATGTTCTTAAAGCTATCAAGGACAACAATCTAAAAGAAATTTCACTCCGAAGAATGGAACGTTTGATTCAACATGATATGGTAGAATGGGCTGCTGAGTGCAAGTTAATGCCTTCACAGTTAGAGCAGCAAGCTTCTCCTTACCATCCGGATGTACAGGAACTCCGAATCAAACATGCAAAGGTTTTCAGTGCTATTCCACCAGGTAGACCTCCTGATAGAGGTATTGAGCACATCATTGAGTTGGATGAGGGCACGAAACCTATTATGATCACTCCTTACCGGCACCCCAAACGTTTAAAAGATGAAATTGAGAAAACCATTAAGGAACTTTTAGCTATGGGGCACATTAGGCCGAGTAAGTCACCCTTTGCTTCATCAGTTGTTTTGGTGAAGAAAAAGGATGGTACACTTAGGATGTGTATTGACTACAGGATGCTTAATAGGAAGACTATTAAGAACAGGTATCCTATTCCGCGGATAGATGAGTTGATAGACGAGCTTCATGGAGCTTGCTATTTCTCGAAGATTGATTTGAGGACTGGTTACCATCAGATCAGGGTCAGAGAGGAGGATATTGAGAAAACCGCATTCAGGTGTCACTGTGGACATTATGATTTCTTGGTTATGCCATTCGGCTTAACCAATGCACCAGCTACATTTCAGTCTACTATGAACAGGGTTTTCCATCCTCTCTTGAGGAAATTTGTTTTGGTGTTCTTCGACGACATCCTGGTTTACAGCAAATCATGGGAGGAACACATGGTTCACTTAGATGAGGTATTGGGTATACTTGACAGGGAGTCCTTGTACGCCAAGGAGTCCAAGTGTGCTTTGGGCATGGCTGAGCTTTTGTATCTGGGTCACATTATCAGTAGAGAGGGAGTCAGCATGGATCCAGAAAAAATTTGAGCTATCATTGATTGGCCTACACCTGAGACGTTGACAAAGCTTAGGGGGTTTGTAGGATTGTGTGCCTTCTATCGTCGGTTCGTTAGTGGATTCTCGCAACATGCTGCGCCACTAACTGATTTGACTAAGAAGGGAGCCTTTGTGTGGACACCTCTTGCACAGGCATGCTTTGAGAAGTTCAAACTTCTTATGATTACTTGTCCAGTATTGGCTTTGCCGGATTTCGCCAGACCATTTGAGTTACATTGTGATGCCAGTGGTGAGGGTATTGGTGCAATTATTATGCAGGATCGACACCCTATAGCTTTTGAGAGCAGGAAGCTCAGAGGTCCTGAACGGAGTTTCAGTATCTATGATAAGGAAATGTTGGCCATCATGCATGCCATGGCCAAATTCAGGCAATACTTGATTGGTAGTAAATTCAGTGTTAAAACCGATCACAATAGTCTGAAACATTTTCTTGGACAGCGAGATTTGAACGAAAGGCAACAGAAATGGGTCAGCAAACTTCAGTCCTATGATTTTGACATTGCCTATGTCAAGGGCACTCAGAATGTGGTTGCTGATGCTTTATCTCGCCGTCCTCACTTGAGCTCCATTTCACTGATTTCAGAGGACTGGAGACACATGATAGTGGCAGAATATGCTAAGAATCCTTGGGCTTCTAGCATAATGGATGGGACAGTACAGGATGACAGATACTCACTTGTGGATGATCTTATCATTTACAAAGGGAGGATATTTCTTGTCCCAGGTTCTGAGATGAGGGGCACAGTATTGAGGTCACTCCATGATTCACCGATGGCAGGACATCCCGGTTACTTTAAGACCTACAGGCAGGTACGGGAGAGATTCTCTTGGAAGGGACTCAAATCTTTTGTTCTTCACTATGTCAGGGAATGCCTTGTTTGTCAGCAGAACAAGCAAGAACATACATACCCTGCAGGTTTACTTCAGCCGCTTCCTATTCCTGAGAGGAAGTGGGAATGCTTGTCTATGGACTTTATCACGGGTTTGCCGAAAGCTCAAGGGAAAGACAGCATTTATGTGGTAGTAGATCAGTTGACGAAGTATGCACATTTCTTCTCAATCACTACTACACACACAGCTACTCAGGTGGTGGACTTGTTTTTCCGTGAGGTATTCAGATTGCATGGATTGCCTTGAAGTATAGTCAGTGACAGGGATAGCAGATTTCTGAGTAACTTCTGGCAGGAGCTATTCAAACTTTGAGGTACAGAACTCACTTCGAGCACCAGCTACCACCCACAGACAAATGGGCAGACAGAGATAGTCAACAAATGGGTGGAGGGATACTTGAGGAACTACAGTTCAGGACAGCAGAAGGCATGGGCGAAGTGGTTATACCTTTGTGAGTATTGCTATAATACCACTCATCATATGAGTATTCAGATGACACCATACCGAGCATTATATGGATATGATGCTCCGAGTTTTCTAGACTTATTGCTGAGTGACAGTAGGGTACCTAGTGCTAGTGATTTGTTGCAGGAGAATCAGGACATTATGAAAGCACTTAGGGAGAATATTCAGAAAGCTCAAAATCAGCAAAAACAATATGTTGATCAGAGGCGAGTGGAGAGATCTTTTGAGATCGACGATTTGGTGTATCTGATGCTACAGCCTTATAGGCAGTCCACCCTTCGTAAGAAGGGCGCCGAGAAACTCAAGCCACGATACTATGGACCATTCAGGGTTGTCAGACGTGTTGGTGAAGTGGCTTATGAGTTGGATCTACCAGTGAACAGTAAAGTTCACAATGTGTTCCATGTGTCGCACCTCAAGAAGGCGTTAGGACAATTGGTGATTCCTTCTGCAGATTTACCACCCCTGGATGATGAGGGGAAGTTGATTTTGATACCTGAGACCATTTTGGAGTCCAGAGAGCGTCATCTACGGAGGCGGGTTATCAAGGAATATCTGGTGAAGTGGAAAGACTTACCAGCAGAAGATGCGACTTGGGAGAGTGACAGTATTCTTCAGCACCCAGCTTTGAGTTTGCTTGTGGGCAAGCAAACTTGGGGAGGGCGGACTGTGATGTCCCCGCTCTAGTCAGTTCTCGGGAATAGTGTGTTAGCCCTTTATTGGACCCTTGTGGGCTAACTGGATTGGTTAGAGGGTCAGTGGTACTTTCTGGAGAGTTGGATCGTTCTCGTGTTCAGAGCCCAGTATTGGTTCACAGCAGGCATTAGCAGACCAGGAGTCGACAACTTCTGACGGCACGGGATTTTATGAAGAATTGTGGAAGTTATGCCTATTTGAGTGATTTAAGTTATTTATTAACTTAATATTTTATTATAAAGTCAAATTGACTTTATGCTTTTTAAATCACTTAAATATTTCCTAAAAAGTGATTTAATACTTAATCACTTAAATTAATAAAGTGCGCCCACTTTATTTAAGTCAAACTATTGAAAGTGACTTAAATTATATTTTAAAAGATTTAAATATCCAAAAGTGGCGTATCTTCTTGGAAATCGTGCCTTTTGGCATATATAGGCATTTTGGGCAATGAGAGAATCATCTTTGAATATTTTGACTTTGCCTTTGGCTTTTTCCTGTGCTTCTCCTGTGATAGGGTTTTGAGCATTTTTCCATTGGAGAACGGAATCTCTTCAGTGTTGAGCACCTTTGAGGCTGTGGAAGATCAGCTGAATTTGTGCAGTTTGTGAGGGCTCCATACAAAAGTTCTATTGTGCCTCATCTGAGTTTAATTTCAGCATTTCAGTGTTTTTGAATAAGAAACAGGGTTTATCTTCCTTGTGGCGCCTTCTTCTTCAGATCAGTGGCATTCAGCAGGGTTAATACTCATTCTTCTCCTTGGTCGTACGACTTGCATTGGGAATGGTGCATTCTAGAGAGGCGTGTGAAGGGTTTGGTTGAAACGCCTTCCTTTTGGTTGCCTTTTTACTTCCATCCTTGGCGTCTAGTATTTACAAAGACTTGTATCCATTTCGAGGCAGGAGAACTTAAATCTGGAGGCCGCGCCCTTCATTAGCCATCATTTTGAGGGTCTATTGCATCAGATTTGAGATCATTTGGGTGAGAAATGAGAGAGTTATGAGCATATGAGTAAATTCATAGGTTGCTGGTTTTTCAATTTAAAGTGCAGATTTGTGATAAACCAGAATTAGAATCTTGATCATTGAAGAGTTGTATTGTTTTGGCACTCTATCCAAGCTAAGGAGAGTTCTTTATGATGTATTGTTAATCTTTCGAATTCCTAAGCTATTGGCAGGCGGATGATCCTCATTTTGTAAACTGACAGTAGTACTGGCAGTCATTTTCAAATCTGATTTGTAATGCTCTCTTTCATTATGAAGTTGTTTTGTAATAGATACATCTCCGCCCTATGGTAGCTACTTTCCCACTCTGGGTTAGCAAGCACATTCTGGGTGTTGAGTACTTTCAGCTTTTCAGTATTTCTTTCAAGCATTGTACTCTGTAACACTCCGCCATATGGTCGCCCCTCACTCCATACTGGATTGGGTAGCACATACTTGGTGTCGAGTTCCCTTTCAGCACTTAGTGTAGAAGATCCTCTGACCATATGCTCGCCATCATCGGCGCCATTCTTGGTTAGAGTTCCTGCATAAGCAATTTGATTTAGATCCTCTGACCAATGCTCACACCTTGCCCACATCGGGATCCTGGTGTACATTCTGGTTAGAGTTGCTTCAGCACATTTTGGGTTTAGCTGCTAACCTTAACGGGTGCATTTGTTTCTAATTTGTAATTTCAAAAAAAAAAAAAAAAAATTGGCTCGGAATATTTCAGAACAAAGACAAACGGAGACCGTTCGGGATACATGCAAGTCAAATTAGGGTTTCCACTTTTATAGGGGGTGAAATCCAAAAATCATCAAAACGGAGTACCCCACCCATGTCAGCATACTTCAAGGCACTTGCTGGCAAAATTTGAGCAGAATCGGAGGACTTACTATTTTTAGTAAGTCAGGGCACGGCTATAAATAGCAGGTCTGCACCCGAGGTTGGCATCAGAGCGACACTCAAGTTCTCAAGATCAGACGGTGAAATTTTCGTGCCAAACGGAGCTACCAAAGTCAAAAAGTCAAGAACTTACTATAAATAGCAGGCTATATGGGTCTGGGATTAAATAGGGACTTACGGCTGAAGGAGCATCGTGGGACTTGCGACGAAAAGCGTGTGTGTTGCCCCTGGAAAATGCGCCCTCAAGCAAAATTCTAAGTGTGTGAAAATTGTCTAAGGCAAAAACGAAAGCTCACCCCATGAAATGCGCCCTCAAGTCAAAGCTTGCATGTGAAAATTGTCTAAGTCAAAAAATAAAAGTAAGCTATGTCAAATGCGCCCTCATCTTGAAGCTCCTCCATCAAAATGCGCCCAAGGAGGATGTGGCCTAGTGAAAAAGCGGCTAAGGCATTGAAACAAAAGCATGACACCCAATATGCGCCCATGGTAAAAAAATGAAAGCTTGCCTATGTATTTGCGCCCTCAAGAAGGAGAAAAAGTGAAAAATATTCTAAGGCAAAAACGGGAGTAGCCATGGCAAAATGCGCCCTCAAGGTAAGTGGGAAGAGTTAAAATGCGCCCTCAAGTGTGTGAAAAAGCAGCTAAGGCATGGAAATGAAAGTATAAGGTGTAAAATGCGCCCAAGCTCCTCCCTCATATGCGCCCAAGGTTATTGGAGCCTAGAAAACGCCTAAGGCATAAAACAAAAGCACAAGGGTCAAAATGCGCCCACCTTCAAGGGGAGACTCTGAAGAGTGCTAAGGCATAGATTGAAAGCTAGCAACATCAAAGGCGCCCACCATGGAAAAGTTAACAAAAAAGTGCTAAGGCGTGAAATTGGAAGTAAGCTATGTCAAATGCGCCCATGTTGGAGGATGCCTGGAAAAATCTAAGGCGTGGAAAGTAAAAAAATGTGAGCATGAGGTGAGAATGCGCCCTCAAGTACAAGTGGACCACATCAAATGCGCCCTTGTGCTAGGAATAGTTGGGCCGAAATTTTTCTAAGTATAAAAATGAAAGTAGCCATGTGTATTTGCGCCCCCAACTTGAAAGTTCAACATGCCAAATGCGCCCTCACCTTGGAAGAATATTGAAAGTGTTGGAAAATATTCTAAGGCAACAAAATGGAAACATGCTAGTGAAAATGCGCCCATGATAAAGTGAAAGCAACCTATGTCAAATGCGCCCAAGGTTATTAGAGCCTAAAAAAACGCCTAAGTCATTGAAATGAAAGTTGAGGGTATGAAATGCGCCTACTTCATGAATTGAAATTTGCCTAGCTGAAATGCGCCTAAGGCAAAAGTAGAAGCTTCAAGGGTGAAATGCGCCCAGCTTGTTGTGGAGGTAAGTGAATATTTTTTTTCCAAGGCATAGATTGAAAGCTTGCCACTCTAAATGCGCCCATGAAGAAGATGAGTTAGAAGGGATTTTAAGTATGAGAAATATAAAAATGGACCCTTCAAAATGCGTCCAAGGGAGAAAGGTCGGAAATTTTCCTAAGTAAAACAAAAACTCCCTAGGCCAAATACACCCAAGTTGAGCAAAATTATGAAAAGAGGTGAAGGCGCCCAAAGAATGAAAGGACTTAATTTTATTTCTAAGCGAGTGAAAGTGAAGAGGTTGAAATAAAATGCCAAGGAGAAGTATACGCCTAGGGGGGATGAAAATTTAAATTTTCTACTAAGTGTATGAAGTGGAGAAATTCCTAGGGCGTGAGAATTTGAAAAATTAAAAGAGGGGTCAATATGAAAATTTTTCAGAGGCACCTAAACGGGGTTGACAACTTGATGAAATATTTTTCTAAGTAAAAATTAAATGAACCCGTTCAAAAGGCACCCATGAGTTAACAGAGTTTAAAAATTAATTTCCTAAGGGGAAATTTTAATATTTTCAGAAGAAATTCGTTTTGCTTAGATTATTTTCCTGACGGAAGTTAAATCTCAGAGGATGAGTTATTTCGAACAAGCAAGTGATTTTAAATCACCCGGAGTTGAATATTTTAAACAAGAAATTTAAAATGTCTAAGGCAAATTTTATGAAATTGAGGATTTAAATGACAGACATTTTAAAAAGTTGGAAATAAATTTACAACTCCCATGAATTTTTCGGGTTGAATTTAATTAAACTATGCGAGAATTCTTAAATGAAATTTTCAAACCGAATCAAGTGATTTTTCTCGCAAGTTGTTTAAATCACCAAGAGTTAACTGGTAGACCAAGAGGAAAAATTCGAATTTTTACAAGGAAGGAATCATTATTAATGGCAACTGCCATAATGACTGGCTGACAACTAGCCCACTACTGCGCTTGAATTAGAAGATTCCGAACTAAGAGAGTGGAAAATTGATGAGGGTGCTAAGAATAGCCCCAGCCTTACTTGGCAGGATTCTTCGAGAAGAATTATTTAAACAGTCTCTTCTCTCATTTCTCCTCACATTTTTCGAAGTTGAAGTTGCTGAAGAAGTTCTTGAGAGATTGAAATATTTTTGAAGTTGTTGAGGAGAGAAATTCTTTGAGAGTTTATTTTATTTAAGAGTGTTGAGTTGCTGAAAGGGCGAAGTGCTGGAGAATTTTTTTATCTGCCAAGACTCTTTCTTTCGAAAAGCTGAGAGTGTGTTGCTGCAATCTCGAAGTTGAAGGTTGAAGTTGTTGCGGATTTCCGGAGTTGCTGGAAGATTTATCTTTTGAAATTGCTGCAGAGCATTGAGTTGCAGAAATTTATTATGTGTTGAAGATCTTATTCTCGGAGTGCTGAGGAAGTTTTTTTTTGGGAGCTGCAAAAGAGTTGCTGCAGATTTTATGTATTCGAGTTGCTGAAAGTTCGTAGTTGGTTGTGATTTTCTTCGCTAGTCAGAAGTGCAGTTGCTGGAAGCTTCTTTATAAGCTCAGAGCTTTTATACAGTTTGAGGTTTGGAGTTAGATAATTATGCTGAAGAATTTTATTTTCACAAGCTAACTCCAGGTTCGCAGTCACCTCGGAGGCTATTTATTTTATTAAATCTGTAGCCTAGCTTATTGTTATTCTATTTTATTTTGCAGATGGCTGGAGCAAAGGATGTTGCTGGAACAAGCAGAGCCGCAGGCAGAGCTGCAAACACTGAAACGGCCAAGGCTAGCTCATCCCGGCAGGCAATGATTAAAAGGCTTGCCAAGTCATTTCTTCCAAAATCAGCAATTGTCTCCAAGTTGGCAGGGTTAAGTGATACCAACCTCGGGTCATTTAATCTAAATGCACTCAAGTCTAGGATGTACGGACTGGGAGGCCATCAACCATCAGTCACGGCACATAACATCATGAAGAGTGGTATCTATGCAGCCGCTGGTTTTCCACTAGCAATTCAGTGCCTGGAGCTAATTATGGAGTGTGCAAACCACTACAAGCCGAAGCGTAGAACCATTGTCTCGCCGGATGGCAAATTGCTTGCCAACTTCACGCCAGATGCCATCGGAGAGGCATTTGGGATTCCTACTGCCGAAAAGATGCTGTACAGATCAAAGGAGAGGGCGGATAAAATGTACTCCACCTCCTTCGAGAGGGTTGCTGCGGTCATCAACAGAGTTTGGATGCAAAAGCCAAAGCCACCTCGCACTAGACTCCCAAAGCAGATAATTGCCGAAGATGTAAAACAAGAATACTGCGACTTGATGATGATGCTGAGCCGAATAAATGGGAGTGCACAAGCCTACTTCTTCGAGCCATGGATGTTCTACTTCATCGAGATCATATTGGAGGGAAAGGAATGTGTTGACTGGGCAAGAATGATCAGTGATAACATAGATGAGCAGTTCAGGAGCCTGAGGGGGACGAAAACCTTTTACATGAGCTCGTATGTGATATATATGCTGGCAAGAATGACCAAGTATCGAGGGATTACATACAAGGAGCCAATAGGCTGTGCACCTGATCAGTTCAAAATCCATGAGGCCTGCACACAGTTGCATCTAGCTAACCCTGCCAGTTACAAACGGGCTAATGATGCATTCACAATGCACATCACGAGGACCCTTCAGCGGAGAACGCAGCAAAGAGTATCCAAAGAGGCACAAGCATTGATTGAGGAATACGGATATTGGCTCATCCAATTTCCGAAATTCACTTACATTAGGCTGCAGGGGTTCACTTCGTATCCATACCGGCTACCGAGGTACCCCACCGATCACATTATAATGCTGGAAATATCTAGGCAGTTGATCGCCTATGATAAGATTCAGAAAAAGAAGAAGAAGGGTGGACTTGACTTTCCTATTGCCATGGGAAATTCCACTGAGGTGTGTCCCTCCTTGCAGGCAGCTCGAGAGGCAGAGGATGAGCTGCAATTCTATCATCTATCGTATCACACAGGCAGACAGGATTTTGATCCGTACAGAAACATCTGAATGATACAGAACGTTGAGTACCGACACAAGGCCCACATTGAAGACTTTTGGGCAAATGCTGTTGATGAGGTTGAGATAAGGAAAAGGATGTTTTCCAGGCTTCCCCTCAAATTGATCAGGGAATGTGAGATCATTCCAGTTCCCGACCAGGTGGAAGAGGATGTCAACGTTATGCAACCCAACTATGGTTCAGTTAGGGATACTCCTGTCCCACCACCTGATTGGTCCGAGCCAGAAATCATGGACTTGGACATGCTCTCGATTCCGGTGTTGACTTTCACAAGGGCTTGGGTCAATAGACATGTATGCAGACTTAAGAGCAGATCGATCGCCCTTACTTATAGCTTGATGGGTGACCCAAGGCCGCTATCGGTGAAAAGGGGAAAACAGGTTGCTCAAACACCGGAAGCACAGGTAGAAGTACCAACCCAGCCGATACCGTTGAGGATGGAACAAGCATCACCTATGCACTCACAAACTTGGTCTTCGAGTTTGAGAGTGATTTCATTGTTTGCTGATCAGAGGGCAAGATTGGGTGAAGAGCGGGAGCTTAAGGAGGTGGATCAACCCAACATCCGAGAATCAGATAGTATAAGCGTCAGTGTATCCAGGGCTGGCCAACAAGAAGAAGAAGATGAAACAGTGGCTGACACTCGTTTCCAACAGATGTTGGACATGACATTGGAGGAAGAGGAAAACACAGAACAGGGGACCCAAGGGTCAAGAGATACACAGCTTGTGGAAGATGATGAGCCCGAGCAGAGCAGTGCAAGAAGAGAAGAGGTACACGAGGTGGAGGCAACAGAAGAACAGCCCCTCGTCGTTTGCAATCCGCAGCAGACGGTGCCGGATTGGCTTTCAGACAGAATGAGAAGAGAACCCGAGGATGATACGGATCCGGCCATCGAGATGGAGGAGTTCCTTAGGAGGATCAGTGCGCCACCAGAAAAGAAAAGGGCCAGGAAGTTTTCAAAGATCTCCGCTGATGAGTCAGGCTCTCGCATGCTTCAGGTGGCTGTTCCGAGGGAGGAGTATGATCGAGCCAAGGAGAGGCCCGAGAATTATGTGATCACCACCGTAGAGTTGGGTCATCCTACGGGAGCCCAAATTGTCGAGGAGTTCGATAACTCCTATCAGGCGCTAAAGGATCAGCTGTTTCGCACGGAAGGGAAGTATAAGAAATTGAAGAAGGAGCACAAAACCTTGATAGGATATGTGCAGAGTCTAGCACGTCTAGGTGAATCGGCAAACCCAACGGTAGAATGTCCACCAGACCTTCCGAGGGAGTCAGTTGTTGGCTTAGAGGATTTGAAGAGGATGGAAACGGAAGCAGACAAGTGGGTTAGCCATGTTCATACTGAGACAGGGAAATTCATGGAGGACCTCGCCAATGCTTATCGGCAGGCCTCAAGTATTTTGGCACGGATTGACATGGTGGATCAGGCCTGGGGCGATACCCGCATCTATCAGACAAAAACTGTACTTCGTTTGGGGGCTTTGATGCATATACCTCTGCAAACTTTGGTGGATGGAGGTGTGATTCAGGATGGTGACAGGTATGATTTCACCAGCTGGTACTCCTCGGTGGTCACAGGCCGTGGATTTCACGATGCAGCAAGGTCAGATTCAGCCAGAGTGAAGAAAGCAATGGGTAACATCTTGGAAGGAGTCCTTAATACATTAGAAGCCATATTTGCTAGAAAGTTGGCCCCAGAGGAAATAACTGCTGATGGCTTGAAAGATAAACTGGCTCCATTCTTCTCAGCTGCGAGGTCGCTTGTCCTGGATGACTTTGAGAATGTCTCCACTTTCTCTAGTATTATTCAGCATACCCAGGACGCCTTAGCGGCATGGAAGAAGTCTTACATCCGGCACGGACAGACGGTAGCGGTCTTGGAGTTCCAGCTCAACCACATTCCACCGATTTCTGCCCAGGAGGTTGAAGCGGTATTGGCCCGGTTGATCGAGTTTGCTATCCGGGAGAAGGCCAGTGGGAACGCGCTGCTTGATGAAGATCTTCTTGATGATGGTAGTGGGCATTAATTGCTCATTATGATTCCTGCAGGGGAGTGGAGAATATTCTGTGCATTCATTGCCCACTCCCCTCTGTGGCGGTTTTTAGGGCAGAAACCCTAATCAGGGCATAGGTGGCTCAATCTGAGCCCTTTATTGTAATCAGATCTCAACCGTCCACTGAATTGGACCTATTATAAAAGGGGCATCCCCCCTCATTTGTAATTATTAGAATTAGAATCAGAGATAGATCAGAGCTAGACAGAGATAGAAAGTGATAGAAGTTAAAGTAGAGCTAGGGGTTAGCTTAGTTGGAAAGGAAAGAAAGACTTTCCCTTTGAAATTTTTTGCAAAAGATTGTTGTGTAAGACTCTCATGATATAAAGACTTCAATGATTGGTGACTTCATTTTGTGTTGTGGGTAGTTGACGAGGTCTTTTCGTCTTTCCAATTCGAATAGAGTAAAGTAGCATAGATTTTGTTTCCATGCAAGTAGCGTTAATTGTGGAATGCGACATTGGTTTGAGCATATCTCCCTATATCCATACCACTAGCAGGCTTGCTGACGGTAAGTCTGCCCTGTGTGGTCAACTGGAATTTCAGCACTTAACTTCGATTGCGATTTGTGTGTCCACTTGCTTCGTGGTGAAGGGGTGTGCATGTTGAATCTCGATCTGAATATCTACCTATCCTTTGAAGATTGCATCAACTTTGTCAGAGTTGTCCGAGGGGGAGACGATACAAAGTTTGGTTTGGAGATTGTTAAAGCTAGTTTTGCCTTCCATCCTTAGAAATAGATTGTAGGATTCCTATCCCTCTCCCTTTAAATTCAGCATTTTCCGGGTCAGTCCAGATACCAGAACGATATTGTCAAATCTTTCATGTCCTAATTGCTTCACAAAATCGAACAACTACGTAAGTCCCCTTGGAATAATCCAGCAAAACACATCAACCAACTGAGTCTATTCGCGATAAAAGGAACCTTGCAGTCGAACACATGAACTTTCAAGCAATCTTAGCATGTGGGACACTTTGATCAAGAGAGAATAGAATGACCGTTGGGCAATTTTATTCTGTGTTGATGTCGTCATAAAAAACACGTCAACAGAACTTTTCTCTAAAAAACTAAAATAACACAATAAGATTTAAGAGTTTACTGGGGTTTGAGTTGAGAGCCAGCAGGGCTCATCACAAGAAATCTGCTTACAACTTAGGCCCAGCAATGGCCAACAATGAATAATGAGGTCGCACCTCTCCAAGATGCACAAGATACAAATGAATATGTTCTTCCTTGAAATCGGATCTGCTGCTATGAAGTGCGAATTCTGCTCTTAAGGAAATGCGAACTTGCTTGAATGATGAATATCTTACAATGACAAATATGACCTTGTATTTATACAAGTGTGGCGCCTCTTCAGCATATATCGGCTCACATAAAAGAACCATAATAAATATCAATTATAATAAGGTCGGCCCAAGTAATGACTAAGGCATGCGAACCATAAAGGGTCGGCCTTTTGCATTTACTAAATATTGTAATCATGAATTAAATAGCCGAAGGCTACTCATTTAATTCATGTGCTTCTTCTTGTGATTTGTGTGAAGGAAGTGCAGCCCTAAGCTGCTATAACATCAACACTCCCTCTCAGCTAGGGATGAACTTCCACCTGCACAAGACACATCATATCAGAATGAAAACAAAATAGAATATCACCTCAACGTGATATCAACCATTATGGCTACATCCATAGATGGTATGAACAAGTGCTCATCACTTAAAGTGATGTTGTCACCTCAATGTGACTTTCACCATGGCTCTCCTAGAGGGTGATACACAAGTTTATTAATTTGACTTTATAATATAAAGTCACTTTAATGAAATATTAAAATTATTAAATGGTGAATTATAAGGTATTTAATACTTTATAAAAGAGGGGTTAAAATAATAATTAAATGAGCATTTAATTATTAATCAAAAAGGGACGCCATTTATTAAATAATTGTCCTAAGTCAAAAAAGGGCGAAATTCATCATTTATTTAAATGATTATTAAATGCCTTGGGTCGAACTTATGAAAGGAGATATATATATACTGCCAAGACAAATCGAACTCATTATGTTATGATTATTCAAATTTTTCTTTTCTCTCTGAGAGCATTGGGGTTTGCGAAACAAGGGTTTCAGCAAATCATTGGATGTTGGAGAACGTTCCCTCTTCAAAATCAGGCATACTAAGACTGTGCAATACCAGTTGAAGATTGTCAATTGAGTGGCTTCATCCAGAGGTCATTACCGTGCACATTGTGAAGTTTACATTCAGAGTATTGAGCGATTGTCATCCAGCAATGATTTGTCCAGTATTCGACACGCATTTCAAGGCTGTACGGATTTCTCCAATGCTGGTACATGCCGTACTTTTGCAGCAGCAAGGGCCGTACTTTTTATACAAGCAAAAACACCTTGCCTTTTTGTCTTGTCTTCACCAGCTAGGGCGCCAAGGGTTTGTGGAGTTATTGTAGCCATTTCGAGGTGGGAGATTGCTATCTGGCATTCAGCCGTACCATTTCATGCTCTGTCATAGGTGGCTGCAAGCTTATTCAGGTTTTCTTCAATAAATAGTTTGTTTTTTATCTATATGCTCGATTTCAGCAGTTGTAATCATTCTAGAAGGTCAATACATTATCTATCTTCGGTGTTCGAACGATATTTTGCCATATATAAATTGCTGGTATTTTATTTGTATTTTTCAAGCATTTCTTTCAAAACCGCACCTTTGCAAAAACCCACAAAAACATCAAAAACACAGAAAACAAACAAAAACATAGCAGTATCAGCCAGTGATTGGGTTGAGAGACACCTGGTCTCTTACAGTGGTATCAGAGCACAGAAGTTCTGCCAACCTGTGCTTTTTCAGTTTAAAGTTTTCTTTTGTAGATGCTTTTTCATGAGTAGAGACATTATTTTCTAGAATAAGGGTAGAGGAACAAGCAAAGTTGAAAATTGGAAAGGTCCACCCATTCCAGAAGGTGAAACAGTATCAGGGATTCTCGGTATTCAATTATCTAGTTCCAGTAGTAGTGAAAATAGTGTGACTGTACTCATGGCAGATCAAGAGATTCCTAGAGATTCAGGGAAAGAAAAAGAAAATGCTGAGATGACTGAGGCAGAATACAGGAGTAGACATGACAACATGATGGACATGATGTCGCAGCTGATAGGTACTGTTGACGTGTGTTTTGTGACAACACCAACACAGAATAAAATGTCCAACGGTCACTCTATTCTCTCTTGATCAAAGTATTCCTCATGCTAAGATTGCGTGAAAATTCATGCGTTCAACTCCAAGGTTCCTTTTATCACGAATAGACTCATTTGGTTGATGTGAATATGTTGGGTATTCCAAGGGGACTTACATAGTTGTTCGATTTCTTTACTCAAGCAGATGAAAGGTTTTGGCTATGATGCTCTGGTATTTGAACAGACCGGGAAATACTGAATTTAAAGGAGATAGGGATAGGAATTCTACAATCTATCTCTAAGGGTGGAATGCAAGGACTAGCTTTAACAATCTTCAAACCAAACTTTGTTTCGTCTCCCCTTCGGACAACTCTAACAAAGCTGGTGCAATCTTCAAAGGATGGATAAGATGTTCAAATTGAGATTCAACATGCGCACCCCTTCACAACGAAGCAAGTGGGCACACAAATCACCACCGAAGTTAAGTGCTGAAATTCTAGTTGACCATGCAGGGGCAGACTTACCGTCAGCAAGCCCGCTAGTGGTATGGATACAGGAAAATATGCTCAAACCAACGTCACATTCCACAATTAACACTACTTGCATGAAAACAAAATCTACTTTACTCTACTCTATTCGAATTGGAAAGACGAAAAGATCTCGTCAACTGCCCAAAATGCAAAATGAAGTCACCAATCAATGAAATCCTTATATTATGAGAGTCTTACACAACAATCTTTTGCAAAAACTTTCAAAGGGAAAGTCTTTCTTTCCTTTCAAAACTAAGCTAGCTCCTAGCTCTACTTTAACTTCTATCTAGCTCAACTCTATCTTTGATTTTTGTCTAACTCTGATCTATTTCTAAATTTTTCACAAATGAGGGGGCATACCCCTTTTATATCTAGCCCAGTCCAGTGGACGGCTTAGATTGAAATACAATGGAAGGCTCAGATTGAGCCACCTAAGCCCTGATTAGGGTTTCAGCCCTAAAAACCGCCACTGAGAGGAGTGGGGCAATGAATGCGCCCTCCACTCCTCATCAATGAACCACTATCCGCCATCAATGCACGTCGTCTCCTTCCAGAAGGTCATCATCCAGAAAGGCGTTTCCTCTCTCCTCGCTGGCTGCAAATCTGATGAACCTGGCCAATATTGCCTCAACTTCCTGATCCGAAATGGGAGGAATGTGATCCAACTGAAACTCTAAAACTGTAACTATTTGCCCATGTCGGGCACAAAATTTCTTCCAGGCAACAAGGGCGTCCTGGGTGTTATGTATGATACTGGAGAAAGTAGAGGTGTGCTCGAAGTTATCCTGTGTGAAGGTCTTCACCTCAGAAAAGAATGGCGTTAATCTATTCTTCAATCCATCTGCAGTTACCTCTTCGGAAGTCAACCTCCTGGCAAAGATTGCCTCCAATGTGTTGAGAATTCCAACTAAGATGTTCGTCATGGCCTTTCTGACCCTGACAGAATCTGTCTGTGATGCATCGTAAAATCCCTGGCCTGTGACTACTGAAGAGTACCATCCGGCGAAGTCGTATCTATCCCCCTGCTAAATTACACCTCCTTCAACCAAAACCTGTAGAGGTGTGCTCATCAAAGCCCCTAAACGGAGAACAACTCTCATCTGATAGATACAGGCCTCACCCCAAGCATGGCTAACTGCATCCATCCTTGCCATAATATCGGAGGCTTGCCGATAGGCATGTGCAAGGTCCTCCATAAACTTTCTTGTTTCGACACGGACGTTGGCAACCCATTTGTCTGCCTGTTGTGCCATCCTTTTCAAATCTTCTAACACACTGATTGACTCCCTGGAAAATTCAGTTGAAAGCTCAATTGCCGGATTCTCTTGCCCACAAGGACGGGACAAGTGTTGCACGTAGCCAATCAGTGTCTTGTGCTCTACCTTCAATTTCTTGTATTTTCCCTCAACATAGGACAATCTATCCTTGAGTGCTCGATAGGAATTATCGCACTCCTCTACTACTTGTGCTCCAATAGGGCGGCCAAGTTCCATAGTTGTAACAACATAATTTTCAGGAACGGCCTCGTCCCGATCACACTCTACCCGAGGCACTACCATATGTAAAGTTTGAGATCCATCTTCATCTGTGGATATTTTGGAGAACTTCCTAGCCTTCTTCTTTATTGGAGGTGCGCTGATCCTCTGTAACAACTCCTCCATCTCAACTGCGGGGTTAGTCTCATCTACAGGATCACGCCTCATCCTATCCCTTAGCCATTCTGGCACCTCCTGCCGCATGTCTGATATAGCAAAAGGCTGCTCAACCTCGGCCTCTACCTCATAAACTTCATCCCTGCCATCGTTCCGACGAGGCTCATCATCATCAATAGGCTCAGTGTCTCCTGAGCTCTGGGCATCCTGATCTGAAATGGCATCATCCTTGAGAGCCGCCTCAGTCTCCTGCTGAAACTGAGTATCCGTGGCAATCACCTCATCTGTCTCTTGCTGATTTTCTTGCCAATTATCTTCTCAGGGCATGTTGATGCTCTGGCCCACTGATTCTCTACGAGGTGGCTGACTTGCCACTTGCACTGTTTGTTCTGCCTGTAATCTCTCCCTTTGATCAACAAACAATGATACCTCCTGTAAACTTGGAGAGTTTGCCCGAGATGGTGTATGCAAGGACTCCTCGACTCTCAAAGGCTCAGGCTCAACTGGCTCTTTCCCTCTTGGCTCTAGAGTTTGATCCACCTGCCTTCTTTGCCTAGCTATTGGTGATCTGTGATCTCCCATCAAATTATAGGTAAGGGGAATTGATCGTCCCTTAAGTCGGTCGGCATGCCTCTCTACCCAGCTCCGTGTGAATGTTAAGACTGGGATAAAGAGTGTATCCAAGTCGGTGATCTCTGGCTCCAACCAATCTGGGAGTGGTAGAGGCGTATCTCTCACTGTCTCGTAGTCAACCTGTACAACGTTTATGTCTTCTTCAATCTAATTCGGCACTGGAACAATCTCGCACTCTCTGACCATTACCAACGGTATCCGAGAAAACATTATTTTCCTGATCTCGATCTCATCCACTGCACTGGCCCAAAAGTCTTCGATCTGTGCCTTGTGCCTGAACTCCTCTAACAATATCCATCTGATGTTCCTGTGGGGACCGTAATGGTGCCTGCTGGTGTGGTAGGAAAGATGGAAGAATTGGAGATCAGTTTCTGCCTCCCTAGCTGCTTGCAGCGATGGGCAAATTTCATCTGAATTCCCCATGGTAATTGGGAATCCAAGTCCACCTTTCTTCTTCTTCTTTTGAATCTTATCGTAGGCAATAAGTTGCCTAGATACTTCCAGCATCACTATTCTGTTGGTGGGATACCGAGGCAATCTATAAGGATAGGAAGAGAATCCTTGCAGCCTTATGTAGGTGAACTTTGGAAATTGGGTAAACCAACATCCGAATTTCTCAATCATCTCTTGTGCTTCCCTAGATATTCTGTGATGGGTCATTTGCTGCAAGGTCCTCGTTATATGCATAGTGAAGGCGTCATTGACCCTTTTGTAGTTAGTTGTGCCTGTCAAATGCAATTGTGGACAAACCTCATGTATCTTAAATTGATGGGAACCGCACCCGATTGGTTCCTTGTAGGAGATTCCCCTATACTTTGTCATGCGAGCCAGCATATAGACAATATAAAAGCCCATGTAGAACGTTTTTGTTCTCCTCACACCACGGAGCTGCTCGTGAATGCTGTCACTGATCAACAGTGCCCAATCCATGTGATCTTTGCCCTCTAGTACCAAGTTGACATAGTAGAACATCCAAGGTTCAAAGATGAACGCTTGGGGGCACCCTCCAACTCTGCTCAACATCATAATCAGATCATCAAACTCCTGTCTCAAATCCTCCGAGATTATCTGTTTGGGTAGTTTTGTACGAGCTGGCTTGGGCTTGATCATCAACCTGGTGTTTATCAAATCAGCACATCGGTTCGTTGTGGATGAATACATTCTTTCAGCCCTTTCTTTCGTTTTATAGATCATCTTCTCATGAATTGGAATCCTGAATGCTTCCCCGATTGCTTCAGGTGTTACGTTGGCCAATATCTTGCCATCTAGCGAAGTGATCGTTCTCTGCTCTATGTTGTAGTGATGGCCGCATTCCATGATGAGTTTTGGACATCGGATAGCTGGCGGAAAACTAGCAGCTGCATACAATCTGCTCCTAACAATATTGTGTGAAGTCACTGATGGGTCATGGCCTCCAGTGTCCATTATCCTTCTTCTGAATGCCTCCAGGTTGAACGAGCCTAAGTTTGTGTCAGCCAGCTTGCCCAACTTTGATGAGAACTTTGATTCCGGCAAGAAGGACTTGCTTAATTTCTTGATCACTGCTTGTCTGGATTCGGTGTGGTTGTTTCTACCTCCAGCTCTTCTGCTTGATTCAGCCATTCTGAACACTCTTGTTCACTTCAACTGTGAAATTTCTATATTTGCAACAGCTCTTGAGACTTCTCTCAAATTCGTATTTCTCCTTGGGACCTCTCCTCACAAATTCGTACTTTCAGCAAATGCAGCCTCAGCAAGTCAAAACGTGTCTTTCACTTTCAGCCACTGGAAACTAAGAAGTTCGCAACTCTCAGCAATCAGCAATCTGAGACTTCTTCAAAAAGAAAATCGTGCTTCAGCTGCTTCAGCAACTTCGAACTTTCTTAGCCACGTCTCAGCAACTGGAGACTCTACTTGTAAACTCGTATTTTCTCAACAATCTCAAGGCTTCTCTTCACAAATTCGAACTCTTCCAGCAGCTTGAGAATATTTTATTTCTCTGCAAACTCGTACTTCAACTTCAAAAAATGCTCTGCATTCAGCAACTTGTGTGGAGAATGAAGAGGACTCAGAATATTATAGCCAGGTCGAAATCCAGCAAACGCTATACTTCGCACATTTTCGAATTCCACTTTCCCTCTCTTTTCCAGTCGTAACACTTGTCATTCGAAGCATCGGAATCTCAAGCTTCTAGAATTATGAATTTCATCATCTCTGCACAGGCTTGCCTCATCGCATTGTTTCCTTTAAAATATTAGATTACTCACTTTGTTGAACAATTTCGAATTCATTTGGCTAAGTCCTTTAATCTCATCTTAGCCTTGGCAAAATTATCCAATTCAATTTTCCAGCGAAACATCTCATTCATTTTATTTGTTTGCCTTAGGGAAATTCTTCAAGTTTGCCTTAGGAATTTTATCAAAATAGACACCGAGCAAAAATATCCACCGAAACGATGTGAGCAAGGCGTGGAACAAATTCAAACAGTCTTGCAATCAAAAATGTTCAACACCCAGAAGAAAATTCCTCTTAGAACTCGTTGTTTCCATGTGTATCCGGATGAAGGGGTACTTTTAATTTTTATTATTTAAAAATAATAAAATGGCTAAGGTTTATTTCTCTTCACTCCGAACGTCTTCCACACCTGCAATCTCAAGTTTCTCTGCCTTGGCATTTTTTCTTTGATTTCTTCCTGAAGAATTTTCCCTCTGAAGAATTTTCTCTCTAGAAATTTTAGCATCACCTGTAGGCGTATTTTTCATTTTCTCCTTAGAAAATGCCTTAGGAAATTATTTTAAATTTATATTTTATCTCACCCTTGAAGGGCGCATTTGAGCATGTGGGCTTCCACGTTATATCCCTTTTCTACAC
This sequence comes from Sequoiadendron giganteum, assembly GCA_007115665.2. Classification (NCBI taxonomy): domain Eukaryota; kingdom Viridiplantae; phylum Streptophyta; class Pinopsida; order Cupressales; family Cupressaceae; genus Sequoiadendron; species Sequoiadendron giganteum. The sequence goes on along the minus strand of CM021104.1, from coordinate 110,306,053 downwards.
CTTAGCAATTTCTTGCCTTAGGAAATTTATCTAGAAAATTCACTTTAGATTACCCATGAGGGGCATACTTCACCTTGTATCAATCTTTGCCTCTAGGCGCATACCACATGTGGAGGGGGAAAATTATCTAGCCTTAGCATTTTCAAAATCATGCCACCCCTAGCTTCACCTTTACCCTTTGGCGCATATAGCATGTGGAGGAGGAAAACACTTTGGGCGCATATCACACATGACACTTCCACTCCAGGGCGCATTTGGCCTAGTCAACCTCCACCTTTGGGCACATTTGAGGGTGTGGAGAGGAATTTCCTCAACACTTTTCACGTTTTACCCTTTACCTTGCCACCTTGGGCACATTTGCTATGGGGAGGAGGAACTTGAAGGCGCAAATGAGGGGTAGTGAAGGAATTCCCACGCCCATGGTGACTCTTCACCTTCCTTGAGCGCATTTCACATGGTGGGCTTCTTGTCTTCGGCGCATTTCAACTATGTGAAGGAAAGCACCATCATCCAGTGACCTTTCACCTCCCCTGGGCGCATTTAGCCTATGTTGCTTCCATCCTTGGGCGCATTTGAGGGGTCCTCAAGGAATTTCCATGCCTTAATGAATTCTGCCATGTATTTGCCTCATGTGGGCGCATTTGACCCATGCTCAGGGAAATCTTGGGCGCATTTAGCATATGCCACTTCCATTTTATCTTTGAAGGTGCATTTTAGGGTGTGTGAAGGAAATTCCACACGTAGCATATTTTCTCCCTACCTCGGGCGCATTTGATGTGTCTCCATGCCAGTCATCACTTATAAGTCTTCAACGCCCTAGCCATGCCTTGGCTTTCTATTTTTAGTAAATTCAAAGAAATTAGGGTTTCCTTGCATTTCATCCTGTCCTGAGCTGGAGCTGGCGTGGTTGTGCCTTCACTGACTTTGCTACCTTGTTCATGCCTTATCTGGCACAATACATACTATTTTTAGCCATTTGCTATTTTTAGCAAACCCTAAAATCGATCAATTTTTGTATCTCTGTTTGCTCTGAAATTCGTTCTTGTTCTTGATGCTGTGAGTGACCTGTTCACATTTGTCTCTAGCACAATACCTGATATTTATAGCCATGAGATGACTTACTAAAAATAGTA